>JAKTOZ010000006.1:0-392544 GCA_030557345.1 Petasospora maritima
TCAGAAGATGCCTCAGAAGATGCCTCAGAAGATGCCTCAAGAGAGGAACCAGAGAATGTAACCTCACCAGTAGATGATGTGGCAGGGAAACTCAAACTGACGACCTTAGAAGCAGCGTCCACTGTGGTTGTAAGAGAGTCCGTGGCAGAAGATACAAACGACTCAGACAAAGCATCCGACGAGGGCTCAGAGAATGTAGCCTCGCCAGTAGATGATGGAATAGGGAGGCTCAGAGAGGCATCATTAGCGGGGCTTGTGTGAGAGTAGGCTGATTCCAGTGTAGATGAGACCGAGGACCAGTAGTATGAGCGCTCAAGGGAAGAGAGACTGAAAGGGTATCCAGAGTTAACAGACGGGAGATACGATGTCTCAGGTGCAACAGAGGAGGCCAGGGAACCAACCGATGCGAGTGAAGAAGCGTAGTCAGGCACAGAGCTTGTAGAGATAGAAGACTGAGAAGGCTCAGATGGGTGCTCAGAGTCAACAAGTGAATAGACCGATGACGGTTCAGATATCGATGAGGACAATGGGCTGTCGGAAGAGCTGATGACAGATCTTGAGAACTCAGAAGAGGAAGGCTCGTCAGGGTAAGAGGAACTGATATGTGAAACTGAGGACGAGAGTGTAACAGCAGTAGAAGAAACATCTAGAGCTGAAGAGGTAGAGTAACCAGTTCCCTCAATAGAAGACGACCAAAAAGCGGCTTCAGATTCAACCGAGGAAACAGTATATGAGTTCTCAGGCTGGGAAGCAGAGGCAGCAAAGGACTCAGTAGGTAAGGAGACAGACCATGGATAGGTCTCCGAGATATAACCACTGGATTCCAACTCACTGCTAGACTCAATAGAAGAAGTTGCTCCAGAGTCTGTTGGTGAATCTGAAGAATCACTAGACAGAGCACCAGTAGATGTACCAATCCAGGACTCTGAGTAAGACAGAGGCCCAGATGACTTCATCGAAGACAAATCACCGGAAGGCACAATTGATGGAGATGATGAAGTTGAAGAACCGAAACTCAAAGTCATGGAATACCCTACAGCACCAACTGTAGTTGATGCGATAAGGTCAGCAGAAGAGACACTATCCTTCAAAGATGATAAATGATCATCAGTAGAGGATTCTAGCGACATTGTCGACGAATCCAACTCAGGCAAAGACACCAAAGAGGAAGCATCGCCTCTAGATGATGTAACGGTCTGGGACGATGACCTTGAACTGATATCAACTATGGAGGATAATGAGGAAGATGAGACCTCATAACCACACAGGTCTGGCCAGTTGAAGGATGGAGAATCAGTCTGGGAGTTGCCATTGTTGTCATAGTTGTTGCAACCTGTGATGTAGTCATACGAGTCTGCGTACTTCCAAGTGTTACACTCTGACAAGTCAGTCACACCAGTAGAGCACCAGTCGTACTGAATCTGGAACGAAGGCATCAAGATTCTTCCATCAGAACCAGGAGTAATCGAAACAACCACACTGGCATCCCAAGTGGAAGGGTCTGTGATTTTGTAGACCTTCTCGTTGTAAGAGTACAACATGTATGAGACGGAACCAATCACCTTCAACTCAGACAGAGAACTCAACGACATCAGGTCATCTGTAGCCTCAAAGTGGATGCCGACCTGGTACTGTGTACCAGAGATCCACACCACAGACGTAATCTCAATGTTGGCAGTAGGCATGTTGGCCTGCTGAGCGTGCCAGTCAAAGTTCAAGTTGGAGCAATCGTTGGTGATAGAGTTACTTGGGCACACGTAACCAGATGGAGATGGAGCGATCGAAGTCAGAATCAAGGAAGACGTGGTTCCAGTTGTGCTGTCAGAAGTGAGGGAGTTGTAACTTGAAGATGCAAGTACGGAATATGACGTTATAGATGGCCTAGCCCAAGAAGAATCAACGGAAGATTGATACGTTTCGAGGGAAGATGGGGCAACATCAGAAGGCTGGGAAGCCATGCTGGTGACTGAAACAGTCAAAGAATCCGAGGAAGAAAGCTCATCAGCCGCAGAAGACAGGGAAGCAAGCCCCAGAGAGACGGTTGATCCAACCGCATCTGCAGTGGTGAAAAGGCTGCGATCAAACGAAACCTCAGCGGATGCAGATGATCTCTAAGAAGAAGGCTCACCGTTGGAAGCAGACGACGTGGCAGACCAGGAGCCTGACCATTCTTCGATTGCAGAGACGTCGTTTGAGGTAACCGAAGAAACTGGCTCGGAGCTTTCAGTGGGCAATGACAGCGACAACGACAACAAAAGGCTGGTAGGGGACACAGCACTTGGAGACACGCTGGAGGATTCAGGACTGTCAGTCGTAGAAGAAGAGGAAGACACTGCAGAATACCATTCAGATGAAGCAACAGATGAAGTGTCACTGGAAATATCACTGGAACCAGAACCACTTGCTGAAAGCCCGATAGAAGATGGCACGTCTGAAGTCGTTGTGTGCTCAGCAGTCGACGATTCGGCAAACTCACTCATCGAGGAACCGATGTCGGAAGACGTGGAAGAAGAGGCCTCATAACCACACAAATCTGGCCAGTTGAAGGATGGAGAATCAGTCTGGGAGTTGCCATTGTTGTCATAGTTGTTGCAACCCGTGATGTAGTCATACGAGTCTGCGTACTTCCAAGTGTTACACTCTGACAAGTCAGTCACACCAGTAGAGCACCAGTCGTACTGAATCTGGAACGAAGGCATCAAGATTCTTCCATCAGAACCAGGAGTAATCGAAACAACCACACTGGCATCCCAAGTGGAAGGGTCTGTGATTTTGTAGACCTTCTCGTTGTAAGAGTACAACATGTATGAGACGGAACCAATCACCTTCAACTCAGACAGAGAACTCAACGACATCAGGTCATCTGTAGCCTCAAAGTGGATGCCGACCTGGTACTGTGTACCAGAGATCCACACCACAGACGTAATCTCAATGTTGGCAGTAGGCATGTTGGCTTGCTGAGCGTGCCAGTCAAAGTTCAAGTTGGAGCAATCGTTGGTGATAGAGTCACTTGGGCAAGTATAACCACCACTTGGTGCCGGAGGAACAGCAGTGCCAACAGTCGCTGATGAAGTTGTCGTTCTGGATGTAGAGGTGGAAGTCTCTGTTGTGGTAGCAGTGGCTGCAGTACCCGTCGTAGTTGGAGTACCAGGTGTGCACTGGTAGTAGTAGTCATTTTGGCTGGTGCAGTAGCAGTCACCACCACAGAGGGTAGCACCTGTGTAGCCAATACCGCCACACTGTGCGTAACAAGAAACCGAATCTGTGTCAACTGAAGTAGTAGCTGTGTTGCTAATGCTTGTAGATGTGGAGGGAGTGGACACTTCAGATGTAGTATCGGCAGCAGTGGTCACAGTTGTAGTTGGAGTACCAGGAGTACATTGGTAGTAGTAGTCATTACCACTCAGACAGTAGCACCCACCGCCGCAGACTGTAGCACCTGTGTAACCAATACCACCACATTGGCCATAGCAAGCAACTGTGTCAGTGTTCACCGAAGTAGGAGAGGTGATCGTCAGTGTTGTGGAAACAGAACTGGTAGATGTAGTCTGGAGTGTCGTGGATGTTGTGGAAGAAGTAGACACTTTGGACGAAGTAGCGGTAGCAGCAACATTTGTGGTTGGGGTTCCTGGAGTGCACTGGTAGTAGTAGTCGTTACCGCTCAGACAGTAGCATCCACCTCCGCAGACTGTAGCACCTGTGTAGCCAATACCACCACATTGGCCATAACAAGCAACTGTGTCAGTGTTCACCGAAGTTGTAGCGGTGATCGTCAACGTTGTGGAAATAGAGCTGGTAGATGTCGTGGATGTCGTGGAAGAAGTAGACACTTTGGACGAAGTAGTGGCAGTAGCAAGAGTTGTGGTTGGGGTGCCTGGAGTACATTGGTAGTAGTAGTCATTATCACTCAGACAGTAGCATCCACCACCACAGACTGTGGCACCTGTGTAACCAATACCACCACATTGGCCATAACAAGCAACTGTGTCAGTGTTCACCGTAGTTGTAGCGGTGATTGTCAAGCTTTTGGATGTGGAAGTTGTGGCTTTAGAAGTTGTAGAAGTACTGGAGGTGGACGTACTGGTCTTGGAAGTTGTAGAAGTAGCGGCAGCTGTCGTTGGGGTTCCAGGGGTGCACTGATAGTAATAGTCATTGGCACTTTGGCAGTAGCAATTTCCACCACAGACAGTCGCACCAGTGTAACCAATACCACCACATTGGCCGTAGCAAGCAACTGTACTCGTGGAAGAAGTGCTTAACGTGGTTCTGGTTGTAGAAGAAGACTTTTCAGTAGTACAAGACGTAGTAATGGTGGACTTGGTGGTTGTGGAAGACGTTGTTGGCTTGGAGCTTGTGGAAGGAGAAGAAGTTGAAGATGTGGTGATAGAACTACTTCCATATCCACACTGATTTGGCCAAACGTACGAAGGAGAATCAGTCTGAGAGTTGCCATTGTTGTCATAGTTGTTGCAACCCGTAATGTAGTCGTAAGACTGAGCATATTTCCAAGTGTTACACTCAGACAAGTCGGTGACACCAGCCGAACACCAGTCGTATTGAATCTGGAAAGATGGCATGGTGATCTTACCGTTGGAGTCTGGGGTGATGGATACAGTGACTGGTGCATCCCAGGAGGATGGGTTGGTGATCTTGGAAACCTTTTCGTTGTAGGAGTAGAGCAAGTAAGACACAGAGCCGATGACCTTCAACTCGGTCAAAGAGGTCAAAGACATCAAGGCGTCCTCGGCCTCGTAGTGGATGTTGACATTATAAGTTGTTCCGGAGACCCATTGGACACTTGTGATAGAGATGGTGCCTGTTGGCATGTTGGTGAGAGAGCAGTGGTAGTCGAAGTTGAGGTTCGAGCACGGATTCGTAATAGAACCACTTGGACAGGTGTAACCTGAAGAACTCGATGCCCTAACAGGCGTAAAGGCAGCCGCGAGCCACAGCAGAGTCTGGTGGAGTCTCATGGCTGTGATGGACGAGCGTATAGGAAGGAGGACGATTGTGTAGTTGTGTGGTTTGATTGTTTGGAGCTTGAGAGTGGTCAGATATAACCAGGAGATGGGTCGAAACTTATATCAAACGGGGCGGCTGTGGACGTGAACAGGTGAGATCTAGTATACAGCCAACTTTGTCCCTTGCTGCAACGGATTTTGGCGCAGAGATGATTAGGTTTCCGACAATCCGTGCGTCAGAGAACACGAGCACGTCCTTCAACCCTCAATGGTGGATATGATTTTGTTTGCGTGGGCAGCGATTACCGAGAGGCCAGAGGCCAGACCGCTTTCAGCCTAGTTTCTTATACAGTTGTGTCCACGCGCTTTGATCTGGTGGGCTTCCAAAGGCGCTTCGATACATGATATTGATGCGCGTTCCGCTCAGTTTGCGGCCCATATTGCAGCTTACTGCATACTCACAGCACTTAACTCGCGATCGTCACCCAGATCTAACCGCAAGAAGATGCATAAGGTGCGCACAGTCACAACGGGCCCGTCCGATGGATAGAATTTCTTTTCCTTGGTAAGTGTATGGGGTTGCAACTTGCATTTAAGCGATCCAACTGAAATGCCTAAGGTGGAGTATAGAGCATCCCTGACAGTAATGATATATTCTTCCAATTGTCTCACAGCTCATTGCATCGACCCTTTGAACTGTTGGCCAGGCTCCACTGTCCAGCCCCTGGCTCAAAGCAATATTAGTTCCCACGCCGCTTGCCCCCAACGGCGATGTTACATACCACATGGCCAGTGCTGAGTGGTCACATGTTACCTGCTGTTCGTACCTACAAGAAGATGTATCATGGCAGTAGCATGAAGCCCGCAGCAGCAACGTCCGGCTTGATGCTTGAGCCCCTCGGACGTGGTCAGTAGCCCACTCAGACTGCCAACTAGCCAAGCTCATCGGCAGCTCGGCAGCCTGGTTCTTTGTTGGATTTAATCATCCTATACAATAAAATATGTAGTCTGTATAAAGGCCGGGGTGTACCAGCTTCAGTAATAGGTATCAGTGCATGAGCCGATTCCCGGAGTCTAAGGGAACTTTCCACTTTGGATAGATTATATATGTCGTATAAGTCTTCTTTAATGTACTAGTACTATTGATCTACTGCTCCGTCTAGGAGGCGTCGATGTCTACAGTCTCACATGTCAGATTAATATATGCTGTCTAAGATTTGTCGCTACGTATGTATGTACGAGTCACGACTCACGACTCACGAGCGTTCGGGAATCGGGATTCGGCAGTATTAATTCATAACTTAGAAGTTAGAACACTAGTCGGCCACAGCTGCCACCTTCAAAGTCAGAGCTGACCCTAGCAAATGGCTCAGAGTATCCAATGACCCAATATACGATGTGTGATCTTCGGTGATCAAATTTCCTTCGGTGCAGGCTGCCCTTGTCCAAGAAACTAACGTAGTAGCAAATATATGAGAGTTCGCTAAAGCGCAGCCGGAACTGGGAAGTCGGCAAAGCAACTACAGTTCCAGATCACGGGGTATAGATTCTGAAGCGGCAAGCCCATGGAGCAAAGGTCACTTGATTCGGGGTTCTATTTCCTGAACTCACGCCTTACCTATCCATTTGTATAGACTTGAGGAAATCGGTATGAAGAGGCTACCTTGTTGAGAAGGTTTGGAACCGGGCCAGGACCCTGGTAGAGAACTTCGGTGCTATCTGTCCTCTGAGCTCACTATGTACGTTCTTTCCCCTGCTTTCCTTGACCCTGAAGATAGCAATATTCCGGAAGCTGAAAGACTGTAACTTATGACCACTGCCAGCCTCTGGGTCCCAGTAACAACTCAGACAAGTTTATGGTGATACATCATAATCGTGCTAACGTCGTCGTGTTTATGTAGGGACACGTACCTAACTGCTAACTCTGCATGATTTAGCATACACCTGCTCGCCGCTGACTCCGGAGTCTGGAGTTTGGAACCTGGATCCTGGGCTGGAGTCAGTGGCACTGGCACCTGATCATCCAAAGTCAAATGAAAGCGTCATACATCGAAGACGTTCTAGAACCTGAGTGGGGAAATATTAGCAATGGTCCCTGCCGCGGGGTAAATCCAGATCTTATAGATATGTACCAAGGTTCTAGTAGCAGCGAGATGTATCGGCAAAGCAGCTCTCTGTATCGCTCTGCGACCAAGTGGCACAAATCCTTACGTCTCGGCTGAAAGTTGCCTGTAGCGGCGTATCCTGAACCTGGGTCCTGTATCCCCGGTGGAAGATGGATCTGCTGCTAATCTGCTGACTGGTGCATAAAAATCGCGCGGTAGAAGGGCTCAGGTGTTCTTCTGTCCTTCTCGAAGGTTTAGGTGAGGACGAATTTGCACTACTGCTGACCTAAAGATCGATGGACTAATTGGTGCTTCTTCTTGCCTATAAAGAGCAGCGCATAGCACGGACTTGAAATAGTACATGGACATTGGAAACACCACCCTGGTACACAAATCTGTGTCTATAGAATATATCACAGGTCATAAGTACATGGGCGTGATGAGCTGGTTCAGTCAGACTTCTCCTAGATAATCCCCAGCTAAAGCACAGTGCTGGCGGAGAGCTAGGTGTAGACGGTGCATAGTTGGTACCCGCTAACTTTTTGCACACCAGCGAAGACATACTACTACAGATTCCATGATGATGAATCGATCCCTCAGTAACTAGTAATTAGGTCCTGCCGTAGATATGCGTACTATTAATTCCAAATCGACACAACGTCCGTATGGATTTGGGAAGGATTAATATCGGCACTTGTTTCACGCACTATACATATGATCTGCTTGGGTCCAATTTGAAATCCCAAGGCACGACTAGTCAGCCTCGTCATCTTTCACCGCGTGTACGTCCTACCTGTTCTTCCGCCTCTACCATGGTCTCAATGGTTCATGCAAGGGAAGTACCAAACAAGACGAGTGGCATATCAAACTACTCTTCAAATAACAGTAAAAATTGACTATATATACAAAATGCCACCAGTGGAGGGCCAACGCCCTTGCCGTGTGTCCCAAAATGGATTGATGGACATTAAAATACAAGTCCCGAAAGAAAAAAAGATGAACTTGCAAACCAAAACCCGTAGTAAAAGCTCAAACTCAGACAGGCCATTCAGGTGCTCAGTTTGGCAAGCTTCTGTGCCAAGTACTCAGCTTCAGCTGCGAAGTCGAGCTTGTTCACACCAACGGCAGAGTATCTCATTCTGACATTACCATTGTAGTTGTCTTCCTTAGCCCTCACCCTGAATTCATACTCGTTCATCTGCAATTGACTCATTGTTTGGGTAAACTTGGCCGAGTCTTCGTCTTTGTATTTGTGCAGATCATTAGCGGAGCATCCAAGTAAAGCCTGGGCCTCATTGTCAAAGAGTGTAAGCCACATCTGACCGGATGGGTCCAACACCGAGGTTGTCAACACGTATCTGTAGTTAGGCACGGCATGGTTGATGTCACACTTTTCACATCTCCAAGTACTGTCTGGCTGCTCAATAACCTTTCTGTTGCAGCCTTCTGTCGAGCAAGCAGCATAAGCAAAGTTGTCAGCCTTGATGAAGTTAACGGATGCCTTGCAGTTGAAGTAACCGGGTTTGTCACCCATACCAATCTCCTCCTGTTGGGCTTCAGAGATCAACTTTCGCTCAGCTGGAGAGCCCTTTCTGGAAGAAGCTATGTCAGTCTTCAAAGAAGTAAACTTCTCATCACGACCCTGTGAATCGTACCAACCCTTTATGGTGTAAGCCTCTGGTGCATCTGGGTTTGGGGTAACAGAAGCGCCTGGAGTCAAAGACAAGGTCTTACCATTGAAATCAGATACCTTTGCGCCCTTAATAGCAACAACAGTACCCTCTGGGATGTTGAAATCAACGGCATACTTGTTCCAAAGACCAACAGAAACGGCAAACTGAGAATCGTCAACGACAGTAATATCACGACGATCATAAGAGCGGCCAGCCTTAGATGTGATCTGGAAAGCTGGGTTGACTTCCTTGATCACACCAACGATGTCAATCAAAGAGTCAGCCTCCAATGTCTGAACCTTTGACAACTTCACAAAGTCATAGATCAACTTTGGAATACCATCAACGTCGTGGCATTCCTCGATAATTGTGTCTCTGTCCAATTGGAGTTCATATGGGTGTTTCAAATGAGAGAACTGTGGTCTTGATGGTTGGATTCTAGCCTTGGAGACGTAGTAGACCTTACCTTCCTGCAACAAGTTGAAGAACTTCTCAGCATTGTCGTTAAACGCAGTGGCTCTGATCTCGTCGGTCTCGTCAAGGAAGTTCACGTTGAAGAGTTTACCTTCACCTCTCTGATTGGACCAAGTACGCATGTCACTCTTGTAAGAAAGACGAGCCTTGATGGTCCAGTTACTCTGGTATGGAGACAATTGATCAATGGCGTAGAGATTTGCTGGCTTGTTGCCACGAGCTGGGCCTGTGGTAGGAGCCTTTGTGGCGGACGCCATTGGTGGAACAACGGGTGGAGCAGAGTCTTGTTTTGGAGCGGCAACTGGTGCTGGCTCTTGTGGAGTTGGCGTGCCTTCGCCTTCGGTGCTCTGGTATCTGTCCTCTTCCGGGTGTGATTTGAAGTACTCGTCAATGTTCTCAACAGCGCCGCCAATTCTGCTGGCAGTGGCCTCCTTGACCTCGAGATCACTGATGATGACAACGTGCTTATTGTTGGTGCCCATTCTCTCAATATCGTAGGAGGTAACGGTGAGAATACTCGACTTCTGAATGCCGCTGGCCTCAGCTGTCACAACACACTCCGGTCTGGCGACAGCATGCGTACTGTACTTTCCATCAGAGAGCATCAAACGGAGTCTCTTGCCCGCGTCGTTTGGGATAGGCTTGACGTTGGTCACTTGGACGGTGAACGGAGCTCTGGCAGTCCACACCTGTTCATCGGAGAACAAGCGTGTGAGGATTCCTGTATCGAGTGCAGCAGACATGTTCTTTTCAGTAGAATGGAGCTAAACTCTAGACAAGGCGAGATGGGTGGCGATTAACGTGTTTTGTTTTCCTGTACGCGTCGCCACCACCAAAACCGCGACGCGAAACGCGTGACGGAGTCTGACTTGATGGTGTCCGGATGTTGAGCGTGCAGCATGAAGTATGATGAAGTGGCGTACATTTCTCGGTCTTTTGAAGGACTTGTTTGGTTCTCCTCCTTGTACACTGATTTCACGATGAATACCATCAGCATACAGTCTTCCTTCAGAGAGGTCATAGCTGACGTACGGGGCGGGAGAGTTCCAGAGGAAACATTCTGGGTCAACATCATCGCCTCAAAGGACCTTGACAATGGTGAAGCCCGTCAAGAGAGCATTGTCGTCTGTAAATCGGGGGATGAGCTTCTTTTCTTCAACAAAAATGGACTACAGTTTGAGGTCGTTTCAGAAACAGAATACAGCCTCGCTCTGGAAGACCAGGTATACCACTTGAAGGTACCACTGTCTTCTGTCAAGACAGGCGTTGCTGAGACTACTACTTTCGACGTTTCGCCAGAAGAAGATCTCTACATCGTTGGAACAGACAGTGGCTCAATCACCATTGGGTCGCTTGTTGACACTGAAAAGGATCATCTTCAAGTCAAAGACGCTCACTACAGCACAATTCTCAAGGCTCTCTTCTTCCCTTCTGGTAAGGTGGCGCTGACGGCTGGTCTTGATTACCAGATCAAAGTTTGGGACATCACCGATGGCTCCACACCAAGAGTGTTTTCTGGGCATAAGGAAAGAATTACAGATCTCTCTTTGATTGACCGCGGTCGTAACTTCTTGTCTTCGAGTGCTGATGGTACGGTGAAGTTGTGGGATTGTGCATCCGGTAGCAACGTCACTTCTCTATCAAGGGCTCAGTCATTGAAAGATGGTATCACAACAATATATATCGCACAGGGAGAGACGGCACTATCGAAGACTAAGAGTTCGTTGGAGTCTGGAACGCTGGGAAAGCGTGTCCTTGCAGGGCATGAGTCTGGTGTCATCTCAGTGTTTGACCTTGGATCTCGACAAGAGCTTTCCAGTTTCTCAAGTCTACGTTCTTCGGTGGCGTCAATTGGAAATCTCGGAGACTCTGGAGATACTTTCTATGCCGCTTATGTCTCTGGTGTTGTTGCTCAATGGGATATGAGACACACAAAAGAACCGATCATCATAAGAGACATTGGATCCAATGTTAACACCATGGCATGTGGTGAGTCTGATATCACTGTTTCTTATAGCTGTGGCTACACTATAAGCCTTTCCCCAGACACTTTGGAAACGATACATGTTCTTTCTGGAACTGATGATGACTGCAGACTTCTTAGTACCTCTTCATCGAAGCATGCCTACTTGGCCAGCACACAAGGAGATATCTACAAGTACTGATTGGACAGATTACTGTTGGTAGCCTAGATGGATATTTACAGACATCTATAATAATGTATGCCGAGTTATGCTGTGTTCCAGTGAAGGCCATTAGAATCCTGCCAGAATGCCTTCAAGGCATCGTTGGTGAGTCTTGTAGATCCCCTCGTGATGAGAATCTTCTGGATAAACAAGTCTCTTGATCCAAGCTGGTGTTTACCATTGGTGACTCTTTCGTTGTTGAGTCTCTCGAGAGCTTCAATTAACCAAGCCTTCAAATGGAGCTGGTGTTTTGCCACCATGAAGACCATAACCAAACCATACTGTTCCAAGTCAGATCTGGCACAGTCCAAGATACCTCTCATCAAATTTTCAGTCAAAATAGGACCAATTTCCTGTTCAATGAGCTGTCTTAATATCAGCTCCTCCTCTCTGGATGTCTTGGAGTATGATCCTAACAATTTCTGCCAAAACTTGCAAACAGACTTGATCACAAACTTCTCCTTGGACAACAATAAAGGCAGAGCAGTGCCCACCATGAACTTCATAGTCTCTGTCTCACGTAACAAGAACCCAATTCTGTGGTTTACAATAGCAGTGAAGATATCAACGGACCCTTGGAGGAAGTCTGGATCCTGTTGGATGAAGTTGAACTGATCAGCAACAAATGTCTTGATAATCATGGAAATTTCCTGGTCGGAGAGAAGTCTTGTGGAGTGTTGCTTTTTACGCAAACCACAGTTCAAAAGAGTGGACATCAACTCGAGTATATCCTGAAAGGATTTTTGCAAATTGCAGCGGGACATCTTCTGGAATGCGTATTCCATAACATCATTGTATGGCAATGCAAATGGACCGTAATCCTCAACCAATCCGTCCTTGTAAATGTGAATTGCAGTCAGTGTGATATCTGTGTTACCTGCCAACAGATCAATGTCCAACGAAAATGTCTTCGTAATTGATTTGATCTTCTCGTGGACTCTTCCATGGTAATTGGACCAAAACTCTCTGTTTCTGGCGTTGACCTCGGTACGTTGACTGTAATAGTCGTCTGGGACGCAAAGACCTTTGGCAATCTCATGGAAACAGCTGAATAGCGAACAGGTATAGTCCAGTTCTACTTCATTGAGCAAGTTCTGAGATCCCTTGTGGAGGTATGGTTGAGCAGCCGTCTCAACAATGTCAAGCATATGGTGAATATACTCCTCCTGAGCAGTTGGTTCGACAATGGCCTGAACAATGCAGGCAACAGAATAGGCAAACTTCTCTCTTGTGTAATGCGTCACAGATACATTAGTGACCATTTCAATGAGCATTGGCTCCAAGAATTGAATACTTTCAGTCAAAAGATATCTGCAACCGTCACAGATGTCCATGATGGTTCTGGAAATGTGGAACTGAAGATTATTATATGTCTTCATGCATCCGAACAAGTACTCAATAACTTTGGTGACGTATTCAGCAGGTCTCTTGTTATAAAAAAAGTCAATTTCACCAAGGAACCTGATGCTGTACTTGACGTATGCGTCTGGGACATGCTGTTGCTGGATCATGGTTGTAACTCTTGTGAGGAAGTCTGCCTTGAAAATCTTGTCGATGCTTTCCATAATGTCGTCGTCTGCATCATCCATTGAGCTTGCAAGATTCGTAAGAAGGAAGAAACTTGTCTCGATCTGGTTCAGGTCGTTGCTGGAAGCGATGGCAGATGTGAGGCCGTCAAACAAGGAAGCACCAACCTCGGAAAACAAACCGTCAAACAACTCGCCAACGCTCTGTCTGAAATCAGAGAACTCTTGCTCATTATCAGGGAACTCTGGGTCTGCCATAACTGTCAATTGGATCTTGTTGAAGTAAATCTTGGTCAATTCGCCAAAGAGTGTCTGTGCATTGGCAATAACCTGCTGGATGGCAGCTTCGTCGTTTTTGAGCCTGCTCTTAATAGCGTCTCTATCTTGAATGAAGATGTCAACAACGTGAATCCAGAAGTCTATCATGTTCTTGGAGATCTCTTCTTCAATAACTGGTTTCAGTGGGAAATTAGTGAGGTTGAGAAGGAAGTCCAACAATGGTTTGTTCTGGTGGCTAAGCATCTTCATTGTCATCTGTAGCTCATCTGATTCCAAGTACTTGGAGATCATCATGGAGAACTTGTTCAACTCATCATAGTCTTCGGACTGCATGAACTTGTTGATGCTATTCATTGACCATTCGCTCGTAATCATCTGCTCAAAACTCATTCTGAGGTCGTAACTGACGAGGAACGGATTCTCATCGAATAGTGATGTGACAAAGTCAACGCACTTGGAGAACACATCATCACTGGATGAGTGCAAGATAATGAACACACACTGCCAAATATCGTTGAGGTCATTGTAGCGGACTTGTGAGTTGTGTAAGACAAAATTGATGTATTGGAACCAATTGGTCAAACTGTCGAAAGCAAGGATGATAAGCTTCTCGTTGTTAGACTGGAGGTTGTAAATGATCATAAGTTTGATGATCGGGTAAATGACATCATGGACTTTGTCGTTGGTCGAATCTCCGAGTGCCCTGTGTTTCCTTTCAACAGTGAAATCACTGGTGAGGTCTTCAACGATAATGGATGCAAATGTCAAGATCAAGTTGTTGGCAGAGTAGTCTGAAAGGAGTGGTTGGACTATTTCTTCCACGTTTATGATGGCATCCAATGGTGGAGCTGTGTTTGTGCTGATGATGTAGGCTATGACGGCAATGGGATTCGTCCACATTGGGGCTTCAATCTCGCCAAACTTGTAAAGGATGGACAGGTTCTGGAACATCTTTCTCACGATGAACATGTTCGATACTCCGCTGGCCCTCTGGCTCTGGATCAATTGTGCAATGTGGTGCAAAAGGCTCTGGAGCATGACCACTGGTTCCGTGTCTTCGAGCTCCTGGCCACCCTTGAGTCTACTCAAGACGACTGTGTATGTGAGAGCACCGAAAAAGTGGCAGTTTGGTGAAAGGGACTGGTCGCTGAGTAGCATATTTGCAAGTTCAGCGCCCTGGTTCGACTTCTGAATAGTCTGCAAGTACGACTGGATCTGTGTGATGACCTTAGCATCCTGCTCAGAGTAGAGTCTCTCGATCAACTGGGATGGCTGTTAGTCCCCTGTGCGGGCGGCAAAGTCCTAAGTTTCACTCACTTGTACGAGCTGTTCCAGCGTTGGCTGTGTCGGCAATTCCATCTCGGCAGGTGCCCGCAAATTGGTCTTATCCTCTCCAGCGCATACACAAAGGTTTGCCCTGTTTATACTCGCGTATGTACAAATTTACCGTCCAGCGGCGTGGGCCTACCGCCTTACTTTCGCGCGTTTCGCGGCGTTTCGCGAATTCGCGAATCCAAACCTTTTTTTTTTTCTTTTTTCAATTTTTTGGGCCGTCGGCCAGGTTCCGGGTTCTAGGCTTTCGCGCTTTCGCGCCTCCCTTTTTCTCTGTACGAGAGCAGCTACGTAAACAACAACTACAAGGAAAGATCCCTAGAGAACAACACATCCCGGCACTTCACTACACAAAGGCACTCACTGCGAAAGCACACAGTGACACACATCCCTACACAAAACTGGCACACAGCTTATACACGCAGAACATACAACGCTGTACGCTCCACCCTTCCCCCAACGCCTCCGTTTCATCTCGCCATTCGTAGGGAGAACACAGACACCATGAGCAGCACCCCGAACAGACCGGCACTGCCGCAGCTCAGCACCTCGCTAGAGGACCAGGCGACAGGCGCTGTCTATCAAGTCATCAAGGAGTTCAACTCCAGACTCGAAGACGAGTTGACCTTGAAGCTTGGAGACAAAATCGAGGTGATATCTGATGACAAGGAGTACAACGACGGCTGGTACATGGGTAAGTCTCTCTCCACAGGCTCTGTTGGACTTTACCCAAAGGCGTTTACACAGCTTCTCCCAAGTTTGTCCAGACCATCTCTCTTGAGATCGAGATCGAGAAGAATCGCCTCACCAACTTCAGCCACTACGCAATCTCCACACTCTGCTAAAAGCTCTGCTGCCACTCCCACATCTCACAGAGCTCCAAGGTTCGATGATTACACAAATGAGTCTCCAGTTATCCCAGAGGAGTCTCCAAAACACAGTGGTGTGACCAGTGCCCTGTCAGATATCGACAAGGCTCTCGAGGAGCTCAGGACCGAAGCTGGCTCTGGCTTGGATGGTCCAAAGAGTGCCGGCAGCCGTTCTTACAGCACGGGTTCGAAGGAATCATTGGCCCCAGAGTCTGTTGAATCGTGGACTCCAGAACAAGTTTCATCATACTTCTCATATCTCGGCTTCGACTCGAAGTCCTCTGGTCAGTTTGCTAAGCACAAGATTACTGGTACCATTTTGCTTGAGTTGGAGTTGGCCTACTTGAAAGAATTGGACATTGCCTCATTCGGTACAAGATTCGAAATTTACAAAGAGATCGAGGCCTTGAGAGAACTGGTCAAAACCAGTAATGGTACCGTTGATGAAGATAACTTTGATGACGATTCCGGTTTACAAGCAGCTCCCGAGCTTTTCAGAAATGGTAATGGAACTCAGACGACTCTGGAAGAAGATATCGATGCATTCATGCGTCCTCTTGGTCATGCCAGAAAGAAATCTAGATCTTTGGATGATATCCCAGAAGGTTCAAAACCTCAAGATGGTTCTCGTGCCACCGTTCAACCACCATCTTCGCAGATTCCACAGGTTCCAGAGTCGCCTCTCAATGCTCAGTTCCTTTCTCCAAGAAGAGCTCCAGCTCCTCCATCATATCCGTCTCCTATCCAGATGAACCAGTCAACGCCGACCATGAAGAGACATTCACTCTACGAGCCTCACTCCAGAGGTCATTCCAGAAAGCCATCTTATGACATCAACCCAGCTTATCAAGTGAACGCTGGTCACTCAAGAAAATCCTCTTATGATGTTTCTCATTCGAGAGTTGGCTCTCGTGGCTTCAAGAGTGCCTCTACGGCTGATCTGTTGGGCGTTCACAACGATAACCGTCCTGCTTCTAGTATCTACATGGATGCTTCACATTCCAGAAACTCAAGTGCCAACTTGACAGGCAACCACACGAGAAGCTCTTCTCATGCCAGTGCTACACAGCATCGTCGTCAGTCATCTGTGTTCTCTTTCATGTCTAATGGGTTTGCAAATGGGAAGACTTCTCGTCCAGCCTCTGTGATTTTCACCGAATCTCCAACAAAGACCACATTCCAGAACAACAACACGCCAATGATGCAACAATCAGGAGCAATGTCCCCAGTCAAAGACAGAAGATCTGTCAGTGCAAAAGAAACTGCTACTTCATCATCTACACCAGCTGCTGTTGCTGCTTCACAATCTCCAAACAAGAGATCAGTTTCTGAGGCTGTCAGAGCCAAGACGCTGCGTACCATGTCATCCAACAAGACGAGTAAGAAGGATACATCTGCCTTCATGGAAGGAATCAAGGGTGTTACGCCCTCTGAGTCTGTCAAGAGTGCCCAGTGTTGTGGTTGGATGGCTAAGAGAGGTGGTATTGCTGTTGGTGTTTGGAAACAACGTTATTTCACTTTGCATGGTACAAGGTTGTCCTACTTCACGTCTCTGAGTGATTCAAGAGAGCGTGGATTGATTGACATTACATCTCACAAGGTGTTGCCTGCCAGAGATGATGACAAGTTGATGTCTTTGTATGCTGCTTCCACTGGTAATGGTAAATTCTGCTTCAAGTTGGTTCCTCCTGCACCTGGTTCCAGAAAGGGTTTGACTTTCACACAGCCAAAGGTCCATTACTTTGCCGTTGATACCAAAGAGGAGATGAGAATGTGGATGGGTGCCTTGATTAAAGCTACCATTGATATTGATGAGTCGGTTCCTGTGTTGAGTTCATGTGCAACACCAACTGTTTCTTTGCAGAGAGCACAAGTGTTACTCGCCCAGGCTCGTGAGAATGCCAAGAAGAGAGAAGAAGCCAGAATGAACAACCAGGCTTCGAAACCATCATTGGTGACTGAGTTCTCTGGCAACTCTTCTGGATCTCCAGATACTGACTCTTTTGATTTCAGCGTTCCGGCACATTCTCCTAACACAACGGCCAACACCTCGGAGATGACTCCAATGACCAATCATGAACAGGCATTCACGTCTCCTTACGACTTGCCAATGTCCAGTGTTGGTGGTAAGTCTGCTACGTCAAGTTCTGCTCAGAGTCCCGTTGATGACTTCAAGAGCACGCCATACAGTGCGGGAGTGTTACGTCAACAGAGTCAGAGAGTGTTGAGTCCATCACAGGCTGCTGCTCAGGCCGCTTTGAGCGGATTCAAGAAGAATAGTAAGATGGTATGAGGAGAAAGAAGAAGAAAAGCAATCTAATGTTCGGTTTTTTGTGCTCTCATGTTTGAAACTTTTGTTTTGGTCTCAATCATGGAGTTTTGCGTTTTGCTTTATGTCTTTATGGAACGACTTTTGGCCACTCGCCTCGTGTGCTTTTTCTTTCCCTATATATTCGCTACAGAGGGAATCATGGCCGTCGCCATATCTAATAAGCCATCCCTTTAATACCGATTTTAATCTTAATACGAACAATTGCTATTAGAAGTTTGTGTAGGGCTCCTCCTTGTGTGTGTTTTTTTTTCGCGGGGATTTACTTCAAGCTAGTGTAAACAACATGCTTCAGCGTCCAATACCCGTCAAGTTAAAAGCTTTCCAATATTCTGTATCAACGCCACAGAATGGCCTCCGTGGATGACTGGGACACTCTTTCCCTACAACTTGCCAACGATCCGGAAAACTTCACGAACTGGACGTTGCTGGTCTCGTTTGTTTCACAAACGTTGACCAAGATCTCTCCTCAGTCTGACATTGAACGATTCAGGGTTTGCTATCAACAGTTGCTGTTGAAGTATCCATATTTGGAGCAGTATTGGGTGAACTTTGCACAGTTGGAGTTTAAGCTGGGATATACCGATGAGGCCAGTGCTGTCTATTCACGGGCGTTGAGCGTATTGCCCCATTCGTTGTTGGTATGGGTGAAGTATCTGGAGTTTCTCAAGTTGGTTGAGTTAGACTATGAAAAAGTCTTGGAGTGTTATGTGGAAGCTGAGATGAAAGTTGGTTTCCATTATCATTCTTATGAATTCTGGAAGGGGTATTTGGAATTTGAAGAGAGTCATCAGGGCAAGAGTGTGCTATGGTATAACCTCTTGAAGAAAGTTATTGAGATTCCAAGTTACCATTTTGCTTACTTCTTTAAGATTTTGATGAGTGAGATTGAGGGTTTATCTGACAAGGTTAAAGCTCTGAAGATTGTTGATTCTATGGAGATGACCAAGAAGCTGAAAATTAATGTGAAGCAACAAGAGTGGAGTAAAGAAACACTACATGACGTACGTTCCAAGCTGAAGAAGACGTACACGGATGCTTATATTACGACACAGTTCTTATCCTTTGAGATGTATCAGTTTGAGAAGAATGTCAAATTGGAATACCTTGTTCCTGGTGTTTACCAATCATATCAAGATTTGAGCAATTGGGACAACTACTTGTCCCATATGGAGTTGAATGGATCATTGTTACAGATCAAACAGTTGTATCACAGGGCATTGGTCCCCACTGCATGTTATCCTAACGTTTGGCTCAAGTTTGCTGACTTCTACATTCACAAAGGTCATTTGCAGAGTGCTAAGAACTTGTTGAGGTTGTCATTGGTGTTTTTGTCCGATGCCATGTGTGTGCCGATTCAGTTGAAGTTGATCAAGCTGGAATTGGCCACGGAGAACTACGTTGCTGCACGAGACATCACGCTGGCTTCTTTGACCAAGAATGGCGAGAACGTTGAACTTCTGATTCAGCTCGTGGGCATTGATCACATGTTGATGGCGCGCAGAGGCTCTGGAGACCTGACCGAGTTCAAAGCGTTCGTTGTGGCTCTGCTTACGGATAAGCCCGTGGATGTGAGCGTTGCTGTGCTGAGATACATTGCCGGGTTCAAGGCCCTCCATGGTGTGGTTGAAGGGTTACTTGCAGATCTGAGGCCACAGCTGGAAGAGAGTGGGCGCTACTGGGCTCTCGTGTTGGATCACACGGAAGATAAGGACGCAACGGCTGTCTACCAGGATGCGCTCGCGGTTGCTAAGAGCTCTGTTGAGGTGCTGAACAGGTGGTCTGCCCATCACATGGCGCATTCGCCGGGTTCGCTGGCACAGCTGTTCAAGGCGAGTGGTGAGACGCTGTGAGGTTTTCTGCCCCTGTATATGGTGATGGCCCGAGGCGGCTGAATACGAAGCACAGTGCTTCACCTGGAGCACCGTCATCAACTGATTGGCGCGACTCTGAGTCTGTAGGCGATGACCTCCGGCAGGCAGCGGCGCGGTGGATTCCAGGCGGAAGCGGTTGTATTTAGCCAGGAAACGGAGTGTGCCTGGGATGGGAGATGGGCGGAGTACACGGTGTTTCTGTGTGCCAATTGCACTTGTAGACAGTTGTTTCATCCAGCTTCAGGCCGCAATAATGGCAGCAGCCCACGCGCTCTTTATACTAAGTCCGCCAGATTTTAACCGCGCCGTTGCGTGGTCACCACGGGCAAAAGATTTCCCATATATAAGAGCGCCCATCGCGCCCACTTCTGGCATGTTCCTCGGGCTCATCACCACCACCAACCACAAAACCCACAATAAACACCACCAACATGCTTCCACAGGACTCCAAGATCGGCTGGCTCGCTTCCCTCGACGTCTCTGAGACCCCAGAGAACCACCTCCGCCGTACCGCCATCATCGGTACCATTGGCCCAAAGACCAACAACCCGGAGATGATGGTCAAGCTCAGAAAGGCTGGTCTCAACGTTGTCAGAATGAACTTCTCCCACGGCTCTTACGAGTACCACCAGTCCGTCGTTGACAATGCCAGAAAGTCCGAGGAGCTCTACCCAGGCCGTCCGCTCGCCATTGCCCTCGACACCAAAGGTCCAGAGATCAGAACCGGTACCACCAAGGACGACCAGGAGTTCCCTATCGGCCCGGGCCATGAGATGATCTTCACCACCGACGAGAAGTACTCCAAGCTCTCCGACGACAAGATCATGTTCATTGACTACAAGAACATCACAAAGGTCATCGAGAAGGGCCGTGTCATCTACATTGACGACGGTGTCTTGTCATTTGAGGTCCTCGAGGTCATTAACGACCAGACTTTGAAGGTGCGCTCCATCAACGCCGGTAAGGTCTGTTCCCACAAGGGTGTGAACCTCCCAAACACCGATGTTGATCTCCCAGCCCTCTCCGTTAAGGACAGAGCCGACTTGAGATTCGGTGTTGAGAACGGTGTCCACATGGTCTTTGCCTCTTTCATCAGAACCGCTGAGGACATTAAGACCATCAGAGAGGTTCTTGGTGAGGATGGTAAGGATATCAAGATCATTGCTAAGATTGAGAACCAGCAGGGTGTTAACAACTTCGACGAGATTCTCGAGGAGACGGACGGTGTTATGGTTGCCAGAGGTGACTTGGGTATCGAGATCCCAGCCCCACAGGTGTTTGTCGTCCAGAAGCAGCTTATTGCCAAGTGTAACTTGGCTGGTAAGCCAGTTATCTGTGCCACTCAGATGCTTGAGTCCATGACATACAACCCAAGACCAACCCGTGCTGAGGTTTCCGATGTCGGTAACGCTGTCTTGGATGGTGCCGACTGTGTCATGCTTTCCGGTGAGACCGCCAAGGGTAACTACCCAATCGAGGCTGTCACCATGATGCACCACACATCTTTGATTGCTGAGAAGGCCATCGCCTACGCTCCATTGTACGATGACATCAGATACTTGACTAAGAAGCCACTCTCCTCTGTTGAGACCGTCTCTGCCGCTGCCGTCTCTGCCGCTGCTGAGAACGAGGCCAAGGCCATTGTCACTTTGTCCACCTCTGCCACCACTGCCAGACTCGTGTCCAAGTACAGACCAGACCTCCCAATCATCATGGTGACGAGAAACGAGCGTGCTGCTAGATTCTGTCACTTGTACCGTGGTGTGTATCCATTCGAGTACAAGGAAGCTCCAGTTGAGAACTGGCAGGAGGATGTTGAGAAGAGATTGAGACACGGTGTCCAGGAGGCCATCGACCTCGGTATCTTGAAGAAGGGTGACTCTGTCGTGTGTATCCAGGGTTGGACCAAGGGTTCTGGTCACTCTAACACCGTTAGATTGATCGTTGCCTAATTCTATT
Source organism: Petasospora maritima (assembly GCA_030557345.1). NCBI lineage: Eukaryota > Fungi > Ascomycota > Saccharomycetes > Phaffomycetales > Wickerhamomycetaceae > Petasospora > Petasospora maritima. Next base: position 21,568 of record JAKTOZ010000006.1, read on the forward strand.
TAATTCTCCTCTTGTCCTCGCATTTTTATAAGTGACGATTTCTTTAAAGAAAAAATGATGACTATCAAAGTCGTTTTGTTTGTGTTACTCTTTCAATCACAATGGTTTTTTATAGATTAGAAACTACTTAGCTAAGACCGGCTCCCACCTTCAACAAAACCTTCCAAGGTATGCACCCACTTATCACAGACATCGGACTCCGACCCTATCACCACGTGCATCCTATGTGTCACATTGCGATAGAAAATTCTGTTATCCAGCCACAATTCACCCATAAACACCTGGAATAACTCCAAATCCTTTGTGTGTGGTCCTTTCACCTTCGTCTTGATCATCCACGTTTCAACTAACTCCAACACATCATTGGGTCTCGACTTCTTTTGAAAGAAGACAGGCGCACATAACTGCGTGAAATCGTTCATCGATAACTCACCAACCTCGTCGTGTTGTAGAATTGGCATTCTCTCTTTCAACTTCTCATACTCTGTCTTTTTGGACTCCTCGTAGTCATTCCACTCTTCCATGATTTTCTCTCGAATAGAAGAAGGTAACTCCTCCAAAACATTCTTATCAATCTTCAGTGGTGACATCTTTGGTGGTAGTGGTGGAAGTGTCTTCTCTGGTGATTTCGATGGTGATCTCAACTTCCTCTTCGATGGTGACTTTCTGGGAGGCACAACTCTCACAAACTGTGTTGCACCATCAGGAGCAAAAACTCGTTGTAAATATACCCTTCTGTTCTTTGATGGAGTTGTCGGGGCTATCTGAATGTTTCTTCTTCGTAGCTCCTCTCTCAGTTCTTCTTGAATTTCTGGTGGCAATTGTTGAAATACTTCCAAGTCAACGTCTTTGGGGACTGTAGATACGGGTTCTTTGTCTCTGTTGTTTTGTTTCCGTATCTCCTTCTTGACGAATGATGGTAGTTGTTCCAACACAGAGGAGTCCAAATCGCTCGGAATCTCATACTGGGTGGCCTCTGGGTTTAGACTTCCCTCTTTGACAACGACAGATGACGCTCCTTGATTGTTCTTCTTGGTGTCATCTTTCTCTTTCAACTCTCTGTCCAATTTTTGTCTCTTATAAGTTTCAAAATCAACTTTTGTGAACGGCAATCTCTTCTGTTTATCCTTTCTCTTCTCACTCAATTGTGTCACCTGAATAGAAACACCTCTCAACTCCTTCGGGTCACATCCAATGTGTCGGAAGAGGGCTCTGGCCTCAGTACCGATGATCCTAAAATCATCAGTTGGGACACCCAGCTTGGAGCTTTTGCTGAAGGAATCACATTCACCGCAACCCAAGAATTTTGGAGGATCGATTGGAGCATGAGGGGCCCTCCTCAGTAACTTCAGAGTCACTTGTGACGTAGACATGTTGATCTTCTTCAATTTTGACACAATTTCCTTAGCAACGCTCAACAAGAAATCGTCAATCTGTGTAATCTCGTCAAATCTGATACCCCAATTAATATCAATAGAAACGCTCTTTCTCATGAACTGTTGAGGGTTTTCAGAGATGTCAATAGATGTATGATCAACACCACGAGCATAGTCGAATAACTTCTGTCCTGTCTTTTGACCAAAGATCTTTTCCAATCTGGATAAATCGAGTGACCTGATATCAACCACCCGCGGTCTGCATTCTGTGTCATTTGGGAATAACTCATTGATCAACTTTTGAACAATAGAGCCTCCAACACCTGGTAAATCACGCACCTCGATCTCATTGAGAAACTCAAGAACGGAGTCGTGAAGATAGAACAACCCATCAGGTTTGGCCTTGCGAAGAGAAAGCTTTGCAAGCAGAACGTTGGATGATATCCCGATACTTGCGGTACACCGTGTCTTGGAATATATCTCTTCCCTCAACGTCTGGGCAAATGAAGTGACTTGGTCCACAAAGTCTTCGTCGGTTTGATCAATGAGCGATGTAATGTCGAGCAGAGCTTCATCAATCGATACGGGGAGCATACAATCTGGTTTCAGGTCCAGCAATATCTCATAGAACTGCTTCGAGATTCTCTCATAAGTTGGGAAGTCATAGTCCAAGCAGACCAACTGTGGACAGAGCTTTTTAGCACTTCCAACCCATGTACCATTCTTAATGCCGAACTTACGGCAGACGTAATTGCAACTGGCGACGTCAGCTGTTGACGAAGCAGAAGAACCACCATGAGAAACACAGACCGGTGTGTTCTTGAAGTCAATCTCTGGATGATTCAGTGCTGAAGCAGTGGCAAAGAAACAGTCAAAGTCCACATGAATGATCAACTTTTTCCCATTTCTCTTCTTCGGTCTCTGTGTCAACTTTGCCTGCTCGAGTGCCTTAGCCAAAAACTCGGCTCTTAGGTCTGCCTTCCATGTACTAAGGTGATGAAGTCTCGATTTGGCAAAGAATGTCTTGAGAAAGTCTGGATGTTTAGAGTCAACTGTGATTCCGGTTTCGAATGTGGTGGTTGGTTCGTGTTTTTGGGATTGTGTCAAAGGCTTGAGGTCTGGATCTTCTTCTTCGGCATCGTCATCTTCCTCGTCATGATCTTCGTTTTCTTCTTTTTCTCCCTCTTCTCCGAATTCATCTTCTCCGAATTCATCTTCTTCTTTATCATCACCCGCAGCTTCATCCTCTTCCCGATGGGCGAAGGGAAGCTGAACTTGTCCATAGTCCGTGTCCACGACACTGTACTCGTGCCATCTCAACAGCTTGCTTTTTTCAATAGAGTCAGTGATCCACTCAGGTCTCACAACCTTGTACTTCTTGAACTCCAGTCTTTTCCTTGGTGTCAATCTCGATGCTATGACGTGTGTAGCAGCACCTTTCGAGCTCAAATGATGGATGAACTTGCCACCATGGAGGATCACGAGCTTGTGGATCGTGGCGATGCCTGGTTTCGTATGACCGTTGACGTAGATGACACAGCCGGCAAACAAATCAGATTGCTGGTCATCAAGACCTTGGACTTCGCGCCGTTTCTTGTCCCATTCGATGAACTTCTCGTCTTCAAGCTGTTGGTTGCGGCCCTTTGTGGCAAAGTAAGAGCGATAGTCGCCAAAGACGGTGGTTTCTGGGCCATCAGAGTCTTGCGAAGGCGGTTTTTGTGCCAGTGGCAGTGACAGTGAGGTCGAAGTGTGGATTGATTGGTCTTCGATGGGCGATAGCAATGTGGGGCCCAGTGGTGGCTGCTCAGTGTGACTGTCCGAGCCGTTGTCCACGTTGTGGTCCTGCTTCTGGCGCTGTGAAAGCCTGTTGATCAGATCAACGAGCTCATCATCTCCCAGCGAAGTCAGAAAGCTCTTGTCTGAGAGCTGTGAGAGGTCTTCCATTTCCCATTCTCCGTTGTGTGTGCGCCTTTGCTCGTTTCCTGGTTGTCCCGTGCGGCGTTGATGGAGTACGGTTGCTGGTTGGTGTGTTGGTGTTTGTTTTGGCTACGCGCCACTGTCTTCTACAAGTAACAGTCCACAACAAAAGGCAAACTTCTCTACGTCCGAACCAGTTTCATAGTATCGAATTCATCAGAATAATAAAGAATAAATAGGTTCAAGGTCCCCTGTGTCAAACAGCCAGGACCTCGAGGCAGAGGCGAGATTACTTGGATCTATCTCTGACGGCAGCGATCAACTGCTCAACAACTTGAGGGTTGGACAAAGTACTCACGTCACCAAGCTGGTCCTCCTCACCGGCCAAGATCTTTCTAAGAATTCTTCTCATGATCTTACCGGATCTGGTCTTTGGCAAGTCATCCACCAAGATGATGAGCTTTGGTGCTGCAAATGGACCAATCTCCTTACGCACAGTCAAGATCAACTCCTTGGAGATCTCTGTGGACTTGGAGGCCAAGTTCTTGTCCTTGAGTGCAACAAAGGCAGCAACAGCCTGTCCAGTGAGCTCGTCAGCGAAACCAACCACGGCAGACTCTGCCACAAGGGTGTTCTCAATCAAAGCAGCCTCGATCTCAGCAGTGGACAATCTGTGACCAGACACATTGACAACGTCGTCAACTCTACCCAAGATCCAGAAGAAGCCATCAGCATCTCTAGCGGCACCATCACCGGAGAAGAAGTAGCCTGGGTATGGCTTCAAGTATGTTTCCAGATATCTGTCGTAGTTTCTCCAAATGGTTCTGGCAATGGATGGCCATGGAGATCTGATGGCCAAGATACCTTCAACGTTTGGACCCTTGAGCTCTTCACCAGAAGTTGGGTCCAAGATCAAAGGCTCAACACCAAAGAATGGCAATGAGGCAGAACCTGGCTTCAATGGAGTGACTCCAGTGACTCCAGAAATCAACTGGGAACCGGACTCAGTCATCCACCAAGTATCCAGAATGGAGATCTCACTCTTACCAATCTTTTCAAAGTACCATTCCCAGACCTCAGCGGCAATTGGCTCACCGACAGAACCAAGTGTTCTCAGGGAAGATAAGTCATGGCCCTCAATGTAGTCATCACCAGCTCTCTTCAAAAGTCTGAGAGCTGTTGGGGCAACGTAGAACTGGGTAACCTTGTACTGTTCCACAATTTCCCAGTAACGAGAGTAGGATGGGTAAGCTGGTGTTCCTTCAAAGACAACAGTGGTGGCACCGTTAAGCAATGGACCATACACAACATAAGTGTGGCCTGTAATCCAACCAATGTCACCAGCAGTGAAGAAGACATCCTCTGGGTGTAAGTCAAAGTTGTACTTGATGGTAATCAATGCACTGAGCAAGAAACCGGCAGTACAGTGCTGGATACCCTTTGGAGAACCTGTAGAACCAGATGTGTAAAGCAAGAACAATGGATCCTCAGCGTTGACAGGGACAGGTGGGAAGTATGGACCATACTTCTTGGTCTCCTCATGCCACCACAAGTCTCTCTTTGGGTCAAATGGAACGTGGTTACCGGTTCTCTTGAACACCAACACGTTGGAGACCTGAGGACAAGATTTCAAGGCTTCATCAACAATCTTCTTGGTCTCAATGGTCTTGGAACCTCTCTTGGACTCATCAGCAGTGATGACAATCTTGGAGTTTGCATCGTTGATACGGTCTCTAAGGGAAGCAGAAGAGAATCCGGCAAAGACGACAGAGTGGAGCGCACCAAGACGAGAAATGGCCAGGAGTGTCACAACAGCCTCTGGAATCATTGGAAGGTAGACTGCAACAGTGTCACCCTTTGTAACACCAAGACTGTCCAAGATGGCAGCAACCTTGGAGACCTCCTTGAGAAGTTCACCGTAAGTAACCTGTCTACCTTCACCTGGCTCATCGGCCTCATAGACAATAGCAACCTTGTCTGGGTTCTTGAAAGCATGTCTATCAACACAGTTGTAGGAAGCATTGAGCATACCACCGGTGAACCACGATGCAACGTCACTGTTGGTGAAGCCCTTCTCACCATCTGGGTGTTTGGCCACATCGAAAGGTCTGATCCAGTCCAAGTTCTCCTTAGCCAACTTGCCAAAGAACTCCGAAGGGTTCTCAATGGACTCCTTGTACATCTCATTGTACTGCTCCATAGAGGAGATGTTTGGAGGACCTGGTCTCTTTCTGTTGTTCTGTGGGGCCGGGATGGCCTTGATGTCCATCAGGTGGGCATTTTCGAGCGGTTTGGTGGACTCTGGCATGATGATTTGTCTGTCTGTCCTTAGTGTAATCTCATCTTACGTGATTGTACTAATTCTGATGGCGGGGCAGCGGGGGCCTTATATGTGGGCCCTGGCTGCCCCACAATGGTCACATAATTTTTTGTTGAGCTTATTGTGGGCCGTAAATTCCCCTCCGCGAGGTTTTGTGATTGTGATCATCCGGTGGGGCACCGGCTTCCTGTTCCTTCTGTCCTGTCCGGGGTAACTACTGTAGCAGTACATTCCCTGATTCTCTGGTGGTATCTATAGAAAGAAGCTGGTTGAAAGGTCGATTGATACAAGCCGCACACCATATCCTCACAACAATCAACGGATGATCCGGATCTCTATCCAATAGGCCTTTCACTTGCCGGAAGAAGGAGAGCACGGATCTCTTCAGCCCTTCAAGTTCAGCCCCACTTCAAAGGCCCCACTACTACAGCACTAGAACAACAGAGATGGCTGGGCGATACATATGTAGTGCTACAACCCTTTCACGTACAACGGCCCCGGTATTCTTCGGGTACCAATTGCCTAGATCGCCATTTGCTGTAGCTAGCAACAGCAATTGGCCCACTAAAGTCAACGTGTGACTGTGTTCCCTTCAAACGAGCGCTCGCAGCATAGCGAATGACACCGCCCCACACCGAACTGGAAGAGGGTTGGCACATGAAAGTGTGGGGCAAGTGTGGTGCTTACCGATGGTGTCCGGGTTTAAAAAGGGTGAACAATATGTCTCGGTTATTATTGAGGAAGTTTATAAGGTAAACCGAAGTTTTTAATAGCTCAAATGATCGAAATGTCTCGTTATATGATATATATATGCTTTAAATTGACAAATTCGAGAATTTTTCAGTGATAGTGAAATATATCTACCTTCATCTGTCGAAAATGCAAGAGGGATTCACACTTTTTATAGATTTTGAAAAGTTGTCATTTTAAAAGCACTCTTTTTGATTATTTGAAACTTACATATCCTTAAGTGACTCAAAAAACGCTATGGAACTTAAAACTGGAGTCTTAGCTTAAGCGTAGCTCTCAAAACCCGAATTTATTTAATACTCGTGGTGCACGGATGCGCATGTGGTGTCTGGAGGGTGTGCGGGTGGATGTGCGGGTGTTTCCATAATTCGCAATAGATACCCATTAATAAGAGATTAAAGGTCTACCTAATTAGCTCCAAAAGAGTCAGACCTGTATGGTCTTGGTATGTCAAAGTGGATCAAAATAGACTCTCCTGAGATACTGTCAATGTAGTGGTCAAGCTGATCCACTAGTATGGGCCGGGGAGTAAAGTTTTCATGGCCCGCGTAGCAGCATAGCAGATACCCGATGGAACAAGATTACAGCTTGTAGCTGGATATAGACCTTGAATATTGACGTAGAGCGCGCTAGAAGCTGAAGACTGGATATACTACTTATACGCATGGCTTTCATGGAAGCAATTAAAGAGCAATGTAGATGCTTATAGACGTGTTGTCAGCTTTGCATTAGGAACGAGCACAGCTGCAATGACCCATAACCATCAACGTCAGATCACTGTATGCTTTAGTTAGTGCAGTTGATGTATTCCAGCTTGGGAGTAGTTGATATAGTACATTCAGTTAGCAACATCAACTTTAAAGGTCGCTTTCATTAGATGAATCCATGTGGCAACGACAATAACCATAGACGGAGCATTTGCATCAAAGATCAAGGAACACCGCCCAGAACGTCATGAGTCGAGGAGCATTAAATATAAATCCACCCAATGAGATCACTTGACACATATACCACCTGTTGTTTGTGTCATATAGTTTCTTCTAACAGCACAGAACAGCATGGCTTCTTCTGATCCAGGATCCAGAGGACACAGGACACATACATGATATGAAAATATGGGCCATTGGACAGGTCACAGGATTATGTACTAGATGCCAAGTCCCAAGTTCCAGTTGGCCTCAAGAAAAGCCCTGTCGAACAGGAGGCCCTAGAGAGGTTCTATAATGTCATGATTGGCCTAGATATTGAATATCCACCATTCATGAGGTGGAATATAGGTGGTGTGCGCGCGGTGGTTCTTGCAGGAGGAACAGGCTTGCCGTGGTGGCTTCTAGTCTTTAAATAGCTGATTGATAGTTGAAAGATCGATCTACGATATCAACAAACAGCTTCTCAAGCACACAACAATAGGTTTAAATTCTCCTGATCTTCAGACATCGCCCATCCTTCCTACTACTAGTGCAAGATCGTGCAAGATTGACAAGTGACGATTTATCATTTGCGCGGTCCATCGCAGTTGGCTGTTGAAACTTGAAACTTGAGCTTGCAGTTGCACAGCCTGGAATGGGTTCTAAAAATAACGCTAGGCAGAAGCCATGTTCGCGCTCTGCCTAGCAGCGCTCGCGGCCCTGCCTGGATCGCCAGAAGAAATGCGCCTGAAGCTGATCCGCCTCCAAATAAAAATTGCAACTCAAAACAACAAGAGCGTGTCAAACCGCCCTCCAGAACAGGTACAAGCTCCAACCCCAAGCGCCACGAACTGACGCCCAACGCACCACAAACGCTGACACACCGCACAGCCCACCACTTGCTCCCTTGCCGCCCGCACTGCCTCTCCTCTTGGCTCAAGGCTCGCACCTAGAGAACACATCACCACTCTATTGAAGCTGGACTGAAGAGCCCCACCAGGCACACTCACTCAAACGCACACGAGTTCTGCCCCTCTTTGCACACGCGGATAAGACACACATACTGCCACCATGCAGTTCTCACAGCTCTTGTTCACTCTGTGGTTGGTCCTGGGTAACTTTGCCCAAGCTGAGAAGTACATCAAGACATCCTCGCTCCTCACGTGTATGGCTGACTCCCAGCTTACAGCCACTTACTTCGATGTCAAGTTCTACCCATCCAACAACACCGTTGTCTACGACATCAATGCACTGACAACAATGACCGGTGATCTCGTCGCCGACGTGACAATCATCGTGTACGGTCTCAACATCATCCAGAAGACAGTTGAGCTCTGTTCTTTGGGTTTGGATGAGATCTGCCCTATCCAGGCCGGTGCAGGCCGTATCGACATCAGTTCCAACACTGAGATCGACTCCTCCATAACTGACATGATCCCAGGCGTCGCATACACCGTGCCAGATCTCGACGCCCGTGTCAGGGTCGTTGCATACTCAACCAATGACACAACCACTCCACTCGCGTGTGTCGAGGCCGTCTTGTCTAACGGTAAGACTGTTCAGACCAAGTACGCCGCTTGGCCTATTGCTGCCATTTCCGGTGCTGGTCTGATCACCTCTGGTATCATCTCCATCATTGGTCACTCGAACACTGCTGCTCACATTGCCTCCAACTCGATCTCTCTTTTCGTTTACTTCCAGAACTTGGCTATCACTTCGATGATGGGTGTCTCAAGAGTTCCACCTATTGCTTCTGCATGGTCTCAGAACTTCCAATGGTCCATGGGTATCATCACTGCTGGCTTTATGCAGGATGCTATCAAATGGTACGTCCAGGCTACCGGTGGTACATCCACCGTTGTTATCGAGAACAAGGATCTCTTGTCCATCTCGGTTCAGAAGAGAGCTTTCACTGATACCATAGCTTCTGTTGGTACAAAGGTTGTTTCCCATTTGGCCAAGAGAGTCGAGTTGGCTTACGACGATGAAATCGATGACACTTCTCTGTACAACACCGACGAACACGACACTGATTCATTGACTTCCATGATCTTGGTTCTCAGAGGTATCCAAAGAGTGTCTTACCTCGCTGATATTGAGATCTCCAATTTCTTCCTCACTGGTATTGTCTTCTTCTTGTTCTTTTTGTTTGTTCTTATGATTATGATCGTCTCTTTCAAGGCCATCGTGGAGCTTTCGATCAGAACTGGTACCATGAAGGAGCACAAGTTCCAAGACTTTAGAAAAGAGTGGACTACCATCATCAAGGGTACCCTTTTCAGACTGGCCTTGATTTCCTTGCCACAGATTTCTTTGCTCTGCCTTTGGGAGTTAACTGAACGTGACTCTGCCGCTATTGTCGTCATCGCAGTGTTCATGTTTCTCATCGTCGTTGGTTTGTTACTCTACGGTGCCACCAGAGTCATCATTATTGGTAGAAGATCTACCAGAGACCACAAGACACCTGCTTTCTTGCTCTATGGTGATGCCAAGGTCTTGAATAGATTTGGATTCTTGTATGTTCAGTTCCAAGCTGAACGCTACTGGTGGTTGGTTCCAATGTTGACATACCTGATCTTGCGTTCTCTCTTTGTTGCTTTGTTGCAGACACAGGGTAAGGCTCAGGCTATTTGTATCTTTGCCATTGAACTTATCTACTTTGTTGCTGTGTGCTGGATTAGACCATATATGGATAAGAGAACGAATGCTTTCAACATCATGGTCCATTTGATCAACTTGTTCAACGCTATTATCTTTATGTTCTTCTCCAATGTGTTTGGTCAACCAGCTGTTGTCTCTTCTGTTGCAGCTGTTGTCCTCTTTGTCGTCAATGCTGTGTTTGCTTTGTTCCTTTTGATCTTCACCATTGTCACATGTGTGTTGGCATTGGTCTACAAGAACCCAGACACAAAATACCAACCGATGAAGGATGACAGAGTGTCTTTCATTCCAAGAACTACAGCCTTGGAGAAGGGCGACAAGAAGGACACTGAATTGCTTGCCCTTGGTGAGTCCGTGTTGTCTGGCCAACAGCCACAGCAGCTGCAAGTTCGTGACAGTGAGAGCGATGATCATTCTTCGAGCTTCCCGCAATCCAGTTTACCAAGAGATCGTTCTGATTCTCTGAACAGCACAAACGTGGTTCAGCCAACCAGTGCTGTGTATGGAACGCAGCCTTTGTCCAAGCCAGGTATCTCTTTCAGCAATGACACATCGTACCATGGTTCTGGATTCTACGGAGATGAAAGCAACAACAACTCTTCCTCGAATTTTGTCAACAATCCTTATGAGAATCCATATGCCAAAGCTAGACAGAACAACCGTTTCTGAGCTGAAGGGGTCAACCTCCACCGACTTGCATTGAAACCAAAGAAAAAGAAAAGCCAACAACTTCTTGATTATTGTTAAGAGAGTCTCATGAAACATTCCTTTTGCGTTTAAGGTCCAGCTGCCGTTGGACCGTTATTTCTGTATTGAAGAGAAACATTCACTTTCAATTGTGTACATTATTTACTGATTTGCTACTCATCTGTTTGAAAAAAGACGTTAAAGCTGTAGATATTTTCTAAATAGACAGTGTGTCGTTGATCAAGCCCAGAACTTGAACCAGCAGACCATGTCGCTCAATGCCTTCTCTTTGGCATACTTGACGGCTGGGATGGAGACATCTCCTCTGGCAGCGAAGCCGTGAGTGGTGGCAGAGAACACATCAACTTGGTAGGTAGCGCCGATCTCCTTCAACTTGGCCTCAGTCTCGTGTCTCAAGTTCTCTGGGAAGATCTGGTCCTCCTCAGCAGCAGAAATCAGCAATGGCTTCTTGATAGCGGCAACCTCCTCAATGGTGACGAACGAAGGGTGAGCAACGGCGGCACAAGTGGCGTACTTACCCTCAGCGATCTGCTGGATGGCGTACTTAGCACCGAAGCAGTAACCAACAGCAGAACAAGTCTTGAAGTCGATATCGGCCTTGAGCTTAGCAAAGAAGCCGTCGACAATTGGACCGGTAACGTCGTTTCCATGTCTTCCCAACCAGTCTGGGATGTCAGTGATACCCTCAACACAGTCCTCTCCAGCCAAGATGTCTGGAACAAGGGTGTAGTACCCAGCCTTTGCGAATTGGTCAGCAATGAGGAGCACGTTGTTGAATTTGTTACCGAAGATGTCTGTGACAATGACGACAACGTTATCGGACTTGTCACCTGAGACGTATGTGTTCAAGCCGTAGAGCTCGACGTGTTTACCGACTGGTGTTCCCTCTGGATGCGGTGATGTTAGTAAAAAGAACATTCAGATAGACAGGAAAGACCTCATAGAGAGCAACATACCATGGAAAGAACCCTGGGTACAGCATGCAGATGGTGGATTGGAGGCCATTGTGTGTTTAGGTGTGCAAGTTATGTATTTGTCGTGTGTGGTGAGTGGTGAAGTGGATTCGGTCTCAGTTTTATAGAAGCCGATCGGAGATCGCTAAAGTTACAGTTTGACGGAAGGTATACAGTTATAGAACACTTCTTACAAATTGCAGAGAAACTCCATGGTCTTCAATTTAATTGGTAATCAAACTCCACAGAACTTGGTTTTGCCGAAGACGCTGTGGTGGAATACGTTGTACCAGGTGATGGGCTCGCATGAGTCCTGCGGCTGAACTTGTGAATGGCCTGTAGGGCTTGTGGAGTTGTTGTTGGTGGAGATATTGGACTCGACTTTGACTGTGTTGGCATGGTTATGCTTTTCCTTTTTCACCTGCTCGTTCCATTCGTGTACAGTGTCCTCACCTCTACCGGATGCTCCTTGGAACTGTGTACGAGGCTGTCTGTACTTTCTTCTGGCATCCTTAGCACTGTTAGCACTCTTAACATTGGACTTGTTTCTGGTCGTCTTTCTGGGAGTAGTAGTGACAGAGTCCAACAGCAGAGCCTGAGTTTTGGACTTGACGAATGTGCCAGGACCTTCTCTGATCTTCTTGTCTTTGATGTTCTTTTGGTACAACCTGTCCTCCAAGTTCTCACGGATCACTTCAATACGAGACTTGGTGATCTCATCATCGTCTTCAGACAGCGTTTCACGACGCTGTAACGTGGCTTTTGTCTCAAGTTGTACATCCTTGGAAGACTGGATGGTGGAAAGGTTCTTTCTTGTTCTTGGTGTATAACTGTCTTTGAGATCATCCTGAGTCTCCTTCATGATGGATAACGGAATCGTCAACTCCTCAATTGCCACGTATTCCGTGTTGTGATTAGCGTTAGGGATCATCTTACCATTGAGACGTTCAGATCGTTTCTGGATCAGCATCCTCATACCAAGAACCTCTTCAAAATCGTGAGGCGAGTCATCTCCAATAGCATCTTTCCTCCGCTTGAGATCTCTCTTCTGCCTCAGTCGGGCGTGCTCATATGCAGGGAACAACACCAAATTGTTCAAATCATCCTTGATCTTGATGCAGTAACTGTTATTCTTCAGGGAGATGTTGAGCGTACAGAACACACCGTGCACCAACTGGATCATACTGATGTCCTCGACCCAAGTTCGAGCAAAGGCGTCGAAAAAGGCATTCAACTCATGGTCGGTAACGATACTTTTCAGATTCATCAATGGGATAGTGATCTCTTTGGACTCAACGGCATCCGTACCGCTCTTGAAGAAGAACACAATCAGTGGGACACCTTCTCTCATGGCATGGGCGAACATGGGTAACTTGCTGCTTCGAGCTGTCAACACCTCACTGGACAACAGATCAAAGTCGAACCCTCCGTGTGATGGGATAGGTAAGAACATCAGATAATCAACGAGGGCGGAGAGCTCTGGGAGCTTGAAGGGTGCCGAATGGTCAAGGAAGTTGGCATACTCCAGCCTGGACTGTGACTTTGGAATAGTGAAGGGGTCCGAGGTGTTGAAGACGAAGTAAGGAACGGTTCTTTCCGGGATGATGATGTCCAAATGCGACTTGAAGATCTGGTTGTTGTAGCGAAACTTCTTTGCGTACTTGACCAAATCCTTGTAGCCCAAGTTGTTGAGCGTGCGCTCCGTGATCTGGCTCCTTGGGATGATGAACACGTCGTGGTCTGGGTCGAGCTGGGTGTCACCTGTATCACACAACTGGATGGACGATAACTCTTCCTGTAACTGGACAGTCATCTCAGAGGGCAGCACCTTGTGTACCGCGGGGTTCACGAGCTCCGACCTGTCGTACGGCAAGGGGAAAGTGAGCACCAAAGGGAAGAGGATGAGCGTTGCGCAGAGACGCCGCAATGTGAGGGAAACCATGATGGAAAGGGGTTGGAAGGTGGGAGATGGGTGACTGTGATGACGAACAGACATATCAGTGGTGCATGTCTCGTTCTGTCGGTCGATAAAGGGCAGATACAGTCTTGACAACTCACTGACCCTCATTCGTTTTTGTGTCATGAGATCGGACAGGGAGACCGACAACGGAGTTGGGTTCCCGCAACATCCTAGCGGGGAGCCCCATCCAACCGTATGCTCTCATTCTGAGAGGTACACTGTCAGGATCATCAATGTGAGACGTTGCTGGAAACTCAGGATAAAGGTCAAGTTGTGTTGCACGACAAAATTACTACTCATCGATTCAAGTCAAATGATAAAATATAATCCTAAACAAAGCCTATGAAGAAAACACGGAGCAGAGGAAGCATTACCGTATCCAAAAAGAACCTCAAAGGGCTCACTGTGGTGGCAGAGTCCAGTTCTTCTTCTCCTCCTTATTGAACTCACCCCACATGTTAGACACGATCTTGGTGACCTCCTGAGCTGTCAATTCTGGGTGCTTCTCAGAGTAGATATCGAAATAGTGCTTGTAGAACACCTGGTAAGATGTGACTGGTCTCTTTCCTCTGGCAGCGGCAGAGCCACGAATAGCACCAAGACTATCCAAGTCGATGGATCTGCCCGTAAGCTTCATGAGGATGAGGTTCAGCTCGGCAGTCAATCTGGATGAGGTGGCGATGAGGTGTTCGAGAATCAGGATAGTATCAGCATCCACAGCTGGACGGTCAGTGTGTTGGAGTCTTTTCTGGGCCTGATTGACAGGGTCAGCCTGTCTGGTGACTGAGACGGCCTCTCTGGCGACTAGGGCAACATGCTTCACGGCCTTGGTGGTGATGCTTCTGACAGCGAAGGCTGGTGCCTTGAGGGAAGCTCTGGCAGCGGCGAACATGGCTTATGGCGGTGATAGATGTCAAGAAGAGCCCACATGGATGGCCAATATGCATTACTTTGGGCTCTTTAAATAGTAAATGCATGTTTCAAATGTGTGTCGAGGCCATGTTTTGAATGTGTCAGAACGCTTTCAGGGTCTGCGAAGTGGGCAGACAGCGGTATGAGATTTTTGACGGAAATTGGTCTCATACGGGAGCCTCCACCCTCCACCATGAAGAGCAATATGAAACAAGACATATCTCAATGCACTCCAAGATTGACACCGATTATCATCAAAACAGCTCCCAAAGTTGAAACACCAGCTGAAGGATGGCGAACTCACCGAAACGCGATCGCGGCCATCGCAAGGTTTTGCTTTTTGGACACAATAGACCATGGCACCCCTCCACCACTACGAGTTCTGTCAATTGCAAACACAACGATGCTCAGAACGACAGCCAAGCTCACTGTGAACCGTGTTACCGGCCCACGTATCACATCGGCAGCTCTGCTCTCGACCCACGCGCCTCTGCAGCAGCAGAAGACGACCCATTTCGGCTCCAAGACCGTCCCTGAAGCCGAGAAGGAGAAACTTGTCGGCCAGGTGTTCAGTTCTGTCGCGTCCAAGTATGACATAATGAACGATGTCATGTCTGTTGGTGTGCACAGATTGTGGAAGGACCACTTCATCAGAAAATTGGACGCTGGTGCCAGACCCGGCTCGCGCCCATTGGACTTCATTGATGTCGCTGGTGGCTCTGGAGACATTGCATTTGGCCTCTTGGACCACGCAAAAGCCCGCTTCAACGATACCAGATCAACAATGACAGTGGTTGATATCAATCCAGATATGCTTGCTGAAGGTGAGAAGAGATGTCAGACGAACCACTTCAAAAACGACCCACGTATCCAGTTCCTGGTGCAGAACGGTGAAGTGTTGGACAAGATCGAGGACAACAGCAAAGACGTGTACACAGTCTCCTTCGGTATCAGAAACTTCACTAACATCCAGGCTGGTTTAAACACCGCTTACAGAATTCTCAAACCGGGTGGTGTCATTGGTGTCTTGGAGTTTTCAAAAGTTGATAACCCAATCGTGGACACTGTTTATCAGAATTGGTCGAGGGCCCTTCCAATCTTCGGCCAGGCCATTGCCAACGATTACGATTCTTACCAGTACTTGGTTGAGTCTATCCAGAAGTTCCCTAAACAAGAGGAGTTCAAGAGCATGATCCAGAAGGCTGGCTTCTACGTCCCAGAGCCAGGCTATGAGAATTTGACTTTCGGTGTTGCTGCTATTCACATTGGTATCAAACTGTGAGGCGAAGAAAACAAAGAACACGCACATAATTACGCACCATATGTTGTACATAAATAGACCCCTCTCATGATATCACACAAAACAGATGATATGAGCTCCGTATGTAGAAGTTGTGGCTATGTAGTGTGGCGCTGTGGCTGATATGATTGCTGGAGAGGCCAATAACGCGGTTGATGTTCTTCAATAACGAGGTGTGCATATAAACGTGTCGCTTGCTCTTTTTTATTCTCGTGATGATATTTCATTTCACACTTTCACTCTTTCTCCTATAACAAGACCCCAAACGCAATTGCCCACACTCAGGAACCCAGAATGACTGACAAGAAGACTAACTTCCTCATCATCGTGGCCGATGACCTTGGATTCACCCACTACTCCATTTGGTGGTGAGATTGACACACCAAATTTGACTCGTCTTGCCAATGCAGGACTTCGTTTCACCTCCTTCCATACCGCTTCTGCCTGTTCCCCCGACTCGTTCCAAGCTGTTGTCTGGAACTGATAACCACATTGTTGGTTTCGGTCAAATGGCTGAGTTCTCGAGACATTTCCCAGATAAACTGTGTGGAAAGGCTGGGTAAGAAGGTTATCTAAGCTTCAGAGTTGCTGCTCTCTCTGAGATCTTACAAAAGCAGGGCCTTTACACCTGTCTGTCTGGTAAGATTCTGTGAATCCGTTGGAGAAGCTGATCCACATCTGGCATGTTAAGCGGGCCTCTTGCTATTGGTACAGTTCTATCAGACATTTGTTGAGTCTTTTGATCACCCCTATTTGTAGTGCATTCACCCAAGCTCAACACTCGGATACCCCTATGCTGACTATCAAATTATACTAACGTGGACTCACACCGAGAGGTATCAGCCGGCCGGGTAACAGGGTTATGCGGCCCTGGTCTTTGATTTCTCTTTTATCGGCAAGGGCAACAGTGCCAACAAGGCGGACAAAGGGACGCTAGAACCAGATCACAAACTTAAACAGTTGAGCCCCAGCATGTGGTTGGTGCTTATCAGCCGATTGGATTGCTTTTAGGAAGCTTGATTTAGGGTCTGCGCTGTGTAAAGCGTATATTTAGAGCCTAGAAGGAGCTCTTTGTCGAACAGTGGTGTCCACTGTCAATGTCATGTGTCAACACAATTAGCAGAGTGCCACTGCGACCGTCCGATGTTGCAGTCGAAGTTGCGACGTACCTTGCGTACCAGTCGTCAAGAGTCAACCGTCAACCGTCAACAAACAATGGCCAACAATGAACACCAACACCAACACCAACACTATACCAACAAGTATGTAGTACAGACAGTAGCACCACAACCCACAACCCACAAAACCGCGACCCAGCGGTTGTAGCCGCGCAGCCTGGAGATTGACAAGCCCGGTTCGCGCACGCACCCAACGCCCAACATTTTGGCGTTGAACTCAACGCGGTCGCGGTGAAGGCCTTGGGCAGCGTGGGTCTGGCAGCTCTCTAGGCGCTGTATATAGTATGGAGCCTGGCTGTTTATCATCAGTTGTAATTTTGTAGAGCAGTAGAACAACAACACCCGTCCTCCCCCAAAGCGCCGTGCTTGTATCTTTCCCAACAGCAGAACCGCGCCCGCTCCCCCATTCAGCACTGTTGACACTGCGCATGGAAAAAAGCCATCGCCAGATTCTTCTTCTCTTCTCCCTTTCACTCTGGACAAGCAAGCTCAATTGTCCTGCCAGCACCGTTACAAGGCTCTAATAAACCGCTGTCCACACCACACACAGCGCACACAGAGTCCTTCCCATCCGGCCGCTCTCACAGATCTTGAACCAGCTTAGTCCACATTAGTGCCTCTCCCACACACCACACCACACAGGGAGTGCCACCAACTACAGCTACTTCTCGCTTCACAACAGGTCTACCACACACATCAATCACACCAATCCACATACACACACACACCTGCTTTACTACCTCGATTACAGTAAGTTCACCTCACCGTCCTCTTCTCAGCTCACTTCTCGGCGCTTAACAAGCCCATACGTCCACGCTGATCCGTCTAAGAACAATTACTAACATTCCACCAGATCATGGCCGGCGTCTACACTCCAAACCACACAAACTCATCATTGAGACCACTGACACTCAGTCATGGTGCCATCGAGTACACTCTCCTGCTCCCAACAAACTTGTTGTTTGTTGGTACCGAGCTTAAGGAGCAGTTCTCCAAGCAGCTCCCAGATGTCACAGAGGGATACGCTGGTGAGGATGAACCATCTTCTCCTACCGAGTTGCTTGCCGCTTTCTTGGGCTACATCGCCAACTTGATCGATCCAAATGTCTCTGGTCAATTCGACCAGGTTTTGCTCTTGATCTTGTCCGAGTTCGAGACCACTTTCTTGAACGGTAACGACATCCACACCATTGCCTCTGCTCTTTTGAACTCCGAGGAGTTCCCAACTACTTTGGACAAGGCTAAGATTGTCGTCAAGAACTACTTCGCCGCCAGAATCGCCGCCAACAAGCCATTCAAGAGATACGACTCTGCCTTGCTCAGAAACGTTTTGAACGAGGAGGCTTCCCTTGTATCAATCTTTGGTGGTCAAGGTAACACTGATGACTACTTCGAGGAGCTTAGAGATTTGTACAAGATCTACAATGGCTTGGTCTCCGATGTTATCAAGGCCGCTGCTGACAAGTTGAACAGCTTGGTCAGATCCACTCCAGGTACCGAGAAGATCTACACTCAAGGTTTCGACTTGATCTCTTGGTTGGAATCTGAGGAGAAGACCCCTTCTAACGAGTACTTGCTCTTGATTCCAGTCTCTTGTCCATTGATCTGTGTCATCCAATTGGCTCACTATGCCATCACCACTCGTGTTCTTGGTATGACTCCAGGTGAATTCAGAGGCTACCTCTCCGGTGCTACTGGTCACTCTCAAGGTTTGACCACCGCTTTGGCCGTTGCTGAGGCCGACTCCTGGGAATCTTTCTTCAAGGCTGTTGACAAGTCCGTTGCATTCTTGTTCTACACTGGTGTTCGTTGTTACCAGGTCTACCCTAACACTGCTCTCCCACCATCCATCTTGCAGGACTCCATTGACAACGGTGAAGGTTACCCATACCCAATGCTCTCTGTCAGAGACTTGTCTAAGGAGCAGGTCCAAGAGTTCGTCGACAAGACCAACGCTCACTTGCCAAAGGAGAAGCACATCGCCATCTCTTTGGTCAACGGTGCCAGAAACTTGGTTGTATCTGGTCCACCACAGTCTCTTTACGGTTTGAACTTGACTTTGAGAAAGGCTAAGGCCCCATCTGGTTTGGACCAGGCCAGAATCCCATTCTCAGAGAGAAAGTTGAAGTTCTCCAACAGATTCTTGCCAATCACATCTCCATTCCACTCTCACTTGCTCGATGAGGCTTACACGTTGATCGAACAGGATTTGGCTAACGAGGGTTTGGAATTCAACGCTGCTGACTTGAAGATTCCAGTCTACGACACTTTTGACGGTTCCGATATGCGTCAGTACCAGGGTTCCATCATCAACAGATTGAACTTGCTCATCACCAAGTTGCCAGTCAACTGGGAGGTTGCCACTCAGTTCCAGGCTACTCACATCCTTGACTTCGGTCCAGGTGGTGCTTCTGGTCTTGGTGTCTTGACTCACAGAAACAAGGAAGGTACCGGTGTTCGTGTCATTATTGCTGGTGTCTTGGACTCCTCTAACGATGATGAGTTCGGCTTCAAGCAGGAGTTGTTCGACTTGAATGAGGCTGGTGTTAAGTACGCTCAGAACTGGTTGAAAGAGTATCAACCAAAATTGGTTAAGACTAAGGCTGGTAAGGTCTTTGTTGACACCAAGTTCTCCAGACTTCTCGGTAAGGCTCCAATCTTGGTTCCAGGTATGACTCCAACTACTGTCCACCCAGACTTCGTCGCCGCCACTTTGAACGCTGGTTACCACATTGAAATCGCCGGTGGTGGTTACTTTGAGCCAAAGTCCTTCACTGCTGCTTTGGAGAAGGTTGTTACCCAGGTTCCACCAGGTACCGGTGTTGGTATCAACTTGATCTACGTCAACCCAAGAATGTTGCAGTGGGGTATCCCATTGATCAAGGAGCTCAGAGACAAGGGTTTCCCAATTCAGTCTTTGTCCATCGGTGCCGGTGTCCCATCTTTGGATGTCGCCTCTGAGTACATCGAGACTCTTGGTTTGACTCACTTGGGTTTGAAGCCAGGTTCTGTTGATTCTATCTCTCAGGTCATTGCCATTGCCAAGGCCCACCCAACTTTCCCAATCGTCTTGCAGTGGACTGGTGGTCGTGGTGGTGGTCACCATTCCTTCGAGGACTTCCATGCTCCAATCTTGCAGATGTACTCTAAGATCAGAAGATGTTCCAACATTTCCTTGATTGCTGGTTCTGGATTTGGTTCTGCCGATGACACTTACCCATACTTGACTGGTGAGTGGTCTACCAAGTTCAACTACCCGCAGATGCCATTCGATGGTGTCTTGACCGGTTCCAGAGTTATGATTGCTAAGGAGGCTTTCACTTCTCCAGATGCTAAGAAGGCCATCGCTGCTGCTCCAGGTGTTCCAGACTCTCAGTGGGAGATGACCTACAAGAAGCCAACTGGTGGTATCATCACCGTCAGATCCGAGATGGGTGAGCCAATCCACAAGCTTGCCACTCGTGGTGTCATGTTGTGGCAGGAGATGGATAACACCATCTTCAACTTGCCAAAGAACAAGCTCCAGGATGCCTTGGACAAGAAGAAGGACTACATCATCAAGAAATTGAACGCCGACTTCCAGAAGCCATGGTTTGCTACTATTGACGGTAAGGTTTACGACTTGCCAGACTTGACCTACGAGCAGATCGCCAAGAGACTGGTCGAGTTGATGTACATCAGAGGTTCCCAGAGATGGATCGATACCTCTTTGAGAAACTTCGCTGGTACTTTCTTGCGTCGTGTTGAAGAGCGTTTCACTACTAAGGCCACTACTTCAGTCTTGTCCAACTTTAACGCTTTGGAGAAGCCAGATGATGCTGTTGAGACTGTCTTTGCCGCTTACCCAGAGGCTAGAACCCAGCTGATCAACCAGCAGGATGTTGACTACTTCTTGATGTTGTGTACAAACCCAGCTCAAAAGCCAGTTCCATTTGTTCCAATTTTGGATTCCAGATTCGAGGTTTTCTTCAAGAAGGATTCCTTGTGGCAATCTGAGGACTTGGAGGCCGTCATGGGTCAAGATGTTGAGAGAACGTGTATTTTGCACGGTCCAGTCGCCGCTCAGTTCACCAACGTGGTTGATGAGCCAGTCAAGTCTATCTTGGATGGAATCCATGATGGTCACATTGAGAAGTTGTTGAAGGACTCTTACTCTGGTGAGATTGCTAACGTTCCAGTTGTTGAGTACTTTGGTGGTGAGGAACCAGTTGAGGTTTCTTACGACTATGCCCAGTCAGGCTCCAAGGTTATCTACAACGCTTCCGAGTCTACTGATGAGGAGACTTGGTTCAAGTTGCTTGCTGGTCCAAAGCGCTCTTGGAGACACGCCTTCATTTCTACCAAGCGTGTTATCCAGGGTTCTAACTTCGTTACAAACCCAGCCAAGCAGGTTTTGTCCCCAGCCAGAGGTGTTGTCGTTGAGATCGAGAACCCAGATGAGCCAGCTAAGACTGTTATCACTGTCTCTGAGCCAGTTCAGGGTAAGACTGTTCCAGTTGTCACTTTGAAGGCTTTGGACGCCAACACCATCGAGTTGGCCTTGATCGAGACCAGAAATGTCAAGAAAGAGTCCACTGCTTTGCCATTGATCTACAAGTACAACCCAGAGGATGGTTTCGCTCCAATCGTCGAAGTCACCGAGAACCGTAACGACCGCATCAAGGAGTTCTACTGGAAGTTGTGGTTCAACGATGCTTACAACATTGACATCGACGTTCACAAGCCAATTCCAGGTGACGAGGTCACTATCACTTCTCAGGATATCGCTGAATTCACTCACGCTGTTGGTAACAAGTGTGAGGACTTTGTTACTAGACCAGGCAGAAAGCAGCTTGCTCCTATGGACTTTGCCATTGTTGTTGGCTGGAAGGCTATCATCAAGGCCATCTTCCCAAAGACTGTTGACGGTGACTTGCTGAGATTGGTCCACTTGTCCAACTCTTACAAGATGCTCCCAGGTGCTGCTCCATTGGCTAACGGTGATGTTGTTTCCTCCCATGCCGAGATCAGATCAGTCTTGAACCAGGAGAACGGTAAGGTTGTTGAGGTTGTTGGTGTTATCTCCAGAGAGGGTGCCCCAGTTATGGAGGTCGCCTCCTCTTTCTTCTACCGTGGTGAGTACATCGACTTCGAGAACACTTTCTCCAAGATCACCGAGGCTCCATTCAAGTTGCAGGTCAAGTCTGCCAAGGACCTCGCTGTCTTGAAGTCTAAGGAGTGGTTCTCTTTGGAGTCCAACATTCAGATCTTGAACGAGACTTTGACTTTCGAGATTGAGACTGAGTTGACCTACAAGAACAAGACAGTCTTCAGCTCCGTCACATCCACCGGTAAGGTTTTGTTGGAGTTGCCATCCAAGGAGATTATCCAGGTTGGTTCCGTCGAGTACGAAGCTGGTGAGTCCCATGGTAACCCTGTCATTGACTACTTGACCAGAAACGGTTCTGCCATTGAGGAGACTGTTAAGTTCGAGAACGCCATTCCAATTGCTTCTGTTGAGACCCGTTCCCCTGGTACCAACGAGCCATACGCTGTTGTGTCTGGTGACTACAACCCAATCCACGTGTCTCGTGTCTTCTCCAGGTACGCCAACTTGCCAGGTACTATCACTCACGGTATGTACTCTTCTGCTTCTGTTCGTTCCATTGTTGAGTCTTGGGCCGCCGACTCCGTTTCTTCCAGAGTTCGTGCCTTCCACGTCACATTCACTGGTATGGTCTTGCCAAATGACACCTTGACTACTCGTCTTGAGCATGTTGGTATGATCAACGGTCGTAAATTGATCAAGGTCGAGACCAAGAACGAGAGAGATGAGGTTGTCTTGTCTGGTGAGGCTGAGATTGACCAGCCACTCACTACCTTTGTCTTCACTGGTCAAGGTTCCCAGGAACAGGGTATGGGTATGGACCTGTACGAGAAATCTGAGGTTGCCAGAAACGTTTGGGACAGAGCTGATATCCACTTCTTGAACACTTACGGCTTCTCTATCATCGACATTGTCAAGAACAACCCAAGTGAATTGACTGTTCACTTTGGTGGTGAGAAGGGTAGAGCTATCAGAGAGAACTATACCAAGATGACCTTTGAGACTCTTGTTGATGGTAAGGTTGTTTCTGAAAAGATTTTCAAGGAGATTGACGAGAAGACTACTTCTTTCACATTCATGAACCCAGGTGGTTTGATCTCTGCTACTCAATTCACACAGCCAGCCTTGACCTTGATGGAGAAGGCTTCATTCGAGGACTTGAAAACCAAGGGTTTGGTTCCAGCTGACTGCATCTTTGCCGGTCACTCTCTTGGTGAGTATGCTTCCTTGGCTTCTTTGGCCGAGGTCATGTCCATCGAGTCCCTTGTTGAGGTCGTCTTCTACAGAGGTATGACCATGCAAGTCGCCGTTCCAAGAGATGAGCAGGGTAGATCCAACTATGGTATGATTGCCGTCAACCCTTCAAGAGTTTCTCCAACATTCTCTCACGAGGCTTTGACCTTCGTCGTCGACTGTGTTGGTAAGAGAACCGAGTGGTTGTGTGAGATTGTTAACTTCAACGTCGAGAACCAACAATACGTTACCGCTGGTGACCTCCGTGGTCTTGACGCTTTGACCAACGTCTTGAACTTCATCAAGTTGCAGAAGATTGACATTGCCAAGCTTAGAGAGCAGATGTCGTTGGAGAAGGTCGAGGAGCACTTGAACGAGATCATTGATGAGATTTCCAAGAAGACCACTGCTAAGCCACAGCCAATTGAGTTGGAGAGAGGTTTCGCTTGTATTCCACTCCGTGGTATCTCTGTTCCATTCCACTCCAGTTACTTGAGAAACGGTGTCAAGCCATTCAAGAAGTTCTTGGAGAAGAACATTCTCAAGGAGAACGTTAAGGTTGACAAGTTGACTGACAAGTACATTCCAAACTTGACTGCTAAGCCATTCAAGGTCACAAAGGAGTACTTCGAGGACGTTTACCAGTTGACAAACTCTGAGACTATCAAGGCCGTTCTGGACAACTGGGAGAAGTATCAACAGTGATTTGTTTTCATTTTGACAAGCAGGTTTCATCCTCATGCTAGTGTGGTGTTAGCATTTGAGACTTGTTTGTATTTTGGTTCTGATTCTGTTATTCCAAGCATTTTCACACGGTTGGGCAAAGGGTTTGTTTTGACTTATTATAATACTGTTCATAATTTAATTTGATTTATACGTTTCGTTTATGAATTTCTCGTAGCTGATTAAGTGGTTTGATTTATGAGGTGATATTAATTACAAGCTGTTTCACACAGTCGTCAAGAGGTTGACTACTCCAGAACAATACTTAACAAGGTCGTCAAAGTTCTCAGCCTTGTCTTTGTGTGAAGCGTACCAAACATCCAGAGCCTCTCTGAGACCTTCCTCTTCAGTACTATGGATAACGTCACCGTGGTTCTTCAAAAGCATGGCCATCCAGGCTTCAACCAACTCAACGTTGATGTTCGACTTGAAACCTTGAGTAAGAGCGTTGATGAAATACTTCATCTCAGAGAGCTCGACAGAGCTCATGGATTTAATTTCCAAGTCAGTGACAGCAGAGGATGCCAAAGCGAAGAACTTCAAGAACTCAGAGTAGTTACCCTTGCCATTGCACTCACGCAACAATCTGGTGAACTCGGATTCGAAGGCACCACGGAGGGGCTTCATCTCATGAAGAGCTGGATCCTCGTCATTCTTAGAGTCTCCATTACCAGCAAGTATAGCAGACTTTCCTTCTCTTCCGGAGGCTTCATCACCAATAGCAGCACCAGATAACTGGAGGAAGAACGGAGCATTCGTTGGCTTCTTTGGTGCTTCCTTTGGCTTGTTACGCTGCTTGATGGTGTCGATGTTCAACAAGGTCTGGAACTTAGAGCGAGGACCCAAAGAAAGAGTCAACAAGGACTCATCGATCTGGTCGACAGACTCGTAGTGACCAGTAAACTCATCACTGTTGTTCTGTTCCTCAAATGCACCATCCAATAGGGTGACATCATCAGCAAGGGAAGATAAGGAGACGTCGATGAAATCTTCCTCTTCGACATTTCTGGTGGACACAGGTCTGAATTGAGCACGGTTCGTCCAGAGGGAGATACCGATTCTGGAGACATGGGTGGTGGCAAGGAAGTCACCAAGTGGAGAGAATTTGATGTTTGTAGCAACGTGGCTGATTCTCATACCATCAATACAAAGTCCAGTTGGGATGTCCCAGGTACGGACGGTGGAGTCCAAAGAGGCAGACACAATCCAACGACCATCTGGAGAGAAGTCCATGGCCGTGATTCTGTTGGAGTGACCCCAGAAGATTCTGACCACCTTGTGAGTGATGGCATCAACAACAACGACTGACAAGTCATCAAGCGCAAGTGCAAAAAGATCAGAGGATCTGTGGTATACCATAGAAGTAATTGGAGCACCCAAGTTGAGCTTACCAAGGTACTTGGACTCAGAGAAGTTGTAGAAACCAACAACACCATCCAAACCACAAGACACCATCTTTCTGTTCATTCCATCGAGGGCAACACCAGTAACGGCTTTCTTATGCAACTGATACTTCTTTCTGATCTGACCACTCTGCATGTTGTGAACACCAATTCCACCATTGGAGGAACCGACAAGGGCGAAATTACCACAAGGGGAAGCAGTGACACTCTTGACGACACCACCATCGACAGTAGCAAATTTATGTCTTCCAACTCTTTTGCTCTGGGAGTCCCAAGTACGAGCAGCGGTCTCACCCTCATGGGCAGTGACAACATTCTCCCACTCACCAACTCTTGTGTTTTCAATAGCCATACCGATGACTTCTGGGAACTTGTCTTTAAGACCACCTTCTCTTCTACCGTCTGTTCTCTTCTGAGCCCTCTGGGACATCTCTTGAGACTGTGCATCTTTTCTCAAAGAGAACTTCCACATTGTCTTGTCTCTTGAACCTGAAAGGATGTAGTGACCAACATCGTCGGCAAATGTGAAAGAAGTCACTGGAGCAGCGTGACCACCTCTGGATCTGAGATATCTTGGTGGCGAAACAACAGCAGCGTTGGATGAAAGTGGTGGGTCAAAGACAAACTCTTTCAATTGATTGTCAGCACCGTTAGTGACGATGATTGGCTGACCGTTGAGGAACTGGACCTTGGAGACACCACCATGGGACTCTCTATGAGCATTGAGAACATGGATACGTGCGTTTCTGTCAAGGTCGTAGAAGGTCAAATCACCAGCAGAATCACCAACACATAAGTGGGCAGGACCATCAGTTCTGAAAGAGATGGTGGTCACAGAGTTCTTGGTAGTGAGGGTACGAAGTGTTTTGCCCTTTTTGATGTTGTAGAGGATGACTTCACCAGTGGTGGTACCTAATGCAACAACATCGAGGACTGGAGCGCACTCAATGGTGGTCATGGTGTGTGGGAAGGATGTACTGAAGAGAAGCTTACCAGAGTGAACGTTGTAGACACTCAAGCCGATGGTTGTAAGCACAACGATCTTGTTAAGATAGGTAGGAGGGTGTGCAATAGCGACAATGTCACCTTCAACATCGAGCTTAGTGTAAAACTCTGTAGCGACCTTCAAACCAGCTGATTTCTTGAAAACATAAACAGACTTGTCGTTAGAGCCGATCAAGTAGTCACCAAAGACGAGGAGTCTCTTGACACCGCCTTCAACGGCCATGGAGTGCTCAAGTCTGCCTCTTTTGAAGATACCAATCTCCTCACCATGGGCAGCATAAACGTAGTGGTAGTGGGCAGCAAGAGCTGTGATCTCACTAGATAACTCTCCTTGTGTCACAAAGAGTAGGTGGAGAGTGTTGGCATCGAAGATCTGGAACGAACGGCCGACAGAAGTGGCAATGTAGAAGGTGGAACCAAGAGTACCCACAGCGAATGGGAGGCCGGTGGTGGTCTGGCCGATGGTTCTGAACGGCGAGAAAAGTCGCGGCTTGACAGCCTTTTTGACCTCGGAGACTTTACGTCTCTTGACAGTCTCTGTAGTAGTCATTGTCCTGGTACACTGGAGTTACTGACCCTTAGAATCTGCTTCCAGTGATGATGTTCCTCACGATGAGCTCCGAGAGGCCCTGCGAAAAAAAAAATTAGATAACACCCGGACACCACATCTGCCATGATCCCAGTGCCAATAACCTGTCAACTGGAAATTGGCCATTTCTCCAGTCCCACGTTTCTCTGGACCAAACAAGCCCACAAAGAAACCAGCGGCAACGACGACCACCAATCCGAACCGCCAAAGACGCCTGACAGTGGAACTATGACCGAGCCCATCGACATCATCGGCAAGAAGCGCTCGTTATCGATGCCCGTGAGCCCGCTGGTGCTTTCCCAGGCCAACTCGGCCACATCCGCCGCCTCAGACTCCGACACCAAGGCCATGGCCACCATTGCGCCCATCCTGGAGGGCTTCACGCCGAAGACCTCATCCAGCGAGAACAACTCTCAGCTACGTCTCCCACCGCCTGCAGTTGAGACAAGCGGATCTTCCTCCCCAGTGCGCAAGTCCTCGCAATCCATCTCCAAGCTCCAGCTACCAAAGATAGGAAAGATTGGTGTGTGTGCCATGGATGCCAAGGTATTGAGTAAGCCATGTCGCCAGATCTTGAACCGTTTGATGGAGAACGGAGAGTTTGAGACCGTAATCTTCGGTGACAAAGTCATACTGGACGAAGCCGTTGAGAACTGGCCCACCTGTGACTTCCTTATCTCTTTCTTCTCCAAGGGCTTCCCTCTTGATAAAGCCATCAACTATGTCAAGCTCCGCAAACCATACATCATCAACGACCTTATCATGCAGAAGGCGTTATGGGACAGAAGACTCTGTCTTGGATTGCTGGATGCCGCTGGTGTCCCAACCCCAGAGAGGTTGGAGATTTCTAGAGATGGTGGACCTAGAGTTGACGAAGAGTTGAAGGCCAAGTTGAAAACACAGGGCGTTGAAGTGAAGACCATCAAGGAGCCAGAATGGAGAATGGTCGATGAAGACACCATCGAGGTTGACGGCAAGAGACTATCCAAGCCGTTTGTGGAGAAGCCAGTCGATGGAGAGGACCACAACGTCTACATCTACTACTCCAAGAAGGAAGGTGGTGGTGGAAGAAGGCTCTTCAGAAAAGTTGGTAACAAATCCTCTGAGTTCGATCCATTACTCACTGACCCAAGAACACAAGGATCTTATGTCTATGAGAAGTTCATGGATACGAATAACTTTGAAGATGTCAAGGCTTACACTGTTGGACCAAACTTCTGCCATGCTGAAACAAGAAAGTCGCCTGTTGTTGATGGTATCGTGAGAAGAAACACACATGGCAAGGAGATTAGATACATCACAGAGCTCAGTTCTGAGGAGAAGAGAATTGCGAAGGCCGTCTCCAAGGGTTTCGGCCAGACCATCTGCGGATTTGATTTACTGAGAGTCGGAGGTAAGAGTTTTGTCATTGATGTTAACGGTTTCTCTTTTGTGAAAGACAATTTGCCTTACTATGACAACAGTGCAAAGATCTTGAGAGACATGTTCTACGAAGCCAAGAAGATCAGAGATGTCCACAAGGCTGTGACCCAAGAGGCTCCATCTGAAGAGAAGTCTCAGAAGTGGGTATTGAAGGGTATGGTCACTGTTGTTCGTCATGCCGACAGAACACCAAAGCAGAAGTTTAAGTACTCTTTCAAGTCCACCATTTTCTTATCTCTATTGAAGGGCCACAAAGAAGAAGTCATAATTAGAGAAGTTTCAGATTTGGAGATTGTCTTGAAGGCTATCAAGGTTGCTCAAGAACAGAAATTAGAGGATGCTACGAAATTGAACATCTTGGCCAGCACGTTGGAGAAGAAGCTTGATTTCCCTGGAACAAAGATTCAGTTGAAACCAGTCTTGAATGATGAGAACGAAGTTGACAAAGTCCAGTTTATTCTCAAGTGGGGTGGTGAGGCTACACACTCTGCTCGTTACCAAGCTTCTGATCTCGGAGAACAGACCAGACAAGATTTGGGTTTGTTGAATAAGGACATCTTGGACAACATCCAGGTCTACTCCTCCTCTGAGAGAAGAGTGTTGATGTCTGCCAATCTATGGGCAAACTCCTTGTTGGAGGAAACTCCAGATGAGAGCTTCATCAAGGTGAGAAAGGATTTGCTTGATGACAGTAATGCTGCTAAGGACCTCATGGACAAGGTCAAGAAGCAGCTCAAGCCTTTGCTCAGAGAAGGTAAGGAAGCACCACCTCAGTTTACATGGCCACCTAAGATGCCAGAGCCATACTACGTCATCAAGAGAGTTGTTGAGTTGATGAACTACCACCAGAAGATCATGGAGTATCATGTTGATAAGGATAACATCAAGAATGAAGCTGGCAAAGCTTGGTGCTCTGGTGAAGACCCAGACTTGTTTGTTGAGAGATGGAATAAGCTATTCAAGGAGTTCACCACTGTGGAGAAGGTTGATCCTTCCAAGATCTCTGAGCTGTATGACACCATGAAATTCGATGCTTTGCACAACAGAGAGTTCTTAGAGAAGATCTTCTCCCCTGTCGACACCATTTTGGAACCCCTGGAATCTTCTCTACTTATTGACAAGTATCCAGAGCATTTGAAGCTCTTTAAGGACCATCCAAACCGCACCAGTGTTCACCATTTCTTGTTTGATGACAGAATCTTCAAGTACTTGAGAGAGTTGTACAAGTTGTCACAGGTGTTGTTCGATTTCATCTGCCCACAAGAGTATGGTATCACACAGCAGGAGAAGCTTGAGATTGGTCTCTTGACTTCTGTTCCATTGGCACGCAATATCCTTTCCGACCTTCATGCCATTGTCAACAACGGCAAACCTGGTATGGTTGCCTACTTTACCAAGGAGTCTCACATGTACACTTTGCTCAACATACTTTATGAGAGTGGAATCCAGTTGTACATCAACAGAAACGACTTGCCAGAATTGGATTATCTCTCCCAGATCATTTTTGAGTTGTACGAAGATAGTGCTGGTAAGAACTACTCGTTGAGATTAAAACTTTCTCCTGGTTGTCACACCCAAGACCCATTGGACGTTGAGTTGGATGACAAGCACTACATCTCATGTATTCCAAAGATCTCCCTCACAAAGCATTTGGACTTTGACTTGGTTTCCCAGAAGTTGAAGAACAAGTTCAAGAAGGTGTCGTTGCCAAAGAAGTTCACTGCTGTCAACATCACAAGTCCATTGACTGTTCCAAAGTGAATGGGTACCATCCTGGTGTATTTAGACCTCCATATAATCTACACATTCCTCATAGAATCTAAAGAACTTGACGTAGTACGCGTGGTCTCAGTCATTAGATTATCGCGGGTCATGTTGATATGGAAGAGCGCGCGCGAGCTGGGATCTCCGATAAGAAAAAAGTGACACATAAACACCCTTGCCGCCTTCCTCATCGTCTGAGATCATGGCGCTTCGAGCAACTATCGAATCCGCCAGAGTCCAGCCGATCCGAAAGCACACCAGCACACTACCGCTATACTCAGTCATGAACAACCGCAACAACAACCCACATATCCCAGACGGGCCGCTCCACCCGCAACCTACACACCATCACCAGAAGACCTGTGGAGAGATGAAGGTGCTCGCCGAGACCTCATCAGATGGGGTAGGTGCTCTCTCAACCTGGCTCAGACCGCCTACATTCATGGTCGATTCTATGCATTTGACACGGCGTTCCCATACGAGCCGCCTAATATGGCACAAAGAGCACCACCAGCGAAGTTCGATGAGGGCCACTACTCCAAGATTGCGGCAATATTCAGGCTGACCAAAGCATCAGAGCTTTTCTATGAGACTTGATGATCAAGAGCAGACCTTAAGCTCACGGCAGTGCCGGGTTTTACGTTTGAACAACCAGATAATATTGATCTGCTCGCCCAATGTTTGTCCAATCGCTTCTACGGCATCAAGTACGGTATCGCTACCGGTAAGGTGAACTTCATCGAGGGTGCGTTGTATGAACTTATCTGGGCACGTTCAACCCATATAATCGAGTCCGAGTTTGGTGTTGATTTGGACATTCCAGTGCCTCTTAGTGCAAGGGACCTCTACCACGACTTTGCTGGTGCTGAATTGGAGAATGACGATGTTCCCCAGAACGAATGAGCTAAGAGATCATACACAAGAGCTGCTGGATATGTTGGGAAGCTGTTATGGTAATTTTATTGTATATGTCGAATAATGAAACCCGGGGAAGAATTACGTAGTCCAGGTCGGCATGTTGAGAAGAAGCACATGTAAGATGTCAATGTATAATGTGGCGCCCTTATCTCCGCGGTTAAGCAATTAAGATCCGGAGCAGATTTCTGTCTCTAAATTCTCTCAAAGTCTTTCGTAATATATAAAAGCGTACATGACACAGTCGATCGTCTTGATATGTTTCTTTCAAGCGTGGGACAATGAAATTTATAAAATTAGACTCTCGTGACATGTCACACAACAAAGACGGTGCTGATGATTCTCTGCTTAGTCCTGAACCGATGGAACAACAACAACCCAGGAAGATCGTACTGTCGAAAGAGCTTGGTTGTTATGGCATCCAGAGACTTCTTCAGGAGAATCCTGATTTTCAAAAGCATGTTGTTCTGATAACAGACCATACACTTCCACCCATGTTTTTCGGTAACCTCACCAAGGTTGAAAGACGTATCCTCCGAACGACTCAGCTAAGAGAATCAACAGAGTTTCCGAGACCAGACATTTTCAGCGTACAGAGACGTTGGAAGAACAATCATATTCCATCATACGACAAGAGAGAGGATCGCCAATTCATCAAACTTGTTGAGGTGGTTTCATTTGACTCGTTGTATGATGTGGCAAGGATGGAGCAGGGTCTCGACGGGCTCAGCAAGTTTCAAGACATTGATATAGATGAAACAACCTTTGTTTTCATACCCATTTGTGCCACAACCTTGGACTGTGGACGGCTGATTAGATGCGTCGTCGAACTAGAGCACCGTTTAGATCAGTTTACAGATTGCAAGTGGCACGTTGGTACGAGGACATTTCTAACCGATGAGCCAGAGATTGATAAGAGGGACCCGGTATACGTCGTTTTCAACCCCAAATATACAGGACCTAAGGTAAGAAGTCTGGTTCCAAGTCCAGTCATCTGGGAATATGAAGGATTCCAAAAATGGGGAACCAACTTCCAAAGTTTGTTGACTTTGAGAGTTGAGGGGATCAGACAGTTCCCTGAGAACCTCTGGCTTCCAAGGGTTGTCCAGCTGTCAATTGTATTTGAGAAGCCAATGGAGGGAGAATGTCCACCATGTATAGAAGGACTTGCTGCACCGGAGCTCAGTACTCTACTAGTCCATTTTGATACGGTGATGCCCAGTATAAAAGGTTGTGAAATGGGAACAGGAGGACCATGACGATGGTAGACAGTTGAAGTCTGAGCACTTTGCTAGAAGTTTTGAGATCGCTGACATCAATTACTGCACTCTTGGAGTAAGATCGGCAGCAGCAGGTATGAAGAGCTCCATAGCCCAAACATACGAGCCATTTGACCTGAAGTTCCTTGAGATATGCGACAATTTGATCATTGGCGGGGGAGTTCCTATTGCTGCCTTTGATCAAGCCAACCTTCAAAACATCGAGTGCATGTATTGGCAGATTTCTCGAGTAGAGGACACCCAACTCATAGGAGAAGAAAATATCAAGATGGAAAATCTGTTTTACGTCAACATCCATATACATGCTGAAAATGTGAGCGTTCCTCAGTTTCAATCGTCATCAGCACGGTGCTCAATCTTTGTCTCATCATTTGCCCTGGATGTATCCATTAGCCGTTTCTGGAGAAGGCAGTGCAAAGACTTGAGAGAGTGCTACATTTATAGTAGTCCACGTCTGCTCAGAGACCCTACTAATATTGATCGGGTTATGTCTCTAACAGAGGAAGACTGGGAATCTTCCCTCAGTGGTGGGTTCATGTTAAGTCTCGTGGGTTTCAAGATGGGGATTCTTGACCAGGAAGAAGACCCAAAAAGTGGCTTGTCATTGCTCTATCTCCAGTGGTGGATCCTAATGAGTTCTGTATCACAATCGGTTACTTTGAATTGGATTTCCAAACTAGGTACATGACCATTCGTCCACTACTTCTTGAGACAGCGTCTTCACCCCAGATTACTCTCCACTTGAACACTCCAGTACACGCTGAATGGAACGAGCCCTCGAAGTGTATATTTGCAACGAGCACAAGAGTTCAGAAAGTGTCTTCAATGGAAGAGAGCTCTCAATGGAGACAGATGAGTCTTGGAGGAAGGAGCTTTTGGCAGCAACAAAGCATCGCTATCACCCTCGGACCAAGATTCTTTCCCACCGGCGGGAGATCCCAACACATATCAACTCTGAAAGCTTCATGCATTTGGAATGGGCACCACCGGAGCTGGTATGCGATACCATATTCTATAACCCACATGTCAGTTTCCCGGACGACCTGAGAGCTCGTACTGTCACCAGAAAGGAGTATGACACCTCTGGCCAATCTCGGGCGTAAGCGGGAGTCCAGAGATTATTGTGTCAAGATCAACATTACTACTACTACATCATTACCCACTGTGATTTAGCCGATATATGCACTTTATCTCTATTGTGAATTTGATATGTATGATATGCACCTGCTTGGAAAACAGACGGTAAAACTAATATACATTCTGGCGTACAAAGCTTCTCCACTCAAGCCTACACACTCACTTCAAAGAGAGGCCAGTGAGTCAAAGAGGACAGAGATACTCTCACCGTAGTGGTCTCTGCGGATACACTCGGCTAAGATTGGTGCAATATCGATAGAAACCAGTTTAGGACAAGCCTTCTTCTCAGCAGTGAGTGGGTAAGTATTTGTGGCAATGATCTGGTCAATGTATGGGCAGGCATTGAGCTGTTCTAAACAGTCATCAATGAACAAACCATGTGTAGCAACAACGTATACCTTCTTGGCACCACAGTTGAGACGACAGTGCTCAGCAGCAGCAATGAAAGAGCCTGGGTGATCAATGAGATCATCAAGGATGACGACGGAGCGATCCTGAACGTTACCAACAAGTGTGATCAACTTCTCCTGTGCCAAGGCGGCCGGTTCATCATCTTCATCAGAGTCAGCAGCGTCGTAAGTACCACCAAGGGCATACGATGTGTGGTCATTAGCAATGGATCCTTCCTTTATCGAAGAGGAGTCATCGTCGACAACAGACTCCTCATCAATGTAATCATCTTCAACAACATGTCCATGAACGACACGGGCAGTTTGAA
Source organism: Petasospora maritima (assembly GCA_030557345.1). Taxonomy (NCBI): domain Eukaryota; kingdom Fungi; phylum Ascomycota; class Saccharomycetes; order Phaffomycetales; family Wickerhamomycetaceae; genus Petasospora; species Petasospora maritima. The sequence goes on from JAKTOZ010000006.1 coordinate 55,786, forward strand.
GACCATTCGAAAGGATGATGTTCTCCTCTTCATCTTCGTCATCCTTTTTGTTGCTTGATCTTCTTCTATCACGAACAACGGACTGACGTCTCATCTTGAGTTGTCTCTCCTTCTGAGCACGCTTTTGGGCGTAGAAGTCCTCGTTTCTTCTTCTATCTGTGTGTATCATGGCGAAGTTGATCTTCAATGAGTCAGCAAGAGCAGTGACTCTTTTTGTACCACCTGGGTTCTTGGAGACAACAACGGCGTTCTGGATGTCATCAACGTTATCTTTGATCCACCTGGCGAGGGATGGAGCACCGTACAAGTTGTCAACTGGCTTGGAAAAGAACCCCTGCATCTGAGAAGCATGGAGATCCATGGAGACAATGTGGTCAGCACCAGCCATGACAAGCAAGTTGGCGAGCATACGGGCGGTGATGGCACCACGGTGCTTCTTCATTTTACTCTGCTTAGAGTATGGGAACTGTGGGAGCACGGCGGTGACCTTCTTGGCAGAACCACCTTTACAGGCTGAGATCAAGATGAGGAGCTCCATGATGTGGTCGTTGATGTCACCAGAGCCACTTTGGATCACGTAGACATCCTCGTCACGGACAGAGACGCCAATCTGGACTGAGGTCTCACCATTGGCAAACTTCTTGAGTGTACACGGGGCAGGCTCAACACCGAGTTTGGCACAGATGAGGGCACCCAGCTCTGGGTGGGAGTTACCGACGAAGACTTTGCACTTGCGCATGGCTTTGGCCAGCTGAGGCGTGGATGTGGAGATGGACACGGTGGGCTATCAGAGGCTGGGGGAAAGGAGTCAGAGAGAAGGGACAGAGCGTGTGGGCGTTCTGCGCGGTTCCTTTTCTCAAAGTTGGAGTTGGTGGGTGGTGGGTCTGCTGGAGTCCGAAAAGCACTGGCAGGAGCGTTGTGGATTGCTAAAGCGGGAGACACAGGCTTTTAAAGGTTATCAATTTCGCAGTCAATTTGGAGCTCATGCTCTCCATAAAAATTTTTGGACCGGAAGTGCCTAAATCCGGGGGTATTTGCTGACCTTTAATAGGCGCTAGTAACGGGTTTCTGGAGGTAATTCGGTGGTTGTTTTGGGTCATTGTACTAGAACCAGCGTGATATACAAGTTTATTCCCTATAAACAAGATTTACTGAATGGAATACTGAGCTATGGTTCCCGGAAGGCAACTCTTAGAACCGTCGGCTGTCCTGGGCGTACGGAGGATCCCGAAGGAGACAGATAGCGAAACCGGGGAAGTTGACGGCCACTGCGGCGGACTATCCGAGAAGATAAGACAAGAAAGCGTGTTGATAGACCGTGACGTTGAAGCTTAACTAGCTCGACCTGTGAGATATTGCTCAAACGAGCTAGAAATGCTGCACAACGGTGGGCCGTCATCTTCAAAGAAGTCGTGGCCCGTACCAGGCCCTTTGATCCTTCCATCAACACTTTTCAAGCGCTTCTAGTACATCGAGGCCCTCCACCGAAATGTCTCTTATCCCTAATCACGTGGAATAAAAGTCATGTCGGACTTCATCAAGACCAAATCACGACGTCAGATACAGGGAAGCATCGATCCACAATCAGAGGAGCCCGCTGCCGTCGATGCTCTGTCCAATAACCTCATCACCAAGCTTGATACCCTCAAGGACAGCGAGCTCTACGTCAAAATTCTAAAGGCAATTGACCACTTCAGCTTCACAAAAGTACGATGCGTGGCACTGGGATCCCCGTCACAGGAAGAACCAGCTCTCTACCAGTTGGCGATGCTCAAAGCCATTGGGGATGATCTCAAGATCAAACCAGCAGACATTTCTTTGTACGATCCAGTCTTCTCTCCTTTGGACATGGCCTATTTCAAATCAGCTGGCTACATCGTTGAAGAAGATTATACGCTATCTCAAGATACGTCGGCTGTACTGTTCTTCCTCCCCCATGCCCCTTTATCGCTTACATCGTTCGTCCTCACACAGAAGCCACAACTTCTCCTTGCAAACAACGTCATCAGACACACAGAGAGACTCACCAAAGCAGATCTCTTTGAAAAACATCCACTTATATCAAAGCTCGTACATGTTTTGGACCCAACTGGTGATACAATTCAAGACGATGGTTTCCAATCCGCCCCACAGAAGAAGAAGAATAGAAGACAAAAGAACAAATTCACGGAACCGAAGATTGACTACCAGAGCATACCATCATACTTCAAAGAGGCATCCATCGTTAGTTTCAAGGACTACGAAGAAGGGCCATGGATAAACTCATTCACTGACCTTGCATTTCATAAAATATCATAATCTATTACGTTATAGAACTACGCACAAAAGTAGCGTACGTAAGAACCTCAATTATAACATCAGCTTCAGATCAACTGTCCCTGTCTTTCATTAAATTCCTTCAACGTAATACTCTTCATTTTCTTATGCTCCTTAGGCCCTTTGCATCCAAAATGTCTCACAGAATGGCCATCTCCATCCCAAACGAAGACACTCCCATTGATCTTGGTCATACAGATGTGACAATTAGTGTTATCGTCAATGATCACTTTCTTTGATTCCAAATCACCAATCTCTTGTGTCTTAGCAACACGCTCTATATCCAAGAGCGACTTCTCAAGATTCTTTAGAACCTGCTTCTTGTGTTGAACTCGGATGGATTTGAGAAGGAAAGTTTGGAGATCAACAACTTTGAATTGTGGAATGAGTCCAAGGATGGTGAGTAGTGGAGTGGTTGTGGTTGTTGTGGATAACAGATGTAATATGCTGGCCTTGTCATTATACGCTTGGAAGAGACTGATAAGATAGAGGAACAGAACCTGTGTGTTGTGCTCTTGAACGTACTTGATGGCCAACATTGGGCTCTTGATATCATTGACAAATATCTTCAGCACGTCTTCATGCTTACCCATCCTTCCCAAAGTGATCGTCTTCAACGACAGAAGAGCAGGATTACTCTTACCATCCAATTGTGTCAATAAGTTGAGAATGGTCTTGTTGTCATATCTTCCAGTCTGTAAGAAACTGTGTAACTTCTTGTAGTGTATTGACTCTGGGTCTGGGTCCAATTGTGACAGGTACAGCTCAACCAATCTCGTATGGAACAACATAGCTGGCTCGTGCAACTCAAAAATGATGAATTCCAAGAACATTCTTTCCAAATGATCACTCTGTGCTTGTAAATGTTTCATGACTTTGAATTTGTCGAAAGTATCAGAGAATGGAGAGTCAATGAAGATCTTGACACCATATCCTTCATCTTGCTTGATTGGCCAGTTGGAATATTCGATGATGAGGGACAACTGATCTCCTTTCAATCTGTGCAGGTACCTGACAACAATATCTGGCGTGTCAGAATGTTTGGCTAATCCCAATAAGAGATCCAATGCCTCCTTATGCATGCCTCTCTTGAAGTAAAAATCAATAAGTTCATTTATGGATTGACCTTCTTTGAGAGTTTGAACGACAAGTTGAGGATCACAGTGGTTTTCAACTCTGATCAGCGAACCAATCAAACCAGGATTGATCAAAGTGTAGCACTTGAAAAGCGTTGTATCAATAGCGGTCTGGATTTGTTCCACAGTATGTGATGTACCAGTCATTATGTCCAATGTTAAGATACCTTCGTCATAGGGAAGCTGACGGGATGGTTCATTCAACAGTTTCTGGAGTTTCCGTCTTGTATCAGTGAGAAAATGTGTCAATAGACGGATTGCCTTTTCATCAATGGGCCGTTCGTCTTCTTTCTTCTCCTTGCCTGAGATGGAAGGTGGATATAATGATATGACTTCAATTGGAGTGGCACAGAAATCGGTGAACTTCTTGATAGCCTGCTGATAGTGACCTTGAATGAAGAGTTCTGTACCGAGTCTTACTTCCAATTCTCTGAGTTTTATTGACTTACCTTCATATTTCATCTGTCGTAGAAGTTTGATTGAGTCTTGTAGATTGTCAATAGTGTTGATGATATCCTCTTCTTGTTGCAATGTGTAAATGATAACCTCATCCTTGGTGATGACGGCAATATCCCGACCAGAAACGGAACATGCCAGTATTCTGGGCTCCTTGACCTCATACCAATTCCGTAGCCCCTTATAATCATACAAATGGATGTGATTGCCAGTTGTAACGACAAAGAATGGACTGATGGCACCAGCCATGGCACCGGATATCGTCACTGGTGTGATGGACTTTTGAAGGGTATCGTAGATGCACTTTGTTGAACCACGTCTTAGCAGAACGTGGTTGTCAGAATACGGAAGGATATCAATGGCCTGAGATCGTATCGTGAATCCAGCCTTCCACTCAATTTGCTCGATTGTTGGTGTCGATGGGTCGCCATCGGTCGGAGAGGAATGCTGAATGGTGTAGAAGTTCGTGTTGGATGCCACGATTGTGAGCGTTGGAGAAACGGCCTTGACACAGGTGATCTTCTCTGGAAGCTTCCATTGGAAAGACATCTCCAGATGTCCGTAAATGTATGAATACACGACAACTGTGTTTCGGGTGGCCATTGTGACGGAGCTGTCATGGACATCGTAACACGACACGTCTTTGAACGGCAGGCGCTCTTGCTCGTCCAGCGTCACATCAAAGACAGCAACCCGGCCTCCAATGAGTGCGACGTAGCCGTCTTGTAGTTCGTGGAGCGCTGTGATGGAGTGTACAGGCGCCAATGGAACCGTCGTCCTCAGCTGAAGGGTGCTGGTAGTGTCAAAGAGTAGGAGCTGGCCGTCTGAGGTGGCGACAAGCACGTTCTGCGCTGTCCTGAGCACGGCGGTTGGCGAACACTGTGGCAATGTGCACTTCCCACGCTCTTCCAACATGGCTCGGTTGATTAGCGAATGGGGCCTCCGGGATTCAGCTGTGCTGTTTGCTGGCTGTTTGTGGTTTGTGATGGTTTGTGTATGAATATTCAAGCGCGCTCTATCAAACGTTGACCCCCGCACAAACCATGAAACGTCAACCATCGCCTAACAAAAAGCTCACCAAACAATGCAACAGGTTCACGAACAGATCACAAAGCTCACAAAGACGCCAAACAGGTCAACGCACCAGCTCCAGCAGATAAAGCGCGCTGACATGGTCATCCAGTCACAGACGACCGGTGTTTCTAACGCCACAATGGCCACGGAAAAGCTGTCAAGAGACTACGAGAAGCTGATAAAGGCAACGAAGGAGGCCAAAGGCAAAGTCTCAAGGTCCACGTCAGACAACACAGACTACGTACTGCAACACACGGCGGAGCTCGTGGACCAGCAGCTACGAGTGTTGGAGAAGGCGGTGGAGATCCTGGAGGAGAACAAAACACTGTGAAGCATGCTACAACGAGGATATATAGTCATCAAACAAGTATTCATAAATCTTAGACATGAGTAGAATTAGTAGTGTGTGGTGGAATATGCGAGTGAGGGGGGGGGGTAGCATCTGGAGGGGAAGAGATGAAGGCCATGCTCAGGCAAGACCTTGGGAGGCACGCTCCCACTTCTTAGTGGCGATCCAACCTGCATTGATGACCCTGAGGGCATCCTTTAAGTTCATTGGTTTCTTCAACGTCTTGCCCTTCTCGACAAGCGAGTTGTAGATGACCGGGTAGTTCTCCTTGGGCACGGGGAGCTGGCTGTCAAGGACACGTTGCTTGACACGGATAGAGTCTTGCCGTGTGGACGCCGTCCAAGCAGCACGACGTTTCTCCCACACCTTGTCTCCGCTGACAAAAGGCTCGTCCTTGTCCAATTTATTCTTGAGATCTGTGGCTTCAGAAACGGCATCAAAGTCGCACCATGAAGGGATAGATGAGGACTTTGTGTCGCTTTTCTCCATAGTATCTGTGATTCCTTGCACGTTTGTTCCTGTTGTCAGCGAAGTGTCTTCTTGCTCCTGTGAAAGCTCGTGTTCAAGCAGGTCTGAGTCGATAGATGAGGAGGATGTCACGAGGAAGAGCTCGTTCACCACTTCGTCCGAGCTGAGGGCGTCGTCGGCTAAAGATCTGAGCTTGTGAGCAGCAAGCGAGAGTGAGATGCTGGCACGCAGAAACAGTGAGCGGATGGACTTGAGCAAAGAGCCACGTTTTTCGTCGTTGGTTGTCGTGCGTACAGTCCTTAGCGAGCGTGTGGACTTGGAGGACCGCAGTGACTTCTTGTCCTTTGTGTCCTTGCTTTCCTTGGAGTCCTTGGTGGACATGTGTGGGGGACCAGGGCGAGCTGTGTGGATGAAAGCGGCCTCTTTATGGCGGGCAGAGGCTGTTTTGAGTGCTGGTTTTCGTGGTAGTACAAGGCGAGAGAGGCAAAGACTGGGGCTGTGGCGGTGGCCGGGCCTGATTCTGACGGCTAGTCGTCCGTTGGGTAGGATTCGAAAGTGTTCTTTGTAGCGGTGGCGAGTGTCTCTCTGCTGCTTTGACAGGCGCGCTTTTGCTCGGAGCTGGCGTGGCCAAGACAAGGAGCGGCTGCTCGCTGCTCTGCCAGCCGGCTCAGATGTTGGCAGCTGTCAAGAGACCAACGGAGCTCGAGAAACACTATGGGCGGAGTTAAGTTGAACAAGTCAGTTACATTGGTTTCATAGTACATATTATGGGGCCAGCAGGTAACAGCAATCAGCAATATAGCGGCTTGTGAACATGGCACTGGTGTGTGGGGTCATCACTTCTGATTCACTTCTTCATCACCATTGGCCTCAATTTCTTTATTCTTGGACACACTCTTTTCGAGCTCCATCTCTAGCTTAGCCTTCTTCCAGGCCTCCCTGTTCAGCCTCCACTCGCCCTGGTGTGGCACCTCAGAGCTTCTCAAATCCTCCAACTCTTCCAGTTTTCTTTTCTTCATAGATACAACGTTCATGCTGTCCACAGCAGAGCCCTTCTCACCATATCTGACTCCATACACAGCAACACTCATACCATCGTGGCCCTTCCATGGCCTGGAGTTGATTCCATTGCGGAAGACACCCGAGTATTCAACCAGAGGAGGAAGTACTATCAAATCAACATGGACATCACCACCAATGATATTAACAAACTGTCTGAAATTGGAAACACTCTGTGTGATGTTGGAGTTGTTGTCCTTATTACCGGGTGTGCGTTTCTCCATTGTTTTCTCTTCACCTTCAATGTCTGGGTCCACTTGTGGTAAGAATCCATTATGCTTCAAAATCAACAACACATCAGAATCATCAGTGTAGACATCTGTACCCCAGATGGCTCGATCCTCATAGTTCTTGTTGTTCTGCAAATCTGTGATTTGCCACGATGGAATACGAACAGTCACAATAGAGTTGATGTGATCTCTCAATTCGGGCAAAAGTGGAACCAACTTCTTGTCCTCCTCAGCAGTTACTTCCAGATCACGGAAGAGTCGTAATTGCTTGTATGTTGACTTCGTAGGGAATGGGTTGTACAATAGGGAACCGAGATGTTTGCGTGGGAACTTGGAAGCGTACTGCAAGACATCATCATTGTTGATAGTGGTTGTTTTGATGGCGAACTTGACTCTTGGTACATCTGGCTGTTCTTCTGCTATGGAGATCTCACTTCCAGCAGTGGCCAATGCTTCTGACTGCATGGTTTGTGGTGGTTGCATAGCTGTCAATATCGAGGCGTCACCACTTGTGGCTCCATTAGTGGTTTGGCTTGATGGCTGTAGCGGACTCTGCTCTGATGCAGCACTGGATGGCTGCATTGGTGGCAACGAGGCCTGTGATTCTGATCTCTCACCTGTTACTGGACTTCCCTGGTATCCACCTAACTTGTTGTGTCTTTTAAGAACACTGTATGCCTGGAATGGCTTGAATCCGGGATTCTCAGACTTCAACACTGCCATTCTTCTCTCATGTGAAATGATCTCCTCTTTCTCGGAATCAGTATAATCGTCAAAGCCATATTCCTTGATGACTCTCTTCATGATGTGCTCATCAGATTCTGGCCCATACGTAGCACTATCAGCCTCGGGTTTCCGGACTTCAGGGGCAACCTTGTTATTGTTGTTGAGCCTCTTGATGATGCTGTAACAGAGAAACGTCTTATACTGCGGGTTTCTTTGCTTCTCAATTCTGGCTCTTCTCTCGTGTTGAAGGATATCATGTTTCTCTTCGGCAGTGAAGTCATTGATACCGTACTTTGTCTCGTAGTACTTGATAATGTCTTGATCAGACTCAGACTCCACTTCTGGCTTGGTCATGTCCTCCTTCAATGGCATTGGTGGTGACTGTGCAGTGGAAGAGCCAAATGGGAATGTTTTGCTCTGGAGTGGGGACTTGTTGGCGACGGCAGAAGGGATAGATCCACTCATGGGACCCATTGGCTGGAGTGAGGGCAGCGGGCCTTCCTCAGCGTCATTCAGCAAGCGGTTAACACCAAGTGCTGGCTGCTGAACAGACATCTTCGGAAGGTTGGAGAGGAAAGAGATTGGTGGGAGCCGTATACCACCGGATGAATCAGACTGGGTGGCCTTTGGGGCGTCCAGTAGAGATGGCAGGTTGGGGCGTGGGTTGTTACTGGCCATGTCTGTGTTTCAGTAAGACGGGCTGAATAGCAAATTGGTCAGCTGCAAGGCTTGGGAAGGAAAGAGGTTCCGTGTGGAAAGTATTCCGGGGATGATCTCTAAAGAATCAACGAAATATCGGGGTTACGTGCTTATCGTTGCGTTGTTTGGGAATCTCTCACCTTGATTTCCCCATTTCTTTGCCGGTTTCGCAGTTGCGCAATTTCGCGCCAGAAACAGGATCAACCGTCTGCATTGTGCAATCGGCGAATTGGTGAATTCTGGTGCGACATTTGACACAATTTGATCAGGAATATCCCCGGTCCAACAACGGGATTGACTATCGACACCAGGAGTTCCTACAAGTTTGTGCTCAATGACACTCGATACGCAGGTGTATTCTCAGTTGACACTTCCAACACTTTTCCTCCAGCCTCCAGCGCCACCAACACAGGTTACGGGAGGCACAGATGCCATTCTCACAACAATCAAGGGGCTCAACAAGTCCAAGCCATACAGCCAGCTTATCACAATATCCCATCTAACACGCCATACAATCATCTCCACAACGCCATCAGAAGAGACGATCCCCTCGCTATACGCGTTGTGGGAACTTCACCTCACCGCACTTATCTTTGCTCATGAACTCTCTCTTGCACAACAAGAAGCCAAGAGATTATCCATTGCACTTGATTCGATTGTGAAGACCAAACCAGAAAAATCACAGAAGAACGCACAATCTAGTTTATTCCCAAAGAACACACCATTGAGTCTGAAGCTGCTAATAATTAGACTCAGGTCTGGTGGTCCCACCGTTCAGTCTATCAGCGAGGCATACACATTACTCTGGGAGCAGAGATCAGCATTCACAAAGGAGGACGACGAAGAGAAGAAGCTCTTCATAAGAAAAGTGATAGAGGTGTTATCATATGGTGTTGCTGCTGCCTTAATCGCCAAGAGAGAGTATGGAACGCTCCTTACTCTGGCAGACTCTGTGGAGAACAACAACTTGTCATTCTTGGCCGTCTTGGTCAGTTTGATGAAGGGTGACTGGGATTTGGCATCTGGATACTTCGACAATCTTAATGACTATACAAACTGTGTGGATGCACTGAAACATGTTCTCAAGACTGTCAATCCGGTGCTTGATCCAAACAAAGAGGACACAGGTTCCGACACAGAGATCTCTGTTGAGAAGTTGGATGACTTGTTTGAATTGATTAAGACACAAAAAGTCACAGGAAGAATTGTGTGTGCAATCTGTGGTATGTTCGAGCTTGCCGTCAGAGACGAAAGTGCTATTGGAGGTGATATCCTAAGGGGTGACCTCGATGAAGTTACAGGAGAGGCTACGTCTGAGATGTTCAAGCTCTGGAGAACAAGGGCCAGTAAGTTTTATGCATTTGAGTAAAGCGTATTATGAAGAGATGATTATTCAGCTATCTCATACATTGTAGGACCTTAATTCTACACATGGGCGCACCTTTTTAGGTCCACCAAGATTTCCCCAGATCTCTCCACGATGTGGTTGCCCTAGCCATAGTCACGTGCTCAAGCCCTAATAATGCTGTGACCGTCACACTTAGCGCTCGGTTCGCGCAACACCAAGCGGCGAACTCAGGACAAGCTGACTCCAAATTCGCGGAGACTAGTGACACGACACGCGATGACAGCTCCAAACACCCGGACACCTCCACTGTGGAAAATTCCCAACGCTCTGCACCGCGCACAAACAACATCAAAATTTCTTCGACCTACGCACAGTTAAGGCTTTAGAAGGGCTCTCGTCACAACAACACACACCCAAGATGTCTTCTAACAGATCCGCTTTGAAGGACGTTGTCACCCGTGAATACACCATCAACTTGCACAAGAGAGTATGTACCGCTGCCATCACAGAGTACGGGCGGATTGAGATTATCAAGAGGTTTCAAAGCAAGGGCCAACACCATGCCAGAACTCATCACGAGATACAAGAAGCACAAGAATCACGCACACACATCACACACAACACTGGACACGTATGATTCATAATCGCTGTGCTAAAGATCACAATTTACAGGAACGAAGTCATCACCAATTTCGTCAAAGTTCAATATCCAAGATGGGAGGTTCAGACACCCATATTCAATCATCATTCTGAAACTACATCACAAGTGAAGAACTCAATAGCAAATGCCACCACTCATCTATCAAGGAATATTCACATGTCCTAATGAACCTCTATTAAACTCTCAAATCTCAACCATGAATCTCAGCCCAAAGTCATTTCCAATTACAGAGTACTAACAAAACACTTTAGCTTATTGGTACCTCTTTCAAGGCCAAAGCTCCAAAGGCCATCAAGGAAGTTAAGAAGTTCGCTCAGAAGCAGCTCGGTACTTCCGATGTCAGAGTCTCCCCAGAGTTGAACCAGGAGATCTGGAAGAGAGGTATTAAGGGTGTCCCATTCAGACTCCGTGTCAGAATCTCTAGAAAGAGAAACGAGGAGGAGGATGCTCAGGAGAAGTTGTTCTCTTACGTTGAGCCAGTTAACGTCGCTTCCGTCAAGGGTTTGAACACCGTTGTCGTTGAGGAGGAGGAGGAGGCTTAAATGTCTAGAATTCTTTCTTTGGGTAACGCTTGTACAACACAAAAATGTCATTATAATCTTCGTTTAATGTATTTGGGAAACAAAATATTGTAGATTAATAGCCAAACATACTAGATGCGGTCGTTGGAGATAGTGAGGACGCCACTAGATCATTAGACAACATCCAAACAGGTTAAGTTGAGTCTGGGGGTATGGGTCTCACCAAAATCATGTACTGGTACTCACTCACTAAAACACGCACACATGCCCTACAGATTCATAACACGAGACTTTGTCAAGCATATAAGAGAATGACCTACAGTAAATGAACAGATGATGGTATGATAATCGTGAATTAGAGGATGACCAACGCTACATATATAAAACGAAGCTTCCAAACTCTCAATCTTCAGAAAACTGTTAGTAACGAGCCAAACGCTTCCAGCACCACCAAAATTCAACATGACAAACACAACAATAATCAGTGTAACTATGACAAAGGAACCGGTCATTACGGGAAACCGATCATAACGATCAGTCTTTGGCCCCGTTCATAGTGGTTCAATAAAAATAAAAAAGTTTCATCCCTTGGAATGCTGTGTTTGTCGTTGTTCCTGATGGAATAAAGGGAGTTTAGTACATACCCATTGACATCATGGGAGGAACACTGGCCCATCCAGACCAATGCCCCAAATGATCTTGGGTTACAAGATAGTCTGCCAGAGTCGAGACTTGAGAGAGAACAACTTTTCTTGAAAAATTTCGGCCATCTGATCAGTCTGTGGTGTACGGATGTGCAGCAGGAGCTTACCGCGTATCTTCTAGGGCTCTCTCTACAACCTTTGCAATTTACCCTTTAATATTAAAACCCATTAAATCATGTCACATGCAAGGAGGATCCAAGTTACATACGTATCTCCCTGGCCGTTCTAAACTGGATATCAGTGCTCTTTGCAAACCCTTCCTCCCATGATCTTCTGAGAATAAAGTGTGTGTCAAAGTAGTCAATGAGATGGGCCAGGGACTTGCAATCCATCAGCTCTTTGTACAGCTGCTTAGACAACTGTCCGTCGAGCATGCAACCGACATGGTGCTGTGTGAGTCTGTATGGTAGACCATATGAAGTGGCGTATTCCATAAACTTCTCAATACAACTCCATGGAGCTTTCGAGTAACCAGCGAAAAGTGCTGGGTTGGCCAAGATACCACGAACCGCCATGATACCGTCACAGTCAGTATACTTAGCAATTCTGTCACAGTCTTCGAGGGAGAAACAATCACCATTAGCAACAACTGGAACTCCAACAGTCTGTTTGATCAACTTGATGGCCTCAAAGTCTGCAGGCTCTGAAGACCTTGTGTTCTTCGTACGACCGTGGACAGTAATGAAGTCAACACCAGCAGCTTCAAGTTTTTTCACAAAATCCACCGTTTCGTTTAAATCTGGATGGATTCTGATCTTTGTCTCCAACGTGACTGAATCACCAAACTTATCCTTGACTGCCTTGACCATAGTGGCGACAAGATCTGGTTCACTCATGAGCGCAGCACCAATACCTTCCCTCACTTGTTCTTTGATAGGACAACCACAGTTGATACCGATACCGTCAACGTACGGATGTATCATTTCCACAAACCTGAGCAAATCAGTGACATTGTTGGTGCCGACTTGGACGATGAGCGGTGTGTCAAAGTTATTTGTTGTGAAGTCAGAGAGTCTTGCGATACCGTTACGCACAAACTCTCTTGCCAGGATCATGGGAGAGTAGACGATGTCACAGTCGTAGTCCCTCACGAGCGATCTGAAAGGCAGCTTGGAGTAGCGGACCATAGGACCAGCAATATGTGCCGGACGGCCTTCGGCCTTGCAACGCTGAAGGATGCGAAGAGGATTGTTCTCTGGATCTCTTGGTGTGAGTAGTGGCTGTGTGGTCATGATGTGTGGTAGTCTCGGCAGTCTGTTCATTCACAGTGAGACGTAGCAGTTGTGACAAAGGGCAGAAGTGACAGAGGTTATAAAGGGCAGTGGTGGACGGCGTCCGTGACTAATCAGAAGTGCGGAGAAGTGATAAACTGTCAAGATAAGCCAGTGATCTCTACTCTTGAGCTCATCGCCTTTCATCTTTTTCTGTAGGGCGCTGTTAGCTTGGTAGGGTTGACCTTCCGAATCAGGATAGCCAAAGCGGTAACGGACCAAGATGCCGTTTCGGGACTGACAAGAAGAATAAAACGCTTTCGCGGCGCTGCTTCGCGAAAACTTCCTGTTATGGATCCGCTCCTCCTTCTTCCCCTCTTCTTCTGAGCCACTCTCTTGGATGTGTCACTTTCCCCTCCTTATTGTTCTGCAAGGGAACTGCTTTGACACATAACCGTCTCTGCTCTATGTATTTGTGTTCACAGTAAACACAGCCAGAGCAACACATGCAAACAGAGGAAACACCCATGCCCAGGAGAGCAGCCAATGGGGAAAAGGTGCAATGCGCTGACCGGCGTGAGCGGCTAGCTTGGGACTCGGAGTCGGCTAGCTAGGCGAACATACCTGTAGGACGTGTATCCGACCCGACCATGTCGACAGCTCGATCTACAACAAATTAATCAAAAAGTCAGTTCAGTTCATTACAGATGGATATAAATAACAGCAGCATACACACGTTCTCATAGTCAAACAAGAGAACCTCATATATACACAATGTCTCACTTGAGATTCATGTGTGCAGCTTCTCTGTCATGGCACATTTCACATTAAATCGGAATGCAGTCAAATTCGTAATCACATCTCTCCAAGTTCTCATTTCAAGTTCATTAAAAATAGTTCAAAACCCACATACACTCGTAATAAATATAAGCTTGTTCACTTCCACTCCCAGAAGTCAGCGTCCACGAGTTCCTCGTTGTTACCTTGGAACAACAAATCTGAAGCACCATTCTTGAAGACATCCTTGTTTTCCATCTTCAAGAAATTAAACTCAAATTCTTCTTCTTTGATTTTGGATTTCAAAGAAGACAAAGAAGGCATTGGCATAGCATCCATGATATCCATTGAGATGGAATTTGAGGATGGTTCAAAGAGAGAAGTACTCAAAAACTCATCGATCTTCAACACTTGATCCTCTTTGATAGAGCCCAATGAGGAGGTAGAGCTCGTCATGCTTGAAGAAGTTGATACCAGTGATGGAGTAGATATCTGTGAAGCAGTGTCGTCCTCTTCACAACTCTCAATGAGTGTGAAAATGCTTGACACATCATCATCGCCGTTTCTCTTCTTGTGGTATAATTCTTCATCCTGGACATGGCTCTTCAACTGTGACAACTTCTTCTTCTCCTCTTCTTCCTTGCCCTGTTTCAAGAGTTTCAAGTTGGCAACCAAGCGAGACAGCTCTTGCTTCAACATGTGGTTCTCATCCTCCATGTTCTTCAACGCAAGCTGAATCATAGAATCATCGGTGACGATCTTGTTCTCAGGAGTCAAGGGCGTCTGTGGGGATGAAGCTGTTGTAGAAGGTGCCGGTGTGATCATTTGTAAAGCCTGGAAGGCCTGTGCTGGAATCATAGGCTGTGGAGAAGCTGACGTGCAGGGCTGTTGTTGCTGGTTCTTCTTCTTATATGTCTTCTTTGGCTCCTTCTTGGGCTGTGAGGCAGTGTTTGCGTTGGGTTTTCTCCCGGGTCTTGGTCTTGGAGGCAAGACCCATTGTTTCGAGGTCTTGATGACCGTTGGAGTTGCGATGTTTTGCAACTGATTTACGTTGATGTGTGGTTGGGAATGTTCTTGTTGTGAGTTAGTACTGTTGTTTCAGCTGGATGGGATCTTGTAAACAGCCAGGGGCCCGTGGGTCAGATAGTGCGATCTGATACTGTACATCGGTAGTACTGGGAGACTGGGGCTCAAATGTGTCTTTGTGGGGTGAATTGACGTACTCGTATCCATGGTTAGAGAGACATGTGTCGATGTCCAGCACCAAGGCATATAGACACAACGGCAGGCCCTGTGCTTATGTATAAATGTGTCGACTGCTCGGACCTCGCGCGCGCCAGTGGCTGGAAAATTAGTTACAGGTGGCTGCCGCCCTGGGTCCGAGAAGTCCCGTGGGTTCCATTATCAGGCCACTGCGGGCACACCAACGACGAGAAAATTATGAGACTTCTACCAGGTGATGTATATCGAGATTGTCTTTACTATCCAGGCAGTCTGATCCATAAGGCTCTAATATAAACCCCACAAACTCCCTGAATCACCATCAACACACAGGACACGGATGGGCCCACCGATACCTCACCGCATGAAAATCGGCGAAAACAGCCCTGCGCAATAAATCCCAAACCGTAGAAGTGCGCAGTTCTGGAGCGCAAAATAGCGAAACACCTAAACACCACGCATATTGGTAAACGCACTCCGCGCGAGTTCGTTTCGCCAATCCGCGACAAAGGGAGCCAATGAGGACCGGGTGTTTGTCATTCGGCCCGGTACATCCACACACCACGCCTTGGATTGAAGCGTGGAGTTAAGCACTACCATGGAGAAGACGCCTCACTTGTAGATAATATAAGAGGATAATCTTCGAATGTGATGCTCAATATAACATATGTCGTCACCACCACATTGGTCGTGGAACATTCACCGAGACTGCCTCTATATTGCGGCACTTTCTAGGCTATTTCGGGCTTAAGGTCGTCTCGGAAGAGACCGGGATCCAGCACTTTCTGGGGAAAGGGGAAAGCCAAGGCCCAAGGCCCAAGGCCCAAGGGAACGTACTCGTCGACGTCACTGGTTCAATGACCACACAGTCACATACAGACCAGACGGAATGGTAGAGTTGGCGCTTTCGGATACTTGCTCAGCTGTACTGGATTTAATTGCTTTAGAATTTCACGATGATGCTTAACAAGCTGTTCGGGATGATCCTTGAACCAGTTCAATCGTGCGGCCGTTCGCTGTGCAATGCCACTAGTAGCTACTAGTACCACAGTACCACACATTTATGATGAGAATTATCGGATGGAACATGATTCGATTCAATTCTGCAACGTCCTCAGTACATATCACATAACTGACGCGACTCATGCTCAATTGTAGATGTACGCGTACCGCGTCTGTTCATGACACTTGAGGTCTATTCGAGACTCAAGTCGATTCAAGACTCCACAGCCCCTCTTGCTCAGACTCAACATTGTCTCTTTCCCTCTATCCCACAAGAACTAACATATTAGAAGCAATGTTGATATAATTACTTGTACAAGAACGCAAAAACATTTAACCGCATTGAGTCATGCGAACGCGTTACGCGTTCAATCTGATCGTGACTTGTCACCATCTCTCCGCACTCGATAACAACTGAAGAAGGGATCGAGTAGCTAGCTTCTAACAGAATTCCATACCATATTCACATATATATTAAGTAGTATTACAAATTTAGGGGTATCAATATAAGTCACCAACCCACGAATTAGAGTGTGGGTATAGGCTTGCGTGTACGCGTGCAACGCGACTGACGGCCATCACCGAAATCAACGATGGACCCTGGCATCCGTGCAGCATAAATCTGAAGTTATAATAAGCAACAATCAATAGTAAGAGTAAAAGAACCATCATAGAACCATTGACAAATCAATCACGTCCACGGAAGACCATCAATTTGTTCTTGGCTCTCTCGGGCACTTGTCCACCAGGATGATGGGCCAAGTAGATATCTTCCGACTTCGCCACAGACCAGCCTCCCATTTCCCGGAGTTGTTTGGCATGGAATCTGTCATGAGGATGTGGGACATAGTCTGGGATGATCTCCTGGTCACTTGACTCTTGGAACACAACGGTGTCTAGCAGTGCTGAATCTGCCGAAGCTGCCAGCGGGTGAGAAGCGATGAACTCATCTGTGTACCGTTTCACTTCTTCGATACGACGTTGTAAAGTCTCAATGATTTGCTGAAATTGTTCTGGAGACAATGAGTTCAATCTCAATCTCTCACTGTAATCATCGTCATCTCTCAAGAAAGATCTCTTGTCTTTCTTCTGTGATCTCAGAGCCTGAATGATGGTTTGGTACATGTCTCCGGCATGTAATCCAACACCCGGTTTAACAACGAACTTGTCGGTCAGATCCTCCTTCTTGGAAGCTTTGTCGTAGAACAAGTTCAAACGTCTTAATCTTCCCAAGAGTGTGCTCGTAACCAATGCCAAGGTAGAATGTTCACCAAACTCTTGTTCGTAGTTGGAGATCTCATTCTCCCAATACTCTGCCTTTGGGTCTGCCCTGCCCAGCATGTTGAACCCATCTAGTGTACCCGACACCGAATACAACTCACCAGGGATATCACCGATGTATCCTGTATCGGAGAAGCCTGCAATGTAGTGAGCGTCCTCAACGACAAACTTCAACCACCGGGAGGAATAGATTGGATTGCCAGGGGCCCACCATTGTGTATCAGCATGTTTCTTCAAGAAGCACACCTGAACTTCCTCCACATCTTCTGCGGCAACTTCAACAAATTTTCCCCTCAAGTTGACCCGTGGGGAGCCGTATAACGACTGTGGACGAGAGCCAGGGTACTTGGTGTTGGAATGCTCATCATCCCAGTGGTCACCGACTCTGATGGAGACTGACACCAATGAACCCATCTCAACATTCATCAACGTAGGAGAAGAGTCAGTACCAATAATGATAGGATTACCATCACCACAATCAGCATAGTACTCAGGGAATGACATAGGAAGACCCTTGTATGAGCCACGCTGCACCAGAGTGTTCACACTCAAAATGGACTCACGACTGACCAATGTACGGGCATGAACAGCAGCGACCTTCATTGTTGGAGGTCCATACGACGCAGTGTTGAGGATGTGTAAGTTGTCCTCACTTTCTGACAAGGCAGGGATGGCCCTGGAGAAGCTGGAGTCATCTGGCTTGTAGTAGACGATGTTATTGAGAGAGTCGAGGTGGAATGATGTGCCTGAGAATTCAACTTCAGCGGAGAAGCAGAGTCTACCCAGCAGACCGAGAGTCAACACGAGTGGTCTCATTGTCGCCTCTTATGTCCTTCCAGCCAGTGGAGACGGAGGGTCCTCTGAAGCGGACATGGCACCTTTTATACAAAGTGTACCGCATTATTCCGTGGTCTGACAGTGGGTGACACAGTTCGGCCGTTATTCTAAACCTGGGAGGCTGGATGGTGGAAGCTGGAGCCACCAAAGTGGGGATTTGCGATTCTGAGAGAGAAGTGGGCCATCTACCTGCAAGACGTGCGTCAGCTGGTAAAGCTTCCAGCCTTATCTCATTGTTAGATGGCACGCCATATCACTGGTTTCTGATGGAGCTGTATGCTTTAGAAAGTAATAGAGCCAGTACTGACACCATCAGCTACCCTATAAGCAGTCCTAGAAACAGGATGTCTCCTCTAGCACCTGCGAGTATCAATCATTCAACGGCCGGCCCACCCGCTCAAGTACGAATTGTCGCTGAAAAACGCATATGGCGACGTATTAGATGCGTCATCCCCGACTTCGTTTGATGGGCCTCTAGGAAATAGACAGCTTGGGGACGGCAGTGTGCACTAGTTGTGACACTTGGCGCATACTGCAATGTCCATAATCAGCTATACACCTGGCCCAAATGCGACGTTGATGCCATATATTATGGCGCCTAGGCCGGCCACCGCGGCTGTTCGTACCCGAGAACCCTTTGCTCATGGTGATGGCGCCGTCGAAAGACCAGAGAGACTTCCATTTGATAGCTTGAGCTACTGGCCATACATACGGGGAAGGATCCTTAAATTGGATCGGACTATAGTACGTCGGCACAGCTTGGAACAAACGAGAACACTAGTGCACCGAATACCATGATGCGGCGCCCTCCTAGGCTATGGTTCACTGCTGTATACGCTACAAGGATACCTGCCCGGGTGTCTTGCAATAGTACAACGACGTACGAGAGGAAGGCCACTTCCTCCGCACGTCCAGCTCTCTCTGAGACAGCAGTGCGCGTGGTAGATACATCTGTTTCTGAGACATTAAGCGTAAACGCACGTCAACTAGAACGTGGACTGAGCTATTCGGTTGGTCCTTGGGAAGCAACAACCACACCACCTCAAATAATCTGACACCTCAATCTCTAAGTTAAAATTCTCACAACAGGAAGCACCGGTGCTCATGTTGTCACAAAACGTCGTCGATGCGTCCACAATACGATCGGGGTGGGCAGATTCGCGGGGGTACGACGGAAGGCTGACGTCTTTCATTAAAACATTGTAAATCAAACTGTACTGTTACATTAGCCCAAGAAAGAAGCGCCACATGTGCATATAGAAGTTCACTCGTGGCTTCTATAGCACAACTACTAGATAGATAGCATACAGTAAACAGTTACATAGTCCTAAACGTATTAAATAATCCTGAAGAAAACGCCCAATTCGGAACTCCGTGTGAGCACCCACTAGCATAAAGACATGGATATATTGATCACAACAGAACGGGAACAATCATCGCCATAACCATTGGAGCAACATAATAGCCAAAGGATCTCGCATCATAGTAAACACTACCGGCGCCAGAGCCACTGGAGGAGGAACTGCTCGTGGAAGAGCCACCAGATCCCGAGGATGAAGAGCCTCCAGAGCCAGAAGAGCTCGATTCTTCAGTGGAGGACGACTCCTCAGCAGAAGATGATTCCCCAGCAGAAGAAGAAGAAGCAGAATCAACACCAGCAGTGGAAGAGGAACCACCAGACTCAGTAGAGGAAGCATCAGACCCGGAAGAACCCGAGGCAGCAGAAGAGCCCGAGCCTGATCCACCGGCAACGACGCCACCGGAGCCACCAGATGTACTGGATGAAGACCCAGAGGCAGCAGAAGAGTCGGAGGCAGACGATTCAGAACCAGATGTCGATGAACCAGAATCAGAACCAGAACTACCAGAGCCTCCCGCGCCTTCAGTAGCGGTTTTCAACTCAGACACCAATCTGGATGAATACCATGGCAAACCGGTAATATAGGAGGACACTTCACCCATGTCGACCTGGGAGTACAAGGATGTGTAAGAGTCATCCGTGTATGTCTGCACCTCTTGGTATAAGGACAGCAGTGCGGCTGGTGGTGAATTACCATCCTGAATCTGTCCCAAGTAGTCATTCAAGTTGTTGTTGATATCGTCGACAAGAACAGTCAACTCTGCAGAGTCCGCAGCAGAAACATCTGCCTTGATTTGGCGTAAGAAAAGGAAGAGAGTTGCACTCTTAAGAACGTTCAGCATGTCTTTCCCTTATTATTACTATGGAGTACGTGTGCAGAGCAAACATGAAGAACAGGACTTGAGGTCCACTTTAAATATCCAGCAGAGCGCACGCATGTTTCACCTCTTGGAAGCCGGCAACACCCGTTAATGACGCTATGCTCTATTTTGAGCAACTCTATCCCGAATAAGAGCTCGGTTGCTACCAGAAACAGCATTGTGGCATGTGGCCCTGCGCACACGCTTTAACCGAGTGTTGAACGCGGGGTAAACACTAGCAAAGTAGTAACCCAAATTCAGGGGAAATTTACACGGTTCTCGGAACTCGGCAGCAGTGATCATGTACTGCTTTAAGTGGCAGATCAAAGGAAGACCCTGAATTCACTT
Source organism: Petasospora maritima (assembly GCA_030557345.1). NCBI lineage: Eukaryota > Fungi > Ascomycota > Saccharomycetes > Phaffomycetales > Wickerhamomycetaceae > Petasospora > Petasospora maritima. Next base: position 76,430 of record JAKTOZ010000006.1, read on the forward strand.
AAAGCATGACGTTTTCACTGACAGTTTTCCCAACGAAATCAACAGCTCTTCTATACATATGTTGACATATGTGGCCTGGGCCCTGTGGTTTGACACAAAAACCCCGCCTAGAAGACGCAGGCAAATATGGGAGAATACACAAATTCCACATGAGGATAACATACTCGTTTCATTTCAATCATGAAATGTATATCGTCATTATTACATATACCCAAAAGATTCGTAACTTCATGTGAGTTTGTCCTTAAACAGTTGATTGGCATTGTTAGCCACGTACTCTTTGTAAGACAACGGTCTCTTCTCCCTTTCTCTGTTCAATGCAATGTCCATATCGGCCAATCTTTTCGTCTCTGCGTCCATGGCGCCTCTGAAGTCAAAGCTCTTACCACCACCAAGTACGACATCGAGTTCGAAACTGACACGGCCAGCCTTTCCTTGCTTATACGTATCAATCCAGTGGATGGCGGTACCGACTTCGTCATAGTCTCTGGTCTTGCGGTTGAACTTGCCAACATGTTTGGATACAGCTTCTAACAGCTCTGAGATGTCATTTGTAGGATGATCCAAGTATTTGGAGTAAAGCTTCCAGTTCTGAAGATTGATCATGTAGAGCAGGTAGTCTGCCTGAATCACAGGGTCCACAACATTGGGCTTCACAGCACCAATCAACGACATAACAATCATCGTGGTTGAGTGCTTGACCTTTGGTAAGAAAACACCTGGAGTATCGTATAACAAAATATCAGGATCTTCATGGATTTTGATAATGGATGAAGTAGCACGTGTAACACCTGGCTGACCGCCTGTTCTTGCCACTTTCTTCGTCGTGCTCAAGCCAACAGATCTCAGCGTGTTCACAAGGGTACTCTTACCCACGTTGGGCATACCAGCCACCATCATACGAAGCCCAAGAGGTGGAGCAGGAGTCATTTGTTGATACTGCTGCTTGGCCAGTTCCACAAGCACTTTAGCGTCTCTCTTGGATCGACAGTCCACAAACATGAATGGCTCGTCATCATGCCACTGCTTTAACAGGTTCGTGTCAATCGTGCTAAGGTCCTTCTTTGAATATAACACAATCTTCTTCTTGCCAGCTAGCGGCCTGTCCAGTAACACATTCCTCGACGAGACAGGGGCACGGGCATCTCTTACCTCGAAGACAAGGTCTAACTGTGGAGCAATCTGCGTCATCTTGTTGAGTGCCTTCTGGTGGTGGCCCTTGAAATCGGAGAGTCTGATGTTGTAGTCCGGAAAGGACAACCGGGGCTTGAACATGGCCATCCTTGATCTCTTTTCAGTGTGCGTGATGTCTCTTTCGTGCTTTCGCCGGTGATGAAAGTGTGGAGATGCGCCACTGCGAAAGTTTTTCAGTTCTCGAAACGTCAACAAAGCTTCCATCAACACCAACAAACCACCCACAGAACACAGCACCAGCCTACAACGATGCCACTCATCACTTTCTGCGGTCTCCCGTGCTCCGGCAAATCCACGAGAGCGAACGACCTGAAAGCACAGTTCGAAGCTCGCATTGCTGCTGCTCAACATGGGGAGCCAGGCTATGGACTCAGAGTCGTTCTCCATAGCGAAGAGTCCCTGGGCATCTCGCGCGAGGACTACAGAGAGTCACGCACCGAGAAGTCACTACGAGGCCTACAAATGTCTGCTGTCAAACGTGATATCGGCCGCAATACCATTGTCATTCTCGATTCACCCGCATACATCAAAGGCTTCCGTTATCAGCTCCACTGCGATGCCAAAGCTGTCGGAACTCCAAGCTGTGTTGTTCACGTCATGGCTCCGTTGAAGACTTGTCTTGACTGGAACTCCAAAAAGCTGGAGTCTGAGCAATGGGACCCTGTTCTACTTGAACAGATGGTCATGCGCTTTGAGGACCCAGACCCGTCATCACGCTGGGACTCGCCATTGATCCCTATCGCCTTTGATGATGACAAGATTCCCTTCGAAGACATATGGAGTGCAGTTGTACTACAAAAGGCTCCGGTTGCCAACTCAGCCACTATGCTAAAGCCAGCAACACATACCAATTACGCACAAGAGTTGGACAGAAAGACACAGAGTGTCATCTTGAAAGTGGTGGAACTTGCACAGTTGAACACGGGCCGAGTCAAGATCGAAGAAGACATCTTTGTCGATATACCACCACAGGGAATATCTGCTGCCCAATTACAACGACTCAGAAGAACATTCGTGATGCTCAACAAAGTCAGAAGTCTCGATGTTGAAAGAATCATACCACTCTTTGTCGAATACCTCAACAACAACCTCAATCGGGACTAATGACATTACGTTAGTCTAAACAACTCCGGTCGACGCCAATCAACACGCACTACACATCGGTATTCTTCATGACACATTTCTTTTAGAGTCAATATATAGACAGTTTCCCCAAGAGTTCATCGTTTGAATATTTTGTTATCAACAGAATAAGTAAGCGATCAAAAAAAGTATCATTATCACAATTAGCAGAATACAAACCAACCATTAACCAGGGAAACAAATATGTATAGCAGTAACCGAAACAAATTAGCAAATGATCAGAGAAAACACAAAACTCAACAGCAAAAGAACTTAGAACAAAATGAAACGTGAATTCAGAGTTCCAATGATAAACACTAATGAGCGGCCAATATGAATATCAATGTCATTCTTCTTCTTTTTTTTGGGGGGGGGGGGGTCATGAATGTGGATGGTATGTGCAAAGGTAGTTGCAAAAAACTGTGGTGTGGGGGTATGGATAATGCAATGAAATCACTCCTCCTCAGAACTCTCAGAGCTGACATCATCATCAGACTCATCATCTGACTGGGCAAGAAGAGATGTGGTTGGTGTGAATCCTGGTGTGGAAGACTGATCGAATAACTCAATCTTCTTCTTCAAGTCTTCAATCTGTTTGCTTTGTTCAGCTTCGGTCAAGTTCTTCTGTTTCTTGGCCCTCTTGGCAGCAGAGGAAGCAGGGTTGGAGCGACGAGATGAGCTAGACTTCTTCTTCACAACAAAGCTGTACAACTTCAACAATGTAGCGTTGTCCAACTGGTCCATATCAAGTTCAATCTCTTCGCCATTCTGACTGTTGAGGTTCAAACTCTCACTGATGATTGCCAGAGCCTGGTTCAGTTTCTTCTCAGACAACTCACCGATCTTCTCAGACAACTCCTTCTTCATATCATACGTGATGACTGTGTTGGAGTCGTAAACAATTCTTTTCTTCTTCTTTGGTTTCTTCGTCTTCTTTTTCTTGGAAGCCCTTTCTTTTCTCATCTTGTCCAATTCCTCTTTCTTCAGCTTAGCAAGCTGTTGTTTCATTCTTTCCAGTTGCTCCTCGAGGAATTGAATGGCTGGATTTGTAACCATGGATTCGTTGATCTCTTCCTCTTCTTCTTCAGACTCATCATCTGTCTCCATTTCAACATCTGATTGGTTTGGTGTTGGTGGAGCCACTGGTCTGTCAACCCACTTTTTGTCAAACAATTCTTCCAATCTGTGACCCATCATGTTAACAGACGTACCCTCTGGGTTGAAAAGATAGCAATTTTTGAACACAAGACGAACATCATGTTCAAAGGAATCAGCGTTCTCATACTGGTTGTTGTTCAACCTGTTCTGAATTGTGGAGAAGTCCATTGGCTCTTTGACATAGTCAAAGTAGGTTGGACAGTTAAGTGCCACTGGGTCAACTGGCAAAAGGAAAGGGAAATTGAAAGACTCGTACTTCTTCGATGAGAGCTCCTTGAGAACTTGTTGTGAGAATCTCAATTCAGCAACGAATTTTTTCTTTCTTGGTCTGGAATCGTAAGGCATATCTTTTGGTTTTGGTGGATGTATCTCTCTCTTTGGTCTCCCATTGACGTTACTCTCTCTTCTGATCAGTGGTACGCCTTCTGCGTTCAACTCACCAGGAGTGCCGCTTGGCTTTCTTCTTCCGCCAGATGTAGTCTTAGCGTTTGGTGGCAGCTCTCTGGCTGGCATGTTCAGAATGTGCTTCTCAAAAGAGGCCTGTATGTTTCTGGCCATCTGGGCAATGACAGAGTCAACACCGTTGAACTTGGCACAGTTGGCAACCATCAGGTTGAAATCATCAATGAAATCCTTGACATCAGCATAAGCGTTGGCATTGAGCTTCTTCTCAATGGTAGAGAGATCCATAGGTCTTGGGATGTAGTTGTAGTAGAAAGGGATGTTGAGCTTCACGATATCAACCGGCAGCAGGAAAGGTGCCGCATCCTTCATTCTCTTGATGATCTTGATGACACGTAAACTGTATGTTTGCTGGTGCTTTGGGATTGGATTTGTAGGGAGGTTGTCCATGTCAGGCTCTGCTTGTGGCTTTGGGGCAGGCTGTGAAGGGAGAGGAAGTCCACCAGGCTGTTGTTGTTGCTGTTGTTGCACGACTGTTGAGTTCAAGCTGTCACTAGCGTCGATGGTTGACGTAGACACTCCGTTGGATCCCGTAGTGAGCTCATCCTTGATCGAAATGTCACCATCGAGATCCTTGGTGGACTCAGAGACTGGAAGCTCCAATTGGGAGGCATCTTCTGTTGATGGGAGCTGTGAGCTCTCCTCGATCTTGCTTCTCTTGACATCACTCTCTGCGGCTTCCTCCAAACTGTGCTTGCTGGCCATGCTCTGCGGTGGCACCTCTGCAGCTGGCGATGGCTCTGGAGGCGAGAGCGGCTTCTCAACAACCGCGTCCCTTTTCTCCACGGACTCGGCAACTGCGCTGACAGCTTCCGTAGGCTCCGATGTCGTTGGCGTTGTGATGGGTGTGGCCATGTTGTGTTGCCCGAATACAGAAACGCGGAGGGACCTCTGCGAAAAAAACGGGCGCTCGCGACTTTTCAGAAAACGCGGATTTTGCGCCATTTAAATACCTGTGGACCGAACGCCCATGTCGGCAGTGGCGGGCGAGGATTTACGCTGCCTGTGCCCACAGTTACGCGCGGGAGAGATGACGGGTGGCGCTGCGAAACTGGATGGGCGGGCCGTTTGGTCGGTTTGTCAGCGCGCGGTTTCAGCCAAATCGGCACTGGGAATAGCCCTGAGGGTACAGGAGTTGGTCTTACTCATGAGGTGATGACTATGTTTACCCAAGTCGTGGATATCTACGAATCTTCATCTTCAATAAATCTGTGTTGACGTCAAAACGCGAAAAACACAACAACTTTGCTCGCGTTGGATGAGAATTTGTTACCGAATTCAGGCTGTTTCGCGATATTTCGCCACCGAATTCTTGCCATTCACCCCGATATGGAAATTGCTTGTGCCACTCTGTCGATAAGATCATGGCCGAGGCGACACGTAACGGTAAAGGGGTACACCTAACAATACCGCTGAAAACCCGATTAATATTAGAATGAAGTGTTCTACATCAATTCATTGAGAGCAAAATATCAGTTATAAGGTAAGATTTTCCATCATTTCATTTTCTAGAAACATATATAATACAAGAAAGCACGAGAATTCAAAACTGGGGAATTTCACAAAACACAACACATACAATCATCAAAAAGAGTAAGGGGAAAAAGGAACTGCATCACAGGTGAATAGTCAATAGGTCATTAGTGCTGAACTGCTTGTTGCAAGAAGGACATTTTCTCATTCTAGCAGCCAATCTCTCCTTGGCACAAGCATCACAAAACACATGGCCACAGGTCTTGATAGCAGTGTTCTTCCAGTTCTTAGAGCAGAGAGAACAGTAGATCAAAGAACGGAAACTGTCAATCTCTGATGAATCCTCAGTAGACCCTGTGGCTTTGTAACGAGCAATCAACTTGTCCTGGGAAGCAAGCTTTGACTTGGCACTAGCGAGTTCTTGAGCCTCATCGGATTCTTTTCTCAAGACTTCTTGATACTCACCTTTCAACACGTTGAAGTCCTGTTGGATCTTAGCAACTTGTCCAGTCTCGGCTTTCAAAGATTCCTCCAGCTTTGAACATCTCTGATTGTACTCCTTGGTCTCTAACTCCTTTGTGACAAGAAGCTTCTTCAAATCAGTTATCTCAGCATTCAACTGATCAATCTGTTTCTTGTACTCTGATTGCTGTGATTCAATCTTTTCAAAACTAGTCTTGAGAACCTTGAATGTTGCATGTAACTTTTCACCACTAGCCTTCTGGTACTGTTCTCCTTGCATCAGTGTTCTGTACTTGTGGTCAACTTTGATCTTAGCAGCATCCAAATCTCTTTTTCTTTTCTCCTCATCAGTTGCACTCATAACTTTTGGTACACGAACTGATTGTAACTGTTTGAAAGCAGTCTCCAACTCCTTAATCTCAGCAAGTAATAGTCCATTCTTCTTCTGTAATGACTCAACATCTGATAAATCTGATGGAATAACTTCATGTAACTTGGCGGCAAAGTCAAAACTCTCGATTTGAGCTTCTTGAGCATTGACCAAATCTTGAAGCTCGGTTAAAGTCTTAAAGTTGTTTTTCTGCTTCCATAAATCTCCATCAGTGATAGCCAAATCTCTTTCATTTCTCAATCTCTCCTCCTTCTCCTTGGTTTCGGACAACTCTTTCTCCAAACCAGCCTTTTCCGTGTGGAACGTTTGCAAGGACTCTTCAGAAGCCAAGAGCTGATCCTTACTCTCCTTTAGGTCATTCTCTAACAACTCCAGTCTTTGTATGTACTCTTCATGTTTGGCTTCCAACTCTTTATTCTGCTTTTGAAGAGACTTGTACTGTTCAGAGGACTCAACCGACTCAATAGAAGCAGGGACACTAGCTGGATCCACTAAGTGTGTAGACAGTGCCTGGAATCTTGTGATGTTTTGTTCAATGGTGGTCTTTTGAGCGTTGATGATGGACTTGGATTCTTCAATCTGTGACTGGAGTTCATGAATGCGGTCCAGGTCAACTGGGCCAGCAGGGGATGCTGTTGTGATGATTTCTTTAGTCGTTGTAGCATCCGTTGGCGTACCATCTGTGGGTTTATCTGTGTCGTTCTTCTCGGTAGCTTCTGTTGACTCTTCCTTCTTGCCAATGAGTCTTGGAATGGTTTTGCTTTGGAAACGTTGATGTTCTTTGAACAATTTCTGGTATGTTTCAGATAAGTTATTGTACTTGTTGTTCAAATTCTGGTTGTCAGCCTTGAGAGAATCATATTTGATTCTGACAGTTTGCAACTCCTTACTTATGCTAGCAAGACTTTCAGAGATGTCACTCGGCACATTTTCAGCAATCTTGCGGATGGATTCCGTGAGTTTCAGCTTCTTGGAGTTCAACTTCTCAATGAAGTCATCAGATTCCAACGCACTTGGGACATCAAGGAGAAATTCAATGGTTGAAGTAGCAGCATCTGAATCTGGAGCCATGGCACCAACAAGGGCAAGGAATTGATCAATCCAGCCGTTCAGTAGTAGAAGTCTGTTCTTGTATGCTTCAAATTCAGTATTGAGCAGTTTAGACTCTTTCTTCACGATGAGAACCTGTTGTTTGTAGTGTTGAAGCTGTCTCATGATCGCCTCCTTCTGATAGTAGACAACATCCTCCTGAGTGAGCGGACCTTCTTCCGATAGCTCGTCAAGGACTTTTCTCTTCTTCGTCTCGCCACCGTTGGTTTCCTCTGACTCTCGCTTTATCATAGCAGGGATATTGTAGAAACAAACGCGTTTGTGGGCCCAAACGATGTTGTTGTTGCTTGCTTGGTGTGGTTGTTGTAACAACCTTTTGACAACACTTTTTTCCGCCGCGCCAAAGCGCTACTACGTTATAAAAATATAAGGGTGAACTTCCGAGGCTGGTAAAGTCACGTGCCGGGCCATTCATAAACCGAGGGTTACCCGGCCATTGCTCTGTGTCACAAAAGTCCACAATGCACATACAGATCAACGGCTTTTTGGCGGGTATATGAGGCCCCCGGCAGCACATCACCTGCATAGGCGTATGAAGCGAGCAACGGACTGTGACAGAACACATCTGGCGTCCCAGCACTGTGCAACAAAGAGATCTGGCACTCAGGCACCGCAAGAGTCTTTCGAGTTGCATCGATAGTGCAAGCCCACTGGAAACGGCCGCCGACCAGGAATTCCTTGGATCTTTCGCTTCCGTTTGCAGTGCACCTGTGTCCAGATTCTAGAATGCGCAAGGCTTAGACAACGGCAACAATAGAAACACCCGGCTAAAAGATGTGCTGGAATTTCGTAAACACCCACTTGAACAAGAGACCTCTGTGCTCACCAGATAAAAACACCAGCTCTGCAACTTTCAGAGTGCTCCATCGTCGCCTGTTCCTCCCAGCCTGTGACAGCTGCCACGTTCTAGCCCGCGAAGTGCCTGCGCCAGATCTGCGGGCCTCTCAACAATTCCAGGCTCAGCCCGTTCCACCCCCGAACATCAACATTACACTCATTTACCACACAGCACACTCCCTTCACCACGGCGGATACCCAGGAAAGGCCTTCGACGACTTCGCCCACCCGCACACACTCGACTGCCGGTACAGCTGAGCTAGCCGCCTGTTTCACCCCACACAGCAACCCACCCCACCACACCACATCTGTCATCCGGCCATGACGGACTGCAAGCTGGCAGGGCTAGTGGAGCTTGATCGCCCACTTGAACGGCCCCAGATGTCATATGTGAGCTCTCTCTCCTCAAGGAGCTCATCACAGGAGTCCCTCATCCTCAACACCACCCTATCGACTAGGAAGATCAGTGCACTCCCCACCACACTCAGGACACAAGCATCAAATGACCACGTCAGAACTCGCTGTAAACAACTCATCATGGACTACAAGGATCTCCAGGCAGAGCTGTCCAAGTTCAACGGCCGCTCATCACAGACGTCGAAGACAAATACACTACGGCTCACACTTCTACGGTTCCTCCGGATGAAGAACCACGACTTCATGAAAACCGGACTCTACGAGAAAGAGATGCACACATTCATCCTCAAAACCGCCAGCTACGGTGCCAAGGTTCTCTCTCAATGGTGGTCAGCGCTTCTACAAGAACTCGCAAATCCATATTCCACTGCACCAAGGCTCTCTAACATTGACAGAAGTGTCTACCTGGAGTGCGTGAGCCGCATCATGGCTAGACGAGAATGGAGCTTTATCAACAGATCATCAGATACATTCTCAGAGCATCTCATTCTTACGTTGGAGTACTGTTTCCAAAAGCTCATACAGTTAAAGAACATACCTCTTTCAATCAACGCATTCATTGGCAAAACATTCGCTTACTGTTTTATGGAAGTTCACAATTTCGCACCATTGCTACTGTTCAGTCTCTTCGTCAAAAACTACACCATCACCAAACTATTCAGTCTTCTACCACCAAAGCTCTCACAGACAAACACATTCTTATCTACTACAAGTGACAACGCACTTCCAACGCTTTTGAAATTGATTGATTATCAAGGAGACTTCCAACATTTACTCCATCAAGATGACTACCCGCCAAAGATACTTGGTGCTACTTGCATGTACCCGCCGAAGATGACCACATTTGATGATTTGGAAATCAATTTGAAAGACAACTCTTGGGTCAAGAAGTGGGCCAGCTTTGACAGCCACATATTCTCCTCTTTCTTGAAGCATTATTTGGCTCTTTGTTTTGACACATACGATATCACTACACAGGAAGACCTCTTCCACTGTCCGGGATACATTATCATATATGGCCACATCATGGAGATGTTTGATTCAAGTGTTGGTCACATCAAGAAGTTCAAAGCCCAACAGTACAAGGATCAAAGCTCTTCTAATACCGAGACCATGATCATGGCTTCTTACTCTTCGCACAATGGTGCTCGCCAGGATTACCAAAGCTTCACCTCCAAACTACCCATCATCCCCATATTTCAAGTCTTGAGAAGCATCATGTACGAGAACCATCCGATACAGGGCCAAGTTGCTGTGAAGTCGATTGAACAGTTGATCCACTCGAGAGCAGTCAAAGTGCACGCCTACGATTCTCAAACATGTGAAGCCATCTATGACATTTTCACTGAGTTTCTGATTCACCTCCAACACGACACTCAGGAGTTTTCAAGACAGCTTGACTGGCACTTTTGGATCACGGGTCTTGTCAACATGATACAAACAGGACACATGGTCTGCCAAGTAAAGGCATTGTGCTTCCTCTTCAACATCTGGAACATGCTCCCAATTGACTTTGTCGTCAAGACTGACAGTTCAAATACCATTTGGATCTCTAACAATGAGTTCACACTCGTGTACAACTTGTCGACTTTTCTTCTCTCGAAATCTGTTTGGGAAGACTTGTTTGGGCACTGGAATCCATTGATCAGACACTATTATGACCGTTTGATTGTGTTCAAAGTTGTTGGTACCTCTAATGACAACTATGGAAGTTATCTCGCTTTCAGAAAGACTCTCAAATCTCGGTTGAGCTCCTCATATGAATTGTTCACTCAATTAGTCGGTAAGAATGAGTTGTCATGGGTTGAGATGTTAGATATCCAACCAGCCAATCCTATTGTGAACAAGAAATTGATTATCACTCCAATTGATCAAATGTCTACTTCTACTTCATCGGTGAACATCTTGGAGAAGTTCAACATCTCAGCAGCATACGCCCCGGCTTCTAGCAATGGCTCTGCATCATCATCTACCTCAACATTGCTCATACCTTCCAACAGAAAGATGTACGCCTATGATATCTTTGATGATGCCATTTACTCCAGTTCCATTGGCTCAGGTACGGAACTTCCACTTCAGAGGTCACTTCTCAGATCATCTACGAGCTCACCCACCATGTCATCTGCATCGTTGAAGAGATCATCATCCAGTTCCACCTTGGCTCGAGTTCCAATCCTTGGAAGTGCACTCAACTTCTTCAAGCGGGCCAGTGGTAGTCAGCCAAACTTACAGGTCCAAACCACACAAAGTCCACTCCCAATATCTCCAATACCAGAAAATTCATATGAGGACTTGAAGTTCCTTCGCCCTTCCCCATATCTCAACCCAAACCCATCAAGTATGTCATCCACTGGTTCGAGATCGCCAAGTTTCATGAAGAGATCACCAAGCATGCTTTCCTCCCCTTCCTCCTCAATCTCTGAAATTTCTGATGAGGACCCAGATGCATTGATCAATTATTCCAAGACCCGCCATCAAAAATCACCTGGTTCTGTCACATCACATGTGAGCTCCATCTCTTCGTCTACTTCCCTTGCTTCAATGGCTTCGATGGAAGCTTTACCAGCTCCTCCAGAGTTGCTCTCCAAGATACCAGAGCTCAAGAGATTCAGGTACAAGTTCCAATTGGCCTTTTCCAGCAATTCCTTGCAGTTTCAAAATCTTGTAACCAAGAACAAAGATACTAAGTTCTTCAGAGAGACCAGCACATTTGACACACCAAAGAAACCTTTTTTGCCGTTTGAGAAGACCAATGTGGGGCTGTTAGGTGATGGGTCATTTGCACGTGTCGAAGAAGAAACTGATGATGACAGTGATGACTTTGATGAATTCTTGATGATTTCAAGAACCAAGCCAAAATACGCGGATGAGAAGGATTTGCTTCACTTCAAGGGAGTCAAAAATCATGTCCTTCTGGGTAAGTTTTTGAACGAGTGGAAGAATGTTGTTGAAGAGTACGAGACCTTTATGAACTTCACGAATGAATGTGTCTCACCAGATGAGAACTCTTTTGTGGATCCGATGCTTGTTGCTGATGTTCCTCCTATCAAGGTCAAATGACTCGTTGTATTGCCATTTGAGTAATTTCACACACAATAGAACTTAATGACACGTTATGATTATTTTTAAATTTCTATAAACGTAAGCAGACAATTAATTAGTACAATCGCAGGCAGAAAGTGTCATCCCACAGATCATATTAGCTGATGGAGATATACACAGATCAAATTATTGATCTGTATTGACAATGGATTCATTCACATTGACCTTGAAGTCAATCCCTGAATCGGTCCGACCAACAAATCCTCTTTCATAATCACCTTTCAAAGTGATTGGTTTCCCCGTTGATGATGGGGAAGCTATATTTGTCTTGTCCAGATGTTGAGTTGTATCAGGTTCCTCTTCATTGACCTCATCATCATCATCAATTTTCTGCATATCTTCACCACCAGTAATCTCTCTTAGCATAATGAGACCTCCAATTGTGACGAACAGGGCAACTGAGCTAACACTCCACAAAATGGATACGCCAATCAGATAACTGAAACTTCTGTAGTGGTGCAAGTAGTATCTCAATCCCTTCCAGCACACGTTGATCTCTAAGCTGGCCTCTGTAGGATCAATTAAAATGGAGCCCTTGTTGAACTCAAGCACGATACTCCATGGTTCCTCGAGCTTGAACGCATGCTGATCTGCTCTTAAGTACTCAGACAGTTGGATATCCTTGAGCATCTCCAACGTCTGCATGCCGTCCAAATACTGATACTCTGCGAGAGCAGGAGGAAGGAAGAATTGGAAGACCGGTGGAAACAGAGACTTCAGCGCCATAGTGCTTCTGTTGCAGTGTAGAAGGAAACTGTTCAATGTTGAAATGAGTACTCGTGGGTTGTCAAGCATGTGGATATTATTCGTGAGAGGCCAAATAGAGAAGTGCTTCTTCGTAAATTTGTGGTTAAGACCGTATGGAGAGAGGTGTGAGAGCAACGAGTCGGATAGAACAGTGAGCTTGAACATTAGTGGTTGTGTAGATGCTTCGTTGGATCGGCACGCTGGCTGGAATTTGAGGTCAAAGTCATAGTGGAGCTCTGGGTTCAACTCTGTAAACAGCGAGGAAACATCATTTCGTGGATGATTGCCATATATGGACTTGTGTTGTTTGCCAAAGACCACAAATGGTGGTAGGTTGGGGAAGTCGTAGTTCAGGACAAAGTCCCGTAGAGGGAGCGAGATGGTTGGTGTTGGAATGAGATAGTTGTAGAAGAAGTTAAACGAGAGACATGAAAACGGGAACAAGACCCCTAAGGACACTGTCAGTGTGGTGAGCAGAATCAATATCACTCTCAGTGTGATCACAGGTATGCGTATATCGAAGTACTCCAGCATTTTGAGAGATCCGGGGGTTCGTGGTGGTGGAGTTGTGTGATGGAACAGGTGGATTTGAGCTGTTGATGTTTTTGTTGGGGTAGATCTCCAGCCTTTCGCCAGGCCACGCCTCTCTTGTCTACATATGACGTCTCTCGCTTAAGAAGTCTGATCTAAATTTATATAAAGCACAGGTCGATTCTAGATTATCAGCTCTACCATTTCTGAACCAACAATATACCATTCAAACACATCTCTATTTACGCGCATTCAAGTTTCACCAAGATAGCCAACACTTCTCCGCGTTGAAGAACGGGCAAGAATTTTGTGTATGCAATTATCCTCCAACAACAAACATCATCAAAGACAGGATTTAAAGAAGCAGTGAGAAGTAAGGAGCAGAGGAGTTATTAAATGTTAGATAAAGACACAAGAGAAAAGAAGATATGCGAGCAGATTCCAAAAAAGGACGGCAACACCACTGTATGGCGTGAAAAAACACAAGTAGCAAAAAGAGGAGATACAACATCTTCACAACCACAACAATATAGTAGATGAAGAGAGCAAAAGTACCGCAATAATGGATCAATTGAGTACACAAGAGAAAACTCATGAAGGAGCAACCTAGATCAAGCGAAAGGGGAAGAATGGGACATGGCTAAATATGTCACACGTACACACCGAGAACCACCTTCAAGCCAATCAAGAGGGTGCCCAACAAAGAAGTCAAGGGAGTGAAGCAAAATATGAACAAGAGACAGCGGAGCGACCTGACAATGGAGTGAAAAGAAACATCCAGCCAGAAGCGAAGAGAAGAGAAAGGGACTATTACAATATCATGACGAAAACCAAAGAGAAGCGGAGAGCAAAGAAAAAGAACATATAGAGCATGGATAAAGGGCAATCAGTGTGTTGTGTGACCTCTGTGGTACTTCAAACCGTTCAAATTCTTGTATCTCTTACCACAAACTTCGCATCTGTATGGTTTATCCTGTTCCATAGTGTTACCGTCATTTGGATCAACAACGGAGTAAGTACCATCAGGGTTCTGATGTAACTTCTGGTTCTGGTGACCGTGTAATCTGTGATACTTGAGACCATTCTGGTTTTTGTATGTCTTGTTGCAACCGATAACTGGACAAGTGTATGGTTTTTCAGATCCCTGAGCAACATACAGGTTTCTAGAAGGATCGTCAATGAAGTGCTCCTCCCGTTCATCGTCCAAGTCCATCGCCGAGTCATCATTGTTTAGTGACATTGGGAATGGCGCCTGCTGTGTATGTTGATGCTGCTGCTGTTGTTGTGGATGCTGTTGCTGTTGCTGCTGATGGAGTTGTTGTTGGTGAAGTTGTTGTTGTTGCTGCTGCTGTTGCTGTTGCTGATGGGTGGTGAATTGACCATCTGGAATCTGTCCCTGCTGGAGTTGTTGCATCAAGAACTGCTGTTGTTGCTGCTGAGTAGACTGCGGGACCTGCTGCGAGAGAGAATTACGCAACTGGTTGACCTGCTGCTGTTGGAAGGGCGATGAGTTGAAGCCGAACTGGCTCCTTTGTGCCTGGTTCATGGCACGGCCATTGTTGTTCATCTGAGCATTGTTCAGCTGTTGGTTCTGTGCAGCGATATTGTTCTGATTGTTGTTGATGAACACATCTGTAGTGGAGACGGTGTCAAAGTTCTGAATGGGCTTTGGTTGGTGGGTAGGTGGCGTAGGAGAGATATGTGACTCCTCGTAGTGTTTGAGCAAGTCATGGAGCGTAGGCAAAAGTTGACCACAGCATGAATAGTCCTTGCAATAGTTAGCCTCTAGATCTGGCAGATAAGCTGATTGCATTGGTGGCGACATGGAAGTCTGGTTGTAAGTCTGCTGGGTTTGGGCCATGTTGTGCATCAACACTTCGTCCTTGAGCCACGAACCGATGGTGACGGAGCCCCATGAGATACCACCAACACCTTGGGAGTGAGCTATGGATTCTCTTCTATAGTTCTTCGTGGGGTTGTTGATGTTGATGGACTGCGGTACATGTAGCCCTGCCAGTGAGTCCTGTCTCTGTCTCTGGTATATATCGATAGGCTGCGACTCCTGAGTGGATATATGATTGTAGAAGCTGTTACTCATGGTGGCGGCTGGGCGGATATCAAGTTAGTCGATAGGAGGACTGTTCAATAGACTCTATAAGTTGAGTAAGCTTCCAGTGCTAGTGGCAGCGAGTGTTCTGGATTGCAGTGGCGTAGGTGGTGGTGAACAAGTTCGGTGGTGGGAAGTTGGAACCCTGGTGACAAATAGTGGCGTGCTCAGTGTGCAAGGGCGGCCAGCGGGCGGTTCGGGTCCTGGTTTTTCGCTGGTAATGTGCTGAGACGATAGATAGCACAAGAGATGGGTCAGCAAATCCGCTGTGGTGGATGTTCTGGTGGTGGAGCCAGCTGGTGGTGGTGGACTGGTCTGGTGGCACTGACCAATTTCCGCGCTGACGCTTGTGCCGTTGCTGGGCCGAGCCCGTAGTCGTGGGGGACGGCTCCGCGCCAACTCAATTCCGGCCTAGGCAGAGAAGGGCACTGCTCTAGGCAGGCCCAGGACCAAACGCTAGGCAGAAAGCCCCCCTGGAAGTTAGGGAGAGGGGCCCTACCACGCCGCCCGAACTCCGTCTGCATACAGTTTCAGCGGATCAGTCGTATTCCGAGGGCATTTGAGCCAATCAGCTTACAGCATTTGGCCTCGGTGCTCCTCGGATGTAGCTGGACTGTGCATATCGGCGCATGCTGCATACAGCATTCCGCATACAGGCCATCGGTGCGAGCCACAGCACTATACCACCTTGTTTGACGTCAGCTTTTGATGGAGAAACGACTCAGAAGATCTTGCGCTTTGTTCGCTCGATCCAATGTTCTTTGCAGGCTATCTATTGGAGTTGCGCTACTGTCATGTCTTGAGCGTTAAACTGGCCAATGGATGAGGGCGTGTTGGGTAGCTGTTTAATATTCCAGGCCTTTGATCCGTGGCCCTGGGCAGTGGGCACAGCTATGGTCTCTCGCTGTGCTCGCCATCTCTCAACTCTTGGAACTTGGAACTTGAAAGTTGACACCTAATTAGTACAAGCTACAACTCGCGACTTTGACAGGTACATATTTACATACGAAGTTTCGTAGCGCTTACAAACGTGCACATGGATTTTACTGTTTCTGAGACTAGTCAGGGTTCAAGCGTACCACAAGTTGAGGTCTTCTTATTAAGGCATATAAGCTATATGCATACAGCCAGCTGACGTTTGAAACTTGATCAACCAAAAAGGCCCTTGTTTACAAGAATGATTGGGACGGTACTTCATCTGCCGTCTTCCAACATCCAGCGATACATGTTTTATCGATCAGTATATATTGCAGTTAGTACTACAACGCACTCGGTGCTAACCCATGCTCCAGGTCCGGTGGCTGGTGGCTGTGGGTCATCAACCATCTTATAGTATCAGCGTTATATGTACTACTACTAGTACTAGTACTACTCTATTCCACAACCGACATGAAACCACCTAACCCACATGTATGTATCTTATTTGGCCCAATGCGTACAGTACATGAGATTTTGAACGGTATCTATTGCAGCGCTACAACAAGTAGGTAATTACAAGCTCTACTGATACCGGTAGCGTGCTGCGTGCTCCCTGATCTTAGTCAACACCATAGTGCATATCTTATCCTTCTCGTCCACACCCCATATCCTGAACCTTGGTATCAGAACAGAGACTATTTGCCATTAATTACAGGGTTGCAGTTACAGCCCAAAGCTCAAACGCTATCAGCTCCGACACCAGAATCCAGATCTGTCACCTCTGTGGCCGTACCATGGATTTAGGCCCAACCGTTGTGAGCCCTTGCAAGAGGCTTGTGATTATATAAGCAGTGGCGTTTACTGACACGGGTGAAATTTGGCAGATACCATGTCGTGTCAATGTTGCTTGCTCAGGCTGTGTAACTTGCTTTCATCTTCTGAACATTTTGAAGACATTATCAATTGTGGTTGTTTTACACAAATAAGGTATCATACAACAGCGTATCTCACCTACTCAACATCAGAATGGCATTATACTACAATCTTGTGTTCGGCCTCCTACTCGCCGAGATGGCGCTGTTTACCGTGCTCTCTCTTCCACTCCCATCCAAGATCCGTCGTCCATTGATCAGTGCTGTCTCCAAACCATTCCAGTCTCGTGAAGTTACAATTGCCATCCGTTGTATCTTGGTCTTTATCCTCATCTTGTTCGTCGATAGTGTCAACAGAGTGCAGTCCATTACCGAGGAGCTGAAGGGCTTCGGTGCTGACAGTGGTGTTCCCCAGACAACATTCATGGGTGACCGCTCAGAGATCCAGGCCAGAAGATTCTACGCCCAGAGAAACTTGTACTTGACTGGATTCACTTTGTTCCTTACTCTGATTGTCTCAAGAACTTATGGATTGGTTGCTGAGCTTTTGTCTTTGAAGGAGGAGGTTAGAAAAGATGGTTCTTTCGTTAAGAAGAATGACACCATTTTGCAACTCGAGAAAGACATTAAGGAGAAGGATGAGAAGCTGGCCATATTGAAAGGACAAGCTGAGAGCTTGAGAAAGGATTATGACAGCGTCTCGGACGAATTGGCCCAGAAGTCCGCTGTCTCTGATAAGAAGTTGGACTAATCGAATGGTAATGTACTCATAAATATTACAACAACTCATCATATATTGTATGTAGAGCAGTTATTGTACAATGCATTAAACGGATTAAAGTATGTATCAGAATCAATCTGTTCTTGGAGTTTCATAAGAGGAACTCTTGTGCTTTGGGATAAAGTTGAAACTCTCCTTGGCCGGGCCCAGGAACATTTCAGAAATTTTAATCCAGTCCTTGTAATCATTAGAACCCAACAGCGTCTCCAACTCGTTTCTTCCCTTCCAATTCTGTGGTCTCTCATTCAACTTAATTGGATATCTCTCCAAGATACCGTATGGAATGTATCTGTGGAAGAAACCCATAAACTCACACAAAAATCTTCTGGATTGGGCAATACCGTACTCATCTGATCCCCAATGCTCCATGGCAAAGTTTGTATAAGTTCTCAAGATCTCCAATCTCTCAGTGGCTGACTTGTCCAAATACTGTTTAGCGTTGACTTCCTCGAAGATCCATGGCTTAATCAATGCACCTCTAGCAACCATCACGGAGTCGATATGCTCGTTATCGGTGGCTCTGTACCAGTCATCCCAGTTATAACAATCACCATTGCCAATAAAGTTGATTCTCTGGAAGTCTTTACGATCTTTGTCATCCTCTAACTCAGCTTCAGTCTCTCTAACAACCTGACCGACTTCTGCAATGTAGTCCCAGTTGGCCTCTTTGGTGTAACGCTGCTGTCTTGATCTTCCATGCAGCGTAATAGCAGCAGTCTGTGTCTCCTTGACGATTCTCTTGACCAAGTTATGGGCCATTGGGTGATTATCTCTCGTTCCTGTTCTGATCTTGACAGTGGTTGGTGTCTCGCCGGAACAGTAGTTCATAGATTGTAACACTCTGAGTAAGCGTGCTGGTTGGTCCATCAAACCAGATCCGGCACCTTGTCTGTACAACAAGTCAATTGGACAACCGGAGTTCAAGTTGATCTCACTCATGTTAGGACAGGCAGCAACGAGGGCCTCGGTGGCCTTTGCAGTTTGCCAGTGCTTAGAACCAGCAATCTGAACACCATATCCTGGGTATTCGGATGC
Source organism: Petasospora maritima (assembly GCA_030557345.1). Lineage (NCBI taxonomy): Eukaryota > Fungi > Ascomycota > Saccharomycetes > Phaffomycetales > Wickerhamomycetaceae > Petasospora > Petasospora maritima. The sequence continues at coordinate 95,149 of JAKTOZ010000006.1, forward strand.
ATGAGCCTTTGGCAGAGCCCATTCTGAGTTTGCTCCCTGAACCAATGGTAGAGAGAGAGCCATCTCAGAGTATGTCACGTCTGCACCAAGTGAACGCATGAGACGACGGTATGGTAAGTTTCCCACAGTGGTCAATGGGGAAACGATCTTCTTGCCAACAAGGTCAAGGTTCTTCTTCTCACCAGCGTAGAATCTGGACTCCATGTACTCATTAGCAGCGTCTTTCTTGGCCTCATGTAAAGTGATAGTTGGCTCATCAGGGTTCACCTTGTTCTCCTCCTCCTTCAGTTCTTGAGCCTCAGCAGACTTCTCGGTAGTCTCAACCAGTTCAGGATTCTCAACCCCGTACTTATCATCGGCCATCTTCTTCTTCTCGGCATCCTTCTTCTTGTTGTCATCTTGAATCTGATCCATGATCTTGCACACCTCATCGGATAACGGCATTGGGAATTTTCTCTTCATAAGGGCTGTTTTCATTTCCGAGGTGATACAATTGATCTCGTAGTCTGTCTTCTTGGCCTCTTCATACTTAGCAGTGTCCCTCATGAGCTGTCCGTCCTCAGTCATGTGAGAATGGAGGAATCGGCACTTGAAGCCTGCTGGGCAATATCCAAGGACATTGAAGACTGGGCACACACCTTCGATGTCAGCGTCCTTCTTGGAGATGTACTCCTCCAAATTGTGCGAGAAACGGCACTTGTCTGCGCCAAATGGGCATGCCTTCTTCACTTCTGGATCGATCAACGAGGAACAGATTTTGATCTCCTCCTGTGTCTGTCTGAGGTCTCTGCCCTTGTTCTGGCCTCTGTTTTTCTTTCCCTTCTTACCCTTTGTGTTGTTTGGCTCGGATCTGTCGCTGCTCTGCTCGGCCTTGTCGTCGTCAATAACAGCAACTGGCGCAGAGTTCACAATGTACTCCTTCTTGACGTAAGCGACGCCCTTGACCTCCTCCTGGCGTGGCTTCTTGGATTCTGGTTCCACTGCGGTGGCCTGAGGGGACGCTGGTCTCTTGGCTGTTTCGTCTGACATGGTTGAGCTCTCGAAATAGCAGTCAGGAACTGTGTTGCGTGTGGAGAAGTGGAGATGCTATCTCTCGAAGAAGAGCGATGAGTAAAAAATTGCTAGCCCTCGGAGTGGCCCTACCGCTCCAAATTCATGGATCGAATTATCACTCCGGACGCGTAAACATTCAACAACAACGCGCTGTCGTTCAAGAAGCACAATCCACAAAGCCTAAAGAGAACATCACCCGCAATGTCAGACAACGATATGGCCAACGTCGATGACGTTCTCGGCTTCAACCTCGGTCCAGAAGAGTCCGCGTCGATTGAACCACTCAAGCCAGCTCGCGTCTCCCGTCCACGAAACCTCAAGGACCATCACCTCACTTCAGTCAGGGGCCTCCCATACATCCGCTCCTCTGCCCAGAAGCGTCTCAAACACAAGATGAACCACCGAAATGAGTACAAGAATCTTACAAACCTCCTCGCTTACTACCAGATATGGGGGCACAACCTTTTCCCAAAGGCAAAGTTCCCAGATTTCCTTGAGATGTGTGCGACCACCGGCAGCGAAAGATCAGTCAAGCACATGAGAACACAGTATATGGATGAGGAAACAGGTAAACAGAGACGACTAGAAATGGCTGAAAGCTTTGTGCCTTTGGTAGATGAAGAAATGGGACCATCCATAACTCCGCTTGATTCTGGTGATACAGAGAGCCAAGCACACAATACCACCAGGGAAGAAGAAGAACGCCTCGATCAACTGGACTTTGAGGACCAAATGTTTGAACAAGCCGATGAGGCTAGGTCTTTGATGGATATGGATGATGATTCAAACTTGGGCACAAGTGGCTCGTCAACGACGCGAACCACTACCACAGCACCGATGGTATCACAGCCACAACCAATCTCACAATCAATACCACAACCACAACCGGATCCTGACTCATCGGCAATACTTGCCAATGGGTTCTCTGATGACGATTTTGAGGATGACGACGATGACTTCTTCAAGGACCTTGAGACTACAGACAAGGTCACTACCACAACTACCAAACCTACAACTCAGACTCGCACAGAGCCAGACCCATCCGTGGAGGAGTTTGACGAACAAGCATACCACGACGAATACGAGGCAGAGATGGAATTTATGCGGGAACAGGGTCTATAGACTATAACCTTAATGCTTTGCATTTCACATTAATTGTGATGACTAGATTTATGTGTCAAACTCGTAGTCTGCTTTGTTCTCTGTGGCCGTGCTCCGATCCGATTCCGATCCGCCATCCGCCGGTAGTCAATTTGACAGCTTACAAGCCTCAATTGGGATAAAGAAGCCCCGGTTTTATCGCCCAATTTGGCATACTGGTCCCTCCGAGTCTCGCTGAACTCGCCTGGGCTTCTGGCGTCTGCCACATTTTAACGGAGCTTCGTGGTTGTGGCTTTGTTGCGTATTCGCCCTCCGCGCTAGTTGCCGTTTCCGGAATCACAAGCGTCAATCACCACAAACAAACACCAAACGCCACCACCTGAAGTGCTCAAAATGCCTCTGTGCAGGGGTGGAGCTTCCGCCCAAACTGGCGTATTTGTCGGAGGCTGCTGGCACAAGGGTGAAAATGTGGCGTCCATCGGTGTGACACCTATCACGAAAGCGGGTTAACAGGCGGAGCTGCGGTTAGCCACCACTGATGTGTTGCTCATTCGGGGTGTGTGGGAATTTACTGTGTTATAAAAGCTTTGAGATCCAGATTTTGCCAGATCACAACCGCTTCTGATAACAGAGAACGGATCAAACAGGAACGACAAAGCCCAAGATGTCAGCAGTTGAACACCCACTGGTCAAGGAGACAGTCTTCTCACTCAAGAGAAAATACAGCGAAGATGACCGCTCATACAGCGTCTCGTCCATTGTCTCCCTGGAGGAGAACTTGGATGACAAACTGGACAGTGAGTCCACCTCTGCCAACTCCGACGCCGAGTCTGAATCCTCGGCAACCTCAGACGAAGACCACACAACCAAGAAACGCAGAGTCATCGAGGAATCCACAACAGCAGTTTCAGAAGAGACAGAGACAACTCTCCCACTCACACAGAAAGCACTCGTTATCACATCATTGGAAGAACCTTTCCAGATCCACACATTGCACCCAGTGCCCACCATTGCCCCACACGAAGTCCTTATTGAAAACAAGTTCATCGGTTTGAACCCCGTCGATTGGAAGGGTAAGAAATATCGCTTTGGTATTTATTCCTTCCCATGGATCCAAGGACGTGAGTCTTCTGGTGTTATCCAAGCCGTTGGAGCTGATGTGAAAGGATTTAAAGTGGGAGATGAAGTATTCATGGCTTCCACAAGCTACAGAGAGTTGAAGACTTCCACGTTCCAGGAGTATACTGTCTTTGATGCCAGATTGGTGTGGAAGAAACCAGAAGGAATCACTTTGAAAGAATGTGGTGGTGTCGGTGTTGGATTGGTTACTGCCTCTAGTGTAATGGAGGAATTGGGAGTTGGCTTGTTCAAGGAGGATGACTCTGAGGAAAACAGTGCAAAGGGAAGAAGTATTCTTGTGTGGGGTGCCTCCAGTGGTGTTGGTTCCTACGTTGTGCAATTAGCAAGAATCGCTGGGTATGAGAAGATCATTGCTGTGTCATCCTTGAAACATGAGACTGCTTTGAGAAACAGTGGTGCTACTCATGTCCTTGACAGATTCAAGACCAAAGAGGAGTTGAAGAAGGAACTCGAGGAGTTGACGCCGGAGGGTGTGCATGATGGTGTTGATGTCGTTAGTAAAGAGACCACAGACATTGTTGTCGAGCTCTTGAACGTGAATAAGGAGAAGCATCTTAAAGAGAAGAACTTGGTCGCTGTGGTGTCATCCCCATCAAAAACCACTGAAGCCTCTCTCTTGGAGGGTATCTCAGTGAAGACTGTTCTGATCAAAAAATTCCACGAGGATATTGAGCATGGTGTCAGATTGGTGAAGCGTACCCATGAGCTCTTGACTAGTGGTGACCTCAAGCCGCAAAGAAACATCAAGCTCTACAACGGTGTGGATGGTATTCTCAAGGGATTGGAAGACTTGGAGACGTATGGAGCATCTTTTGAGAAGTACGTTGTTGAGCTGTGATCCCGGCGATTGCAGTTTTGTTATGATAAAGTGATAGATACACAATGATTTTAGTTCTGGATCCTCAGTAGACGAATAACGACCTATAATCAACGACAACTACAAGACATATGTATGCAAACAATTGCTATGTAGCGCTATTGTTCTCTGTGCGCAATCGCCCAATCAGGTAATGCTCGGTTAGCAGCTGCCAAATGGCGAACTAATCGCGCAAGTTTGGCGTAAATATTACGTCCCACGTGCACGGGAAATTTATGGCAGGCAGCACAACTCCAGACTTCAGAGTCCAAAGAAACCAAAGAAGAATTCTACCTCCACGCTCTTTGAAGTCTAGGCAGACAATAGGAAGCTACATCTCAGGCCATTTATCCACACATCACAAACATAATGTCTTCTGCTCCTTTACTCCAGAGAACACCAGGTATGTCTCCTCGCTTTCGTCATGGAATCCGTGTGCTTATCACCAAAGACTCTCGGCTCACTTGGGCCTCAGAGTGAAGTTATACATCAATGGAGAGTCCAAGACCAAGCTATGTTCTGGTTCACTCCATTGATTGCACCAATTGACTTCTCCATTACTGCAACATTGCTCATGCCACGGTAACGCCCATTATCACTCTCATCGTGAACCGGTACTAACAAGATACCCTCCATAGGTAAGAGAATTGCACTCCCAACTAGAGTGGAACCAAAAGTGTTTTTTGCCAATGAGCGTACATTCCTCTCGTGGTTGAACTTCACCGTTGTCCTCGGTGGTCTTGGTATTGGTTTGCTCAACTTTGGTGACAAGGTTGGTAGACTTAGTGCTGGTCTCTTCACATTTGTCGCTATGGCTACTATGATTTATGCTCTTATAACGTACCACTGGAGAGCTGTTGCCATCAGAAAGAGAGGTTCCGGTCCATATGATGACAGATTCGGTCCTACTATGCTCTGTATTTTCTTGTTGGTTGCTGTTGTTGTCAACTTCGTCTTGAGAATCAGTGCTTGAAGAACATAGGTCAACTTACACAACAACATCCATGTACATTATAACGACCAGTGACCTGTGAGTATACTATATACAGCACATATATCATGCCTGAAAATTGCAACTGCAAGTAATTTATACAAACGTTTCAGCTTCAATTACACCTTGTCGTGATGTAGTTTCACTATGGGTAGTTGGATATTCCTTCGCTCGTCCAAGTTCCGAGGGCTCGGATTTCATGAGCGCTTAATTGATCTATGATTTCATGGAGAGGACCAGAAGCCAGAAGGTGGTACAACTTTGAAGTCTAACTTGCAAGCTCAGATCTACGGGTTGAGTTGTTCTTCTCGGCAAGAGTGACACCGTGAGATTCACCATGGATCCTCGGGTCAGACAGTTGTACAAAAGTATGCTGTGGATCGGGAGAGACTATCCGTAAGTTGATCTTTAAAGCTCTGACCAGTATAGAGGATCACTAACAAGTCACAACAGACAAGGACTGTCTTACTTCCGAGAGAGACTCAAAGTTGGCTTTATGAGAAACAGAACTGCTGAGGGAGAAGAATTGGACACAGCCATTGACAAAGGTAAATTTGTCTTGAAAGGTATGACATATATTCAAAGAGTCACAGTAGACGAAAGCAGGGACTAACGAAACACAGAAATCGAAGCACTGATCTTCCTGACACGATACAGAGAACTGAAGAGGCGCTACTACTCCGACAATTGACACCTCATCCCAAACCAGATACATATGTACCTGTCATCTCACCAGCCCCCACACTGCACAGACCACGATCCAGACTCCACCCCGCGCAATATGACCTTAAAGGAAAACAGCTCAGATGAAGGGCCCAGGAATGGGTGGTGCCACCCGATGTCTAAGTTGGAAAGTCACTCAACATACGTTCTGCTTTGCGAAACATCCTCATGGAAACACTACAGGCGGGCTTTGGAACACTATGGGTGGGTCAATTGATGGTTGAGCTGGATCCGTGTTGATAAGTACATGTGATACAGACTTGGGGTTCAGCTTTTGCACGGAGTCCACGATCGGACTTCGAGTTTGAACCCAACGAGTATTAGCGAGGGAGGCCAATCCCGAGAACGGGTTACATGAATGCACTACTTTATAGGACTCCTACGAGATACATATATACAAATCGTAAAGTCCCTCAGAATGTGCCAGAGGCCAAAGGTCCCCTCATCTAGTTCACACAGCTTGGGATTCTGTTATGTCGATATGTAGAGGTCGGAGAATCTGTAGGGTTTTTACAAGAGATCGATCCGGTGCGGCCGTGTGATCAGTGCTGAGGGGATCGAACCGTGACAGCCAGATGTATCATATCCGATATCCTCCTACAGATGTACCTGATCTGTGATGAAGCGATGAAACACAAGATCATGCAATGATGTATCCCGAGTCCGAGTCCCAATATCCAAGTCCCAACTTCCTTCCAAGTCCAGCTTCCAAGTAGCGGCCAGGCGTGCGCGCGGGTTTGAGTCTTCGAGAGTCTGACGGGCTCCGGCTCAACTTCGAAAGCACTCGGGAGAGCATTGTGCCTAGGAATCCGAAGTCGGACCAGAAAGCAGAGCCCGGCCGTTGACGGTTGGGTAAAACACATGCTGGGTGTCACAGTGACACTCGTAGTCCGGAAGGATGTTTCCCAGAGTGGTTCTCATAGGCGTCGGGCGTTGTAGGTCACCGTGCAGAGTCGAGGGTCGAGACCCTTTCTTTCTGTCACTAGATCAAGCTGCCCACAGCTACTGATATGTAGATCGGCCTGGACTCTGGGGAAGTTGGGCAGAGTGTTCTTAACTCCAGGCAGAAAGTGTCCAGTGTCCAGCCCCCGAAGCTCCCGAGCCCCAGGGTCACATTCGACAGCTCCCGTACGGGCTACTGCTACCCCTCTTTTCAAGTGCGGAGGCGTCGGCCAGTCTCGCAGTCCAGGCCGCGCCGTTCTCCAAGAACCCCAGACTCAAATCGCTGCCCCACTACAGGCTTTTCCCGGACTTAGCAGCACGTGCCAGGCCTCCTGATTCTTGGCCCTTGGGCCTGGGTAGGTTTTACACGACACACCATGGCCCATAAGGTAGACATCGCAATGGATTGACGAGCCCCATCTCCATCAATTGGCGGGGGGCTCTAGTGTCGGCCCCCGTGGTACGGCTTTCCCACTTCCCGTATGTGAATTTCTGATTCAGCCGTTCACAGTTTACTATAGGATTCCGCGAGTGGCCAAGTCCTGGTTTCGGAAACCCTATCACTGGTCAGTGGGGGCCCCGCTAGGGAGTTAAGAACGGGGCCTCCCCTAACCTCTATAAATACAGCCGGGCCTGCCAGTGTCGTTTCTCGCTTCTGTCAGGCGCTGGTTGTTGAAGTAACAGCATCACACAATGTTCAGAGCCAACACACTTACCAGAAGCTCTATCAGAGTGTCTCTCTCTCTCAGGGCCACAGCAAGATACTACTCTTCTATCCCACTCTCCGTTCCAGTGACCTTGCCAAACGGTGTCAAGTACGAGCAACCAACCGGTCTCTTCATCAACAACGAGTTTGTCCCATCCAGACAGCACAAGACCTTCGAGGTTCTCAACCCAGCCACCGAGGAGGAGATCACACACGTCTACGAGGCTCGTGAGGATGATGTCGACATTGCCGTCGAAGCTGCTTCTAAGGCATTCAACTCTTCCTGGTCTAAAGGTGACCCACATTTCAGAATTGAGGTTCTCAACAAGCTGGCTGACTTGATCGAGAGAGACGCTGAGATCCTTGCTGGTATCGAGTCCCTCGACAACGGTAAGTCCCTCTTCTGTTCTCGTGGTGACGTTGCTCTCACTGCTAAGTACATCAGATCCTGTGCCGGTTGGTCCGACAAGGTCTTTGGCCGTGTCATTGACTCTGGTGAAACTCACTTCAACTACACCAAGAGAGAGCCAATTGGTGTCTGTGGTCAGATCATCCCATGGAATTTCCCATTGCTCATGTGGTCCTGGAAGATTGGTCCAGCTTTGGCCACCGGTAACACCGTTGTCTTGAAGCCAGCTGAATCCACTCCATTGTCTGCCCTTTACGCCTCCAAGCTCTGTGTTGAGGCTGGTATCCCAGCTGGTGTCGTCAACATCATCCCAGGTTTCGGTAAGATCGTTGGTGAGAAGATTTCCCGTCACCCAAAGATCAAGAAGGTTGCCTTCACCGGTTCCACCGCCACTGGTCGTCACATCATGAAGGCTGCTGCCGAGTCCAACTTGAAGAAGGTCACTTTGGAGCTTGGTGGTAAGTCCCCAAACATTGTCTTCAACGACGCTGATGTCAAGCAGACCGTTCAGAACCTTGTTGTTGGTATTTTCTACAACTCTGGTGAGGTTTGTTGTGCTGGTTCCCGTGTCTACGTCCAGGAGGGTATCTACGATGAGGTCTTGAAGGAGTTTGCTGCCGCTGCCGATGCTGTTAAGCTTGGTGACCCATTCGCTGAGGGTACCTTCCAAGGTGCTCAGACATCCCAGCAGCAATTGGACAAGATTTTGTCTTACGTTAAGATTGGTAAGGAAGAGGGTGCCACTTTGGTTTCTGGTGGTGAGAGAGTTGGTGAGAAGGGTTACTTCGTCAAGCCAACCATCTTCGCCGATGTCAAGGAGGACTTCAGAATCGTCAAGGAGGAGATTTTCGGTCCTGTCGTTACTATCACCAAGTTCAAGACTGTTGATGAGGTCATTGAGTACGCTAACAACTCCAGTTACGGTTTGGCCGCTGGTATCCACACCACTGACATTAACAAGGCCGTTGATGTCGCCAACAGAGTTCAGGCTGGTACTGTCTGGGTCAACACTTACAACGACTTCCACCCAATGGTTCCATTCGGTGGTTACGGTGAGTCTGGTATTGGTAGAGAGATGGGTGCTGATGCTTTGGACAACTACACTCAGGTCAAGGCCGTCAGAATTGGCTTGACCAAGAAGAACGAGTAATTGTTCGATGAGCAGGCAGTATTGACTACTGTTACCTTCATCTATTTATGATATCATGGCCCTAAATATTCTTTGTTTGATGTAAAATAGCAAAAACACACTATTACATACGTCTAAGTGATTGAGATCAAATCACATCCACTTCTCTTGCAGTGTAGTAATTCTCGAGATCGGTGGCCCACATCGCCGCCCCTGTTCTGTTGGTGAAGACGAACAACGTTGATAAGAAAGGGATGGACTCAATTGACCCAGCAATGGCCCCCAAGAGGTAGTAGTGCCACCACATGTCATCGTTGTAAATGAACATCTCTCTGTCACTCAACGACTTCAAAGCAAAGTATCGTTCGTGTAAGATGCGACCTTTCTTTGGGGCCTCGATGAGCACCGTTATGATGGGACCAATAAGTGGGATGGTCGTCATCCAAATGGTGAGCACAACCGTCAAGTTATCTGTAGGCCAAGTAATGAGGATACGTGGGAACTCGAACGCCAAAAGCATCAAAGTTTGGGCTAGGTCGTACTTGGCTGCTCTTCCAAACTTTTCCCTCGTGATGGAGTCTTCCCTGTCAGTAGCCTTGAAGGAATACACGTAGTCAAACAATGAGTCCAATGGCTGTTGGTAGAAAAATACCAGTCCCAATCTCTGTGCCAATGCATCAACTTGGTGTAGAAAGTTCAAAAACAAGATGATTGGAGCCACTGGGCCAACACATAATATACCAAAGCTCCAAAAGATCTGTATGGTGAAGATCAAGAAGTAGAGAGCCACGAAGAGGATGGCGGTGAGCCCCAACTGTGGAGCCATAACTGATAGAAAGTTACCCCATAGCTCTGGATGCGTACCAAAGAAAATGACCCCCTACCGTTTAATGTTAGTGACTGCGTTGCGTTGAGTTTGGAGATAATAGAAAGTGTGGGGTTGACACATACCCGAACGGGAATCAAGGGAACCAGGTAAATACTGCGTGGATTGTAGCAGAACGGCCAGACATAGAGCGGAAGTTGCTGACTTGCGTGCATCAGGGGTACAGAGAGCTCAATCTTGCACGTAATAGCGCAAGAGCATTCATATTGGGCCTCTGGAACTGGAAATCTTGGTTTATTCCTTTCTCATGGTGAGTTTGTGACTGCGTTTGTCAAGGTTACACAAAAACGTTTTTGTGTTCGCGCGACAACCCTAGGGCAGCGCTTTAGGGCTTTAGGGCTCATAAAGACCACTCACGCTAACGGAACAACAATTAGATCGGAGATCCAGGGGCCTCGAATGTACTATATACACTGGCCATATTAGTGGGTCCTTATCGTGAGCTTATTAGTGATATCTAGGGTGTTATTTGTTATCAGTAGCTCTACTGCGGGTGCCTCTGGCGATTGACGCGGGGCGCGCGTCATACGTTCTAAACCTCTCATTTTGTAATTAAATATGAGCAGAAATCTGAGCGGATTATAGACTAAACTTCTCAAGCTCAGTGACTATATAAACTGCAAAATCCCCTCTTGAAATCCTTCCTGACCTAATTCATAGCTCCACCTCTAGCTCCTTACAATTAACAATGGACAGCAGGACGTACTATCAACAGCTCTGGGATGAGATTCCTTGTGACCAGGAGGAACAACATGATCAATCGAAAATAGAAGACGATAGCGAGTTTTATAAGATCATGGATGCTCATGTTGATCCCTTTGATTACTCTGATGATACGGAGAGCGACTATGACTCCCCTGACGATCCAGAAGATCGAGCTGATCCAGGAACCCCACAGGGTTCAAGCGATGGAAGAGCATTTGAGGATCATGTGCACATTATTCCAGAGGCAGTTGCGAAGCGTGTAATCTCCACTATTCACTCTTGTCTGACCTTAGATATGGCACGCACTTTTAGCGACATGCTTGAAGGAGATGAAGAAACGCATGAGCCAGTGGAAGCTGACAGATCTAATGTCAAGTTCGCTGAGACGGTGACAATGGTTGTCTTCTCGCAGGACGCTCCACGCCACACCCCTGTGTGTTCAAGCGCAGAGATGCCATTGAAGTCCTGCTTGAAGGTCAATAAAAACACAAACTATGCTTCTGAGAGAAAAGAAGCTCTCAAACAGTCGAGAATAACTACCAGTGATTTCCTCGATCATCTCGCTCCCGCTAGGCACTGAGAGCTGAGAGCTCATTTACAGCAGGCAGAGCACATAATCGAACAAATAGAACCCATAGAACTATGTGTCTCCCCCGTGATACCTCATGCCCATAGGGTGGTGTGAGTCAAGACATCACCTAGGATACCACTCCTTTAAACCCATAAGTAATAGCGGATTCCCCACCTCCCCCACACTTTGGTGCCCTGTGGGGCCGTACCATGTGGTGTTGGGATGTTCTTGGTTCAAAGTGCGACCAGCAGTCACAGTAACGCGAAAATGTGATAATAACCTGAACACCACCCACTCTTTTTCCGCGCATGCGCACTTTTAATTACGTCAGCTCTGGACTATCGCTTACGTAACATAGGGCGCGAACTTTTTTTTCCGAAGCCCTAGCGGAGACGCACAAAACAAAATTGAAATTCTTCACGACGGGAGACTGCCTAGTACTGAGTTGAATACCACCACACAGTCAACAACACAAAATGGTACGTCGGACGTCTATCAGGAGAGGAAATATGGGACTGAGGACATGAACACCGTGAAGCCATGAAAGGATCAGCCACAATCTGCCAACTGGGACGACAACGAGCAACTATTGAAGCACTGTTACACAAGATATTGAAGATCAACCTCAGAGAAGCCAACAGCACCACGAGAACAACATATGAAGTGAAATTATCACCTTTCCCACTGCATCAAACCACATAATCAGGCACACCTTGATAGTTCTGGCTCCTATTGATAACTCACGAGCTTCCACACCATGTTGGTGCACATCCTGACGAACGCTCGAAGTCACACTACTCAAACCCCATACGCCCCTCAGGGCCATGCCCCAGTCCTTCCTCCTTTCCCTCCTATTCTAGAAATCCAAAGAACCGTCTACTAACATGTCACACAGTCTGAGGCTATCACCATTAGAACCAGAAAGGTCATCAAGAACCCACTTTTGGCCAGAACCCAGTTCGTCATTGACGTCATCCACCCAAACAGACCAAACGTCTCTAAGGATGAGTTGAGAGAGCAGCTCGCTGCTTCTTACAAGTCTGAGAAGGATGCTGTCTCCGTCTTCGGTTTCAGAACCCAGTACGGTGGTGGTAAGTCCTCTGGTTTCGGTCTCGTCTACGAGTCCGTTGCCGCTGCTAAGAAGTTCGAGCCAACCTACAGATTGGTTAGATACGGTTTGGCTGAGAAGGTCGAGAAGGCTTCCAGACAGCAGAGAAAGCAGAAGAAGAACAGAGACAAGAAGGTCTTCGGTACTGGTAAGAGACTTGCCAAGGCCAAGGCTAGACGTTCTGCCGACTAAACTGGTTGATCCACTATTATTTCTTTCCAGTTATGTTCGGGTTATGATCGGTTTGTACCAAAAAACACAAGTCATTTAATGTATTTTTACGGTAGTTGAAGCTGTAGAACCAAGAGTTATAGATCGGAAGTGAATCGTTTGGAAGAGGAGAGAATACGGAAATGGATACTGGTGGTAGCTCAAAGATTGAACTCTCAGTCTAATTTAGAAGTACCGTTTGGTATCCTCTTGAGCTCGAAATAACGGGGTTCTGTCTTTCATCCAAGTATTCCAACTAGTTCTTCATTTACCTACATGAATAAATGAGTGGTAAGCACTCATTTTGGTTATGCGGCCCTGTCGCGCCTTCGAAGTCGTCAAAAGTCGAGGCCACAACATGTATCCACAGAGAACAACAATCATCGTTAAGACCAAATAACCCTCTCACAAATCACACACCAAGATGGCTATGTTCGGTCTTGGTAGATTATTCTACGGTATGTTCTGACTCACTTGACTCATGGTCTGCCTTTTGACACACATCAGAGCACTAACGCCACATCAGTCATTCTCCTACTTGTCAACGCCATTGCTGTCCTCAATGAGGAGAGGTTCCTCAAGAGAAGTAAGTTACCCCGGACACACGTTTACTTTTGGACAAACACTAACCGTATTTCCCTAGTTGGCCTATCTGGACAACCCTCTGCTGGCTTTGGTCAACAAGAAACCTCCGCCAAGGCCAAAGTGATAAACATCATTGGATCAGTACAAACAGTGATGAGATTCCCATTGATTGGTATCAACATCCTCGTGATTTTATACGAGCTGGTCCTTGGTTGATCACGTCCTTGGTTGATCACTTGCTGACAATGCTGTTATGAATTTGCACTCTTGAATTATATACCTCTTTTAATGAACTTGTCCCTTGCTAATTTAATATGATCATCACCTTCATATATGTAATTCCATGGCATGATCGACATGTTTCACAACTTCTACACCACCGTTGAAACACAATTCATAAGTCATTAATTTATAGTTGGTTTTCCCGTTGATCCAAGTCCTTATACATATACCGTTCTTACCTCCTCGTTATTTTCCGTGCATAGCAGAAACTGAGTGTTCTTTCTTAGCCATATTCTTTGTTTTCCCTTATAATCCAACAAAGATCATACATTGTGATCATTAGATTCTGTGAAATAGTTGTTCAAGATACCCAAAGATTGCAACTTCTCAAATGCCTCTGAATCAAAGTTGTTGAAGTTCTCGTAATAGTTCAACAAACAATCATAGATGAAAAGATACTGTCTGAGATTTTGAACCATGGATATTCTTTGGTGTCTGAAACTCTCAACAACTTCAAAGACTGGGTCGAATTGTGACAATTGCTTTTTCACTTGTGATGTGACATCTTTACCCTCAAAAGCCTCATTGATGATAGAATCCAAAGTACAGAAAGTACCAGTTCTTCCACAACCAGCAGAGCAATGAACAATAACATTCTCGTTCATCTTATGCATTGTCTTCAAGATGTAGTTCTTCATATAGATCAACTTCAAAACATCATCCTGCTGATGGCTATGCATCACGTCATAATCTGACCAGTTCAAGATCTGGATTTGTAACACCTGTTCGTCATCATGCTTCTTCAAACGTAATCTTCTTACAATGATCTCATCCAATTTGAGGGTTTCAACAAGCTCGAAGTTCTCAGAGTCATTCCAGTAGGGATAACACTTTTCAACGCCGTTCTCATACTGAGATGTCAAAACGATGATGACCGAAACAGTATTATCATGGCATAATTTAGAGAAGTCCTTGGCAGTGTCCTGGAGTGGAGCCTGTGTGGCAATGTACTTCATGTTGGACAAGTGTGGAGCATTGATGAAGTTTGCATTGATATAACCTTGGTATTCCTGGGTTGGGGTAAGGGCAAGTTGGACTCTTGAATGTTCATATGGGAAGATATCCTTGTATCTATTTTTGAATCCGAGTTCGATTCCTGATCCAACAGAGTTTGTCGATATCATGTCGTTGATACGTTTCTTCTCTTCGATCTCCAAGCTCTTGAACTTCTCGATCAACGATAGTGTATTCGTCTTTTGGAAGAGCTCGTTGAACCACTGTGGAAGTTTTGTTGATGGACCATGGTTCAGAACATAGTGCAAGTACTTGAATTCGTTGACAACCTTACAGTTATCGAAGTCATAAAACTCCTCGTTGTGTCTGATCTTGAACACCGGTGTCTTTGGAAGTTTGGGTAGCTGGAATCTTGATAAGTTTGGAGATATTGGCGTGGATGAGGCGGAGACGCTTGCCAAAGAAAGGGATCTGTTATGTGGTGGAGGTCTTGATTGATGCTGTAATAGAGCTGAACATGTCTCAATGAGATTTGGGAAGTTCTTCTTGAACGTTTGGAACCCTGGTTTGATAACATAGAGCTCACCATCAAAAGAGTCATTGATAAATTTGTTGACAGAACCAAACAAATTGAGTGGGAGTTCACCATTGATAACTTCAGAATCATCGTAGAAGACAACTTTCTTCTCAGGGTTCACCAACTTCAAGAACTTCGTCAATTTGACATTCTCCAGCAGGGACACGTTGTGAAGACATTTTTGAAGGGTGAAGTTTGGTCTTTTCAACAAGGTTGATGGTAAGTTGAAATTGACGGATCCTTTGATATGTGACGAGCTGAACTCGATGAATGGACGCACATCGATGACAAGACAGGTGTCCATGAGCATCAAAAGGGATACTTCTGTGTCGTTAATGAGTTTCACCTCCATTGGCACGGGGAACTTGGCCACCTTCTTAAACCCAAGAGAGCCTGACGTTGGCGAAAGGGACATCACTGTGGGTGAGATGGGTGATGTTGAAGAGGAGTGGTCCATAGATGTGTTGACAAAAGGTATCGATGGTGCTGAGTTGAATCTGTTGAGCTTGTACGAACACATGGTATCGATGGAGTTAATGGAGTTGTAAGAGTCGTTCTTGTTGTGCATAGGCTCAATGAGGGTCGTCTCGGAGGCAACAGTGTCTCTGGATGTGACTTTGGAGAGCTCAACGCGGCCAAAGAAGTCCTTGTTCTCGTGGTTTTCATCGATGGTTCCGACGGTGGGCTTCATGAACTTGCCCTGCTGTAGTTGTGGCGACGATGTTGCCGCCGTTGGCTTGGAGTGTAAGGCGGCTTCCGAGTGTGGGAAGCAAAACTCCTGCTGGACACCCATCTCGTGTGGAAGGTACATTGTATGGGGCATGTGTGTGTCTGGTGACTGTTTGAACATAACCGCCTTGTGTAGTGGTGTGCTTTGTGACTTTTTTTGCCCTCGTGTTGTCGTTCTTGTGCGTGGCTAAACGATGTTTGAGACGGGCAGCTGGCGGACAGAAGATGGACTGTGGAGTCTGGGATGAGATCTGTTATGTCGAGGCGTGAACAATAAGACGGGTAACGGGCTCGTTGATCTCCTTTCAGTTTGAAGTGCTCTCTGGAGAACCGATGTTGTGGCCGCTTTGCTCTTATGAAGCAAAACTGTGTGTGTTGTGTGGCCTGTGGTGGAGGTCTCAGAAGCCGGGCGTGCAGAGATCCCTGTGACGTAGTTCGGGGGCTTGAGTGGGCGGCAGGTATGGCCTGGGCTAGTATAGTTGTGTGGTCTATATGGCCTTACAGAGGAGCTCTTGTCGACGTTGTGGGTGGAGAAAAGAATCGAAGCGTGACGCTGCGGTTTTGTGAGAGAGCCGGAGAAGCCAGGGTGCGGGAGACGCGAGCTCGGTGTGCTGGTGGGCGGACTTATTGTCTGCGTGCCCGCACCGCTGTTTAGTATCCAAAAAGTACGGGTTGTGCTGCCGGCCCCGGTGCTATGACGCATTGAGATGTTTCAGGATGCCACCTTTCTGTATTTAGCTGTAGTAGTGTGCCCCGCGGGCATGAATACGTGCAATTACATCACACTGTGCTGGTCTAGACTACTCCAGACCGCCGCCGTTGCAGTTTGACCTTTCACCCTTCATCTCCACAAAACCTGACACAAACACAACTGTTACACTGACACGGTTGCTGGCCCCTAACTTGGTAGGTCCAGAACACTCGGTAGCCACATATTCATGTCAGGCTGATGTCGCTGCTGCTCTTGTGGGCACTGAACACATCACCGGAAGTTGAACTCAGACCCAGAGCATCACATGCTTAAATCGACTCTTAAGCCTGAGCACGAATCTATCAGCCGAAAGGAAGACACGATCAACTCCATATGATGGGTGTAATTCTTTGCTGCTGTTGTACATTTTCCCTCGTGGATACCACAAAAATACCACAGACCACGCCACACATGAATTAAAGGTTAAGGATTGGCAGCTACGCTTCTACATGGCACACGCTATTGACGAACGAGGGAATTGCCGGGACAAAGGAAAGACAATCGCTCTTAGATAGTATGACGTATCATGTAGCTGCCCTTACGAATGTAGTACTACTAGAAACTAGGAACTAGAACCCCCATATTGAATAGGTATCGCAAGTTGCAACCCATGCTATAACGAGACGGCAGCTTGCTGGCATTTGCCTCATGGTGTCGAACTTTAGGTGATAATATATGGTATTAAACGCCCAATTGTGCTGGAGCGATGCTCTGTATTGATTGTTCTGATCTATATTTAAAGTGCAGAGCTTCCAGAAAGGGTCGATGTGAAAAATCTCATCCATAGAGCCCCAGGGCCCAGAGTACAATAGCGATCTAGATCTCTATAAATAATTCATGGTGTGCGTTTCTTTGAGGCTTTTGCACATGTCAACGTCTTGGACGACGTCACTGCTCAAGGGGTAAATCTCGAGAATCAGCCTCTTTTGTTAGAGAGAAATGTACACATGTGTATGTGAACTTTTGAAGACGTTTGCCCTCTTGCTCCATGTGACCATGACCATGTCTTCCTTGGCCCTCTTGGGTGAGCTGCGTAATTGTGTGTACATTACATGATACATACAAGGGAGCTCGTCGATCAACGTCGATCAGATAGATCGAGAATCGTTCGATACACGATGACACAAGAGGACCAACACTCCAGGATATACGACTATGTAAGGTTGCAGTATGGCTACTCCTGTGTACCATGATGGGTAGGAATTTCTACAAACCATACAAACCGTGTTCTCTGGTGTCTCGGTGACAAAGAGTGAGGTGATTAGTGTAATGTGAACTATACCGCTGTACAATGCACGTGAGTGGGCGGGCTGAACAAATTTCTGCCTTTAGATGTGCTACGTTCAATTTGAAGAGGCTAATCTCACAGCTATTCGTGGTATGTAACATAGAACCAGTCTGAACTTGTGTCCAGACTCCAGACTCCAGACTCCAGACGGACTCGCTCCAGGAAGGTCTATGTATAATATAGTAGTAGGCTGTAGCGGAGAGTCGCGACTCGCGAAGAGGCGGGTAAATGAAGCGGACCGGTGACGGCTTTAAGTTACGGCTTTCGACTCTGAGACCAAAGGTAAACTCTACACAACACACACGTACGAGCAAGATGTGAAAGAGTGTTTGCGCTCTCTTTTGTACTCGCTATATTCATATTTGAGCAAGATTCCTGATCTTCCTGGAGGTTTATTGATCAACCCCCCGAGTAGAAGAAATAAAGTTTCTTTGCAAGGCTTCTACGGTAAAACAAAAACGCACCGAAGACGGACAGCGCGGTGCCTGGTACCTAGTTTTGAGCAATAGAACCTCATTTGGCGATATCTACTCTTCTGCTTCCACTTATCAGAGTTTCAAACCCGAAGGGGATGTTGCCGTTGATTATTTGCATCATGTGTAGAGAGAAGCACTTCACCGCACCGCTTGCCTCTTTCCGACGAATGCAGAGTTGCGGCCTTGTTCGTCATGGGCATATCATCATGAATGTTTCCCCCGGCTATCAAGTTCACAGAGAATGACCGCTAGCCAAATATTTTAAAGCCAATACATTGTATACACATCTGATATAGTCCTTTGAGTTTAGCTCACACAGAACATCGCTCGATGACGATATTTTAGTATCAGATCAGCGGAAGCCCAAGTTAATTCGACAGACGCACCCTTGCATCCACAACTTCTGGAATCTGGTCCTTTGTGTGGTCCTTTGTGTGAAAACTATATTATTCATGGCCCCGGCCATGGATCCTCTGAACCTGTGAATTATGAACTAAGAACTATGGTAGGCTATAAGCAGGTTCGTTGTTGCACGACACTGGATAGGATACTAGAGGCACCTCTGTATGGACCAAGATATGGAGAATACCCGGTACCCGTGGTGCAAAATACTGCTGGACCCTGGGGCCTGGACCCCCCGGACTCTGGACTCTGGACTCTGGAGACGCTCCCGGCCCCCTTACTCTCCATACTTCAGAATCGAGAATCAGTATACTACTGTACTTAGGAGAAAAGCGGGAGAATTCAGGGCATACAAACACACAAGCCTCACCAAGAACGGACCACTTACGCATGCCATAAAGATCAATGGTTCCTTGCGTTGGCGTGCCCCACCGCGCCCCGGACCTGCCTTGCAAGTTGCAGTCTTCAAGCCCTGGGTTACCTTCATCTAGCCACTCGCACAGCATTTGAGCATTCTCCTCCGCAATACTGGCTCAGTGAGGCCGTATTCCCTCTTCCAAAGGACATGATATTGAAGAGGTCCTGATGGTTCCGTGAATGCGTACTCGTGGGATCTTCAAATATTGACTCCTGAAAAGCACCCCGGCATTTGAACCATTAGCGAAAGGATGCATCAATAAATGTGCAATGCGTTCTACGACGTGTGATGTGAATTTTTGGGTTGTGTTCTGTGTTGCTGTTTGTGAGTGGCTTTATTGTTTTCACCATTGACCATGTATGTAGTTGTTGTACGACTATATCTACGTACGATTGGACTCTTGGCTTTTGTCCCGAGGTCCGACTCCCCTGCCATCTGGACTCAATTAGGACCGTCTTCAGGCTATGTGTCACTTTGCATCTTTTCATACAATGCCGGTGGTACCAAATATGGATTAAAATTTAAGGGACCTCCAACCGTGGTACCAATCTCCAATCGCATGACACTCGTTTCAGCGAAGAGAGACCCGAACTTCAATGGCGTGTGGAACTCGGTCGCTCGTCAATCGTCTATCTCTTATGCAGACTCCCCTGTCCCCTGTCCCCTGTCCCCAGAGTTCGAGAATTGTGTAAAGACTCTGAAGTCTGGAGTCTAGACTACTGACAAAGGTCTACGTCTACAATCCCTCAACCACGCGGATCATTTAAGCACCTACGCATCGCATTGGGTCTTGACCTGGCCATATTAGTACGTGAGTTTAGCGCAATCACAGCTGGTGTAGCATTCAATCATTCGACCATGATTCATTCCGCTAGCCTGGCACTTTTCTGCAAGCTCCAGAGATCTGAGGTCTGAAGTGGTATTTGGCAAACATTATAATTTGGTGCCACACCATAGGCAGGTTTGTACGTTAAGATTTTTGCCTTTAGGTAGCTACACATTAGTTTACAAAGAATGCAGATGTGTCCGTGTCAGGAGTCTGGACCTCCATCATCCCAGAAGAGCTTGCTTAGATCGTAGTTGGAATTCCAGGATTCCACGGTCTTCCACCTCACATACCGTATGTGTTATCCCTGTCTCTGTAACCACAGTTGTGGTATGTACAATTGGTATACCGTATGAGACAGGAGGGATGAAGGTCGCCAACCATACTCCCAAAGTCCGTAATGAGTGATAACTTATAAGCTACAACATTCCAGAGTCTCAATGGCATATCCTGGTTCCATTTCGGGCGTGGTGGTCTTATGCGGCGTATCATTATGTGGAGTGCCACGGTAGACAGTATAGCGTGAGGCGTGGATTTGACACAAAAACCAGACTCAGAGCGCCGAATTAATCCCCCTTGTGCACCGCCGCCGTTCTAGACCAGTGCATCGCGGTAAATGCAGTTCACTAGTCCTCATATCAGTGTACTATATATGCAGGGCCTCTCAACCCTCTAAACCCTGTCGATTCAGCTGGGACGTCCCCAAGGCTACCACCCCTGTCCCCTCAGCCCTGTCGCCAACCCCACGCCAGGTTCGAACGTTCGCGTCACACCAAAATTTCAATCCACCAAAGGCGCGCGTAACTTCTCCACCAAACAGGGCAGAATGCGCTAACATCAATCTGAAGAATGAATGAAGTCAACGACTATACGCTGCAAAACATCTCCAAGAAATATAGTAACGGCTCGACGAAGCTGTGGGAGCATCCTCCCCCTGAAGTCGTACGCTCCGTGGAGAAAGTGCTGCTGATCAACAAGTCCAAGTCGCTGGAACCATTGGCAAGATCGAAGAAGTTGGGGAAAGTCAATGCTCATTTGGATGCGTTTATTGAGGAGTTCTTGACCAGGCTGGAGAGGGCTAAGCTGCCCAAAAACTTGGACCCAAGGGATTTTGATTACGATTATCAGTCGAAAAGAGAAGTGTTTCTGCAGAAGTTGTGTTCTGATGAACTGAAGATGGTCGAGAATTTGGAAGACGCGTTGGATGAAGAAGAAGCACAGTTGAGGGATATTGAGACGTATGTCTCTACTTATCAGAAGCTCTACAATGAACAGCTAAAGAAATTGGAAGAGCTTGGTGGTTCTGATGTTGTCAAGAGAGTCAAACGTCCCGCTCAACAGGATGAAGTCAAATTTGTGGACTTGGATTTGGATGACGATGACATCAAGGACATCCTGGATGAATTGGAAGGACACCTTGGTAAACTAGATCAGAGATTTGAACCATTGCAGGATCTTTCCTCCAAAGTGGACGATGTTATTCAGTCCTTGTCTTGAAGTGCTAATGGCGTTGGTACAAACTTAATGAATTATGACCCCGGCAATATACTGCTCGTTGATAATCAAGATGTACGATATAGATGTTGTGCCTCTAGCTTCTAGCTAGCTATAACTAAATCCTTATTAGACGACTCATATCAAATATGGCGACAACATAGTTAATCGAGATCTGTGTTACTGCAGGAATATGGGCCGAGAAACACCCGGACACCATGGGCATTAATACCATGGCTTAAGACTGGAATTAAAATACCAAAATTCTGGAAAAGGGAAGCATTGGATGTACTCAAATAAAGAGAAAAAATGTGTCATTCTAACCAGACTATTAAAATCTTCATTTAGTCTGTTAATTTCAGGGAATTAAATTATAATATCTATAATAATAATATAATTAAATATTATATATTTTTATTTTTTCACTACTTTTCACAAGAAGTCATCTGGTAAATATCGAAGAAGGGTCAGTGTTCTGGTGGAATTATTAATATAATTTATATATATTATGAGTACTTATACGTACCGGCACAAAAACCCATGATTCAAGACCGCCATTAGATCTAGCCAGGCCATACAAAGGCACAGGTCTAGTTTTCATCCAGAAAAACAGTCATTAAGGCCCAATACCCCCAAAGTTATCTCAGAGTACTTCAAAAACCCGGACACCACAGATGGGCACCGCGGGGCAAAACCGATGACGAATCCTCCGAGTCCCACCGATAACCACTGCGGTCAACTTCAACACTTGCCGCATCAAACTCGTCAACTGGTATCTTCCAACGTGGAATGAGACTTACAGTGCACACTCAACTATTTACTGCACTGCCACGAAGACTTGGACCAATTGCCACATTCAGCCGCCCGCTAACACCTCCAACGCACACATCACTCCTCAGCCAGTGCCGAACCGCCATGACGTTTCACAGATCCAACAACATCGAGAAGCCGGACCTCGACGACCGCCAGTACAAGATCGTCACATTACCAAACCAGCTCTCGGCCTTGATCATCAGCGACCCGA
This sequence comes from Petasospora maritima, assembly GCA_030557345.1. NCBI lineage: Eukaryota > Fungi > Ascomycota > Saccharomycetes > Phaffomycetales > Wickerhamomycetaceae > Petasospora > Petasospora maritima. The sequence continues at coordinate 117,485 of JAKTOZ010000006.1, forward strand.
AGACCGACAAGTCTGCCGCTGCTATCGATGTCCACGTTGGCGCTTTCAGTGACTACGAGCACCTTCCAGGTCTCGCCCACTTCTGTGAGCACTTGCTCTTCATGGGCACCAAGAAGTACCCAAGTGAGAACGAGTACTCGAGCTTCCTTTCCAATCACGGTGGCCACTCCAATGCATACACCGCTGCAGAGGACACCAACTACTACTTCGAGGTGAACCACCAGTATCTCGACGGCGCCCTTGACAGATTCTCCCAGTTCTTCATCGAGCCACTTTTCGACCCAAGTTGCAAAGACCGTGAGATCAGAGCCGTTGACTCCGAGAACAAAAAGAACTTGCAAAATGACACCTGGAGATTGTACCAATTGGACAAGGCACTCTCGAACCCAAGCCACCCATACCACAAGTTCTCCACTGGTAACCTGCAGACGCTTGGGGAGATCCCAGAAAGCCAGGGCTACGACACAAGAGAAGAGTTGTTGAAGTTTTACAAGGAGTCGTACTCTGCCAACTTGATGAAGCTTGCCGTCATTGGTCGTGAGGATCTTGACACACTTGAGAAGTGGGTCGTGGAGAGATTCAGCGACGTACCAAACTACAACAGACCAGTTCCAGAGTTTGACGGCGCCGTATTTACCTCAAACGAACTCCAGAAGTTCATCAGAGCCAAACCAGTCATGACAAAGAATAAGTTGAGCTTGTCATTTGTTACCCCTGACCACGATCTTCACTGGGACGTTCAGACGTCTCACTACTATTCTCACTTGATTGGTCATGAAGGCAATGGTTCCATTCTCGCATTGTTGAAGGATAAAGGCTGGGCCAATGGTCTTTCTGCTGGTGGTTACACCATCTCTAAGGGTAATTCCACTTTTGGTATCGATGTCGATTTGACTGAGGAAGGTATTTCCCACTATGACGAGATCCTTGTAATCATCTTCCAGTATTTGGAGATGATCAGATCTGATGGTCTCCACGAGTGGGTCTATGACGAATTGAGGGAAATCAGTGAGATGAACTTCAAGTTCAAGCAGAAAAGTGCACCTTCCTCCACTGTTTCTAAGTTGGCCAAGGACTTACAAAAGACATACATCCCAGATGAATATGTTCTCAGCAGAAACGTCATGAGAAAATTCGATGCTAGCTTGATCAAAGAGTTTGGTGATTCCCTTAACATTGAGAAGCTGAGAGTTACTTTGGTGTCACAATCCGTTGATACTGACAAGACTGAGAAGTGGTACGGTACAGAGTATGCCATCGAGGATTTGTCCGAGGAACTTCTTGGCAAGATCGCCAATCCAGGTTCCAATTCTGCTTTATTCTTCCCATCCCAGAACGAATTCATTCCAACCAACTTTGATGTCGAGAAGATTGAAGTCTCAGAACCAGCTAAGAAACCAATTCTTTTGAAGGATGACGACCAGTTCAGATTCTGGTATAAGAAGGACGACCAGTTCTGGGTTCCAAAGGCTTATGTTAGCTTGTTTATGAATCTTCCAGCTGTTACATCCACGCCATTCTCAACAGTGATGGGCTCTCTTTACGTTGAACTCGTCCAGGACGCCTTGATTGATGTTTCTTACAACGCTGAAATTGCTGGTTTGGACTTCACCATGCACACTGGCAAAGAAGGTCTGGTGATCACAATTGATGGATACAACGAGAAGATCGACATTTTGACCAGGGAGGTTTTGAAAACCGCTGTCAACTTCAAGCCTACCGAGGAGAGATTCGACGTCACCAAGGAGAAGATAATCAGAAACTTGAAGAACTATGGGTACAAGGTTCCATACTCCCAGATCACCAATGTTTTCCTCAACTTGGTCAATGAGAATGCTTACGACATAGATGAGAGATTGGCCGCCATCTCTAGTGTGACCTTCGACGACTTGCAACAGTTCATCCCAACCATCTTCAAACAGGCATTTGTTGAAGGCTTGATCCATGGAAATTTCAAATCCGACGAGGCTCTCCAGATTGCTAAGGTTGTACAGGAGACACTCACTTCTGAGCCATTGTTCAGCGCACAGAGATACAAACCAAGATCCTACTTGTTACCACAGGGCAAGACATACAGATATGACACATTCTTACCAGATGAGAAGAACACCAACACTTGTACTCAGTACTTCATGCAGATTGGTGAGGTTACAGATATGAAAAAGTATGCTCTTGCTGACATGGTTGCCCAGTTGATCAAAGAGCCAGCCTTTGACGTGCTCCGTACCAAAGAGCAGTTGGGCTATGTGGTATTCAGTGGTGTTGTTGAGACTAGAACCACATTTGGTCTCAGAGTTTTGATCCAGTCCGAGAGAAACACTTCCTACTTGGAGTCGAGAGTTGCCAACTTCTTGAAGATCTACCAAAAGACATTGGATGAGATGACCGACGAGGAATTTGAGAAGAACAGGGAAGCATTGATTAACAAGAAGCTCGAGTCGTTGAAGAACTTGGGCCAAGAGAATGGCAGACTCACACGTGCTCTCACATGTGGTTACTACGACTTCTTGCATAACGAGATCACTGCTGAGAACCTGAGACAACTCACCAAGCAGCAGGTCCAAGAGTTCTACACCAACGAGGTTTTGAACAACACTTCCAAGTTGATTGTTAACTTGCATGCTAAGGCAAATGAAGATAAAGAGGAGGTGCCAGGATTCCCAACAGGCGAGTCCATCAAAAGCACAGGTTCTTTCAAGAGTCTGCTCTACTTAACTCCGGCCCCTCGCCCATCTGAGGCGGTCACTGCCACCAACGTTGGCGTCAAGCTCTGATAGGCTCAAAATATCCTAGAGTACATTCTCATAGAGATCCTTTACATTGATATTGCATTTTGTTCATTGTTTTGCGTAACAACTGTAGAAGCCGCCAGATATGGATGTGTCAAATTAGCTTATCTGGGCACATCACCCCGCGGCCCCTCACTATAAAAAGATGCGAAGGGCATCTCCTCTTTACAGCAACGACAACTCAGCGGATTAGCCGCCCTGTCAAGACCTGCGCAGAGAGCCTTCAAAAGTTCACCAGGATGGACATTGAGGAGGACCTCAACAGATCAATTACCACAGATACGGTGAATACGCCCGTTGACACCGGTGGAGACAACCGCTTTGCCCGGATGCCAGATCACCACCACACGGGCGGCTACGAGCAAATGAACGACGACAGCCAAACTCAACAGAGCGGTAACCATGCTACGGAAGGCAATAACTCAGTGTCTTCCCAAGACCCCAATGAGACCTCTCCTTTGATCCGTTACGATGAACAGGATTACGAGGTGCCTGTATCTCCACTGGCTATCGTGCCTACTCCAGAGACATCCAAAGAGCTTTGGGTTATCGGCTGGGAAGCATTGAAGAGAGTCTGGGGAGCCAGCAAGGGCAATCATCACATTTGGATGACGATCTCGCTCATGGTTCTTACTGTCTTTGGCGTCGCTCTCATCTTCATCTACCAGACAGAGAACGTCATGCAAACAGCCGCCAACTTCGAAATCACCAACATCGAAATCGAAGACGTTTCAGATTCAGGGTTCACCGCTTGGGTATCCTTGTCTTTGGATTGGAAGTACACCCATATTAATTGGTTTCTCACTGCTTTGTTCTATCCCGCCATGTCATACGTTGGAAGAGTTACGATTGACAACACAGAGCCGGTCTCTGTATTCATCAACTTCCCGCAGTCGCCAGATGAACACTTCTACAAACCTACAAAGGGCCAGTTTGTTCTTCCAATGGATATTGACTTCTCTCCATCAGCAATGAGTCAGAGCATCACCATCCCTGTGGAGTTAGACATCAACCCATACGATGCTTCAAAAGTGTACAATGAATACCTCATGATCAAGGACTTTCTCAAGATTACAGAGATCCAAGTGTCTACTGTACTCCAGTCCAGGTTTTCTGTTATGTCTGAAAGAATGAGCTATGGATCCTATGCTGCCACCATCAGAAGGGAGTTTCTTTTTGATCTGTCAGACTTCAGAGTACCAGACTACACAGTGGAGACATTCTCATTGACACCGTCGGAGAACTCTATCACCGGTGAAGCTGAGATCACACTTGACAAACCACCAGTTCTCATTCACTCGACAGTTGGTGAAATTGAGTGGGATATCTACATACCTGGCTGCGAGAAGAACTTGTTGTACGTTGCCACGATGACTTCTGAAGAGATGCACTTTGGTGGTTATGTGCCAGTCGATGTTGATGTTAAATTGACCATCCCAGAGTTAAGTAAGAAGCTGCAAAAGTTCTGTACTGATGGTTTCTCTCCTGTCAATAAGTTTGTGAAGAAAGGGTATGAGGATGAAGCCACCGTCTTCTTGATGGCAAGAAGAGTGTCCAAGATTAACAAAAACCTCCCAACTTGGCTCTTTGTCTTCTTGTCCAACAATTTCCAGCCTGTGACTATCAGAGGTAATGATTTGCTTGGTGACATTCTGGATCATGATATCGCCTACAGACTTGTGAATGCTAATGTCTTGGTGACCAATGACGCCGAAATCCTTCCACAGCTCTATTCAGATGCCGGGATAACACTTGACCTTCCAATAACCAACGAGAACAACGAATTCTTCAATTTGTCAAAGATATATGGTGATCTTTGCTTCCTCTATGACGACGAGATCTTCATGAAGGTCTATCTCCATAGCTGGCAAGACATCCAAACTTATGACAACACCTTTGCCGTCCATATCCGCAAGTCCAACATCGACATCATTGACGAGGAGCTTGTTGCAGAATTGGCAATGAAGTATTTGAAGGGAGATACATTCAATGTTACGGGTAAGGCTTTGGTTGACTTGGATGTGAAGACTCCTATCACAGACTGTATCTTTCAAAGAATCGAGCAGGAGGCTGTGATTCCTATTCAAGGACAGACAGATATGGTCAGCGAGGTTGAAACGAACATTAGTGGGTTGAGCTACATAGGGACATCTACAGACTCCCAACTGAGATTTTTTGTCAACATGGAAGTGACCAACCCATTGAGAGTTGGCGGGGCCTTCCAGTTCTTAAATCTTCTCTTGGAGTACAACGGAACAGAGATTGGAAACATTGAGTTGACCGAAGCAGCCATTGAATCCAACTGGACTGCTAATATTGTACCAATTGTGAGATTCAGGGCCGAGAATGAGGAGTCCAGAGAGGCTATAAACCTGGTTGTGAGTGAGCTGATTTCTGGTAAGGAACCAGTGATCATAGTAAAGGGTCATGACCAGACATGCAAGGTCCCTTCTATATCCAAGGTTCTCTCCAAAATATCATTGCCATTCAAAACTCCGACTCTTTCGGGCAGTGACCCAGATCATCCGGGATTCATTGTCTCTGTGACGTTCCACTTGCTGAGATCCGAAGTTGAGATCACTGCTTACAATCCCATTGATAACCAGGACGCATTGTTGAACATCAATCACGCCAAAGCCATCTACGAGAACATCGATGTTGCATTCATTGATAATGCACCACTGATCAGGTTACCACCTGGCGTCTCCACAACACAGAGAATCCCGGTGCGCATTGCTACTGGTGCTGCTGACCTTTTGAGAAGAGCGCTGAACTCAAACGTGACGATCCACACTGTTTCCAACTTTGATGCCGTTATCGGACAATTCATGTTCAACTTGGACTACGAGGGTCATGTTGCTGATGCTGTTGTCAGACTGTGATGGATCCACCCTTCTTATACCCTTGCATCGCCACTTCCCCTGGAGGGACTTGTGGTGCTATTTCGCTAACGAACGTACGACACGATAATTTATCTTGATTTCCTGTGTATTGGGCATGTAGTCCCCGGCAGTGGAGACCACCTTCATAGTGAAAGTGTCCACACACTGTGACCAAACTGTGTAAAGATGTATCCTTTCTATCGACATTCAAGAACCATAGCCGGTTCCCAAACTTCCTATCCAGGAGATAATAAGCATTTGTCTCGGATGCGAACATTAGAGGCCTCGTGGGCTCTCAGTAATGGCAATGGAGAAACTTGGAAAACGTTAACCCATCGTGGCAAATGCTTCCTGTACTTTTTGATTGAAGAAAGGAAAAGAGGAAAGTGCGTGGAGGAGGAAGAGAGTTGGGGCGCTGATAAATTTTTATAGTCCGAAGGTCCGAAGGCGGAAGGCGCGAATAATCGTTACGGGCCACTACAGGGCTTCTCCGAATATACGTAACACTACACTTTGTGTCATTTCTGTGACATAACAATAGTATTCTATTACTTTTAAAGATGCAGTTTTTAGCGTGCCCACATAACAGAAGATCTTGGCCAGACACGCTTGAACAGAGGCATGGCAACGACGTCTTGAGAGGAGATCTTGCCGTCAAAGTTGGCCTTAAAGTAACCGTGCGTACCCAGAGACTCCTTGATGAAACCAGATCTTCCTGATTTTGTGAACAATGGAACACCCTTGAAGAACTCGACATCATCTTTGCTGAAGAACATGTAGCGAACAGTGATGACATTCTTGTGAATCTTGACAGCGTGACCTGTGAGAACAGCTCTCTTAGACAGCACTCTTTGGTGCTCAGCATTGAGGAATGATCCACTTCCAACGAGTTCGATCTTCTTTGGGAACTCTGACGTTTGCTTGAAGAAGATAGCAGGACAGTTTGTGAATGCCACTGGTGCAATAGCAGTTGCGATACTTAGCGTATCCTTATGCAAGAATCTCTCATATTTGTGAACATTGTTTGGTGTATTAGATGCAGATGAGAAAACAGGCTGAATGATCTGGCGTCTTGGGCCATACTGAACAATCATCGACCCCTTGGATGGGATTGGGGCCTCGTACTCCTCCCAGGACTGGATGGAGAAGTTGACAACGGCAAGCTTATGTTCATGTTCAAGCAATCCGTATAGAACAAATGGAGACTGAGAAGCTGGGGCAACTCTTTGAAGAATGTATTCTGGAGCTCTCAAGTACATGACGACCTTCTGACCAGCAAGACCTTGAGCTTCGCGGATGGCCTGTTTCAAAATTCTGCTCTTCGTGGCCTTGAAGTTAGAAATACGGAGGAGCTTTCTCCACATTGATGGAGCATGTGGATCGTATTCATCACAATCCCACATGGCGTTGTAGAGACTTTTGAGACCTCTGTATCTGTGAAGTCTCTCCTTACCGGATATTCTTGGATCCAATTCGATCTCATCTGGGAATTCTCTGTCTTCAGACTCCTTGTCACGGAACATCTGCAATTGCATCTCTTCTTCTTCTGGAGACAACTCCACAAACTTCTCACTCTTTGCATCAGCGGCATCAAAGTCACCTTGCTCGGAGAAGTTGTCATCTCTCATCATATCCTCTTCGTCTTCATCAACCAATTCTGGTTCACTCTCTTCGTCAGAGTCAATCTCCTCAACATCATCTTCCAAGAACCACTTGGCTTGGTAATCAGAAGTACCTTCTGGTAAATTGAGCTTGATCTTCTTCTCCTTCTCTGGGCGGAACTCCCAATCATCATCATCCATTCTGACAACGTTTGGATTACGTTGGTGCGTGTCTTCATCTTCCCAATCCTCCATGTCCAATTCTTGTGGAGCCAACTCATCGAGACCTTCTTGGTTTTCATCTGGGCTGAATTGCTCGTTATCAGTTCTCGTGATCTTATCGATACGTTCCACCTGGAAGTCACCATGTCCTGGAATGTGTACAAGTCTGTTAGCGTTGAATCCAACACCACGAATGGTACCTTCAACTCTGAGGTATCCTTCACTGGAATTTTGTGGATTACCCTCCCAAGAAATCTGATCAGCAACAATCCAACCTCTTGAGTCTCTCCATGTGACAGACTTAGGGAACTTCTGACACAAAGTTCTGATGGCAATGAGTGCATCTGAAGAGTTCTCCAAATCGTACACTTTCTCTTCAGTTGGGAAGAAGTGCTTGAAGTATGATGAAAGGGATTGCTTGACATCAAGCTGGAATTTCTCCTTTGGATGCACAGATGACAGATTTGTGACAACACCCATACCATAACCAATACCTTGGAGTTCCAAAGCTCTAACAATCTGTTCACCGTACTCCTTGTCAACTTCTGTGGTACCAGAAAGACCAAAGACAACGAAATCAGCAACTTTAGCAGCATCCAGAATTGCGATGAAATCATTGAAGTCTGGTATTATGAACTTGAGGTTACTCTTGAACTTTGGAATCTTGACTGATGTGACAGATGTACCTTGAATCATGGATCTATCTTCCTGACCAGGCATGGCAGCGGCGTCAATAAGTCTATTGACAATGTCATCGGCGCTGATGTCATCTGTCAATGGGATGACAGTAATGATCTTCTCGGCACCATTGTTTCCTTCAAAGAGCTTTCTTGTCTCAGCCGTGTGGAGGATCTTCTTGTCTCTCATCTGCTTTGAGAGGTTCTTTCTTTGAAGCTTGGATTGGCCCTTGCTGCCCTTTTGTGTGACAGTTTCCTTCTCCACTTTACCCTTGGTTCTGGCCTTGATTGAGGATTTGGAGGCATGTCTGGACTTGAACGCCTTGTGGCCGTTCTTGACACCAGATCTGTGTGAGTGACCAGCCATCTTTTAAGAGCGGATAGAGACGATTTATGGCGTTATCAGTGTTAAAGGGAGATAATGCCAGAGACATGATGCGTAGTTGTAGGCCTTAGAAAACTTTTAGGCGAGCAGGGCCGCGTAACCAGATCCTACCGACATCAAACGAGTTCGCGATAAAAGCGCGAAGATTGGTTGCCCTAATCTGTTCGCGAGCACAGAGTCACATGACTAGAGCTAGGGCAGTGGTAGGTTTCCCGCGCTACCATTCGTTTGTGACGCTGAAAATTTTTCGAATCTGCCAATTTGGGCCGGGTTTCGCGAATTTTCGGCCGCTCTGCACGACACGCTTGTGAAGAGTTGAGGATTCTTCAACACCAAGCACACTGAGGTTGAGGTCTAAATCAAGGATTAACAAACCACACATTAATGTAAGTGGAGAAATGGAGGAACGAAGGCACAATAAGGAATACGGACACACATATTTTCAAACGGAGGCGTTGAGCCCACCAGAGCACGAGCTGGACACACACACGTACATTGAAGGATTCAACGTTGAAGAAGAGCACACCACACGCACCCACGCACCACGCACCACTACGTTAAATACGCCATCATGAAACACACCATATACTATGACTATCAGGAACAGCTTCACTGTTCTGTGACCACCAGAAGTGCCAGATCCGGCAAACTACTGATCCTACTGTGCCCTCGACAACTCCGGAACCTATGAACCCATACAGAATACTAACAAATTCACAGCAATATGGCTCACGAGAACGTTTGGTACTCCCACCCAAGAGGTTACGGTAAGGGCTCCCGTCAGTGCAGAGTCTGTTCCTCCCACTCTGGTTTGATCAGAAAGTACGGCCTTAACTTGTGCCGTCAGTGCTTCAGAGAGAAGGCCAAGGACATTGGTTTCTTCAAGTTCCGTTAAACATTTTTTGTTGCTTTGAATTGCTGGTAATGACGTCAGATAATGGTTCATATGTGTATTAAAAAGGTTTAATTTCAAAAACTCATCTTATGGTAACACTTTGTAGATCTGTTAAAGTGGCTCGGGATATAGTGAAGCTCCCTCACTGTGTGCGCGAACCGCACTTCTCCACTCAAAAGTCCGAGTTTGCCACCATAATTGGTAGGAGACCACCACTCTGATAACACAACAAGAGACCGAAGAAACACCAGAGAACACCGCTGTCATGGAGGAAACATTGTCGTCTTTCTTCAAGTGCAACTCGTGCCAGATCCAGTTTGCCAGCTCCGATGCCCAACGGTACCACATGAAGACAGACTGGCACAGATACAATCTCAAACGTCGTGTGGCAGGCCTTACTGCTGTTGATGCCGCTGTCTATGCTGAGAAAGTACAACAGTCACAGCAGTTCCAGGAGGAGACGGATGAGTTTGGCTTCAAAGTCACCAAATCGCACGAGGAGAAGCAGCAGAAGTTCCACATCCACAACAGAACTCCTCACTATCACCAGTCCTTGGACCACACCCACCCACACAACAACAGAGGTCGTGTCAATGCCACAAAAGCTGCCGATGCTACTGATAGAGAGCACTCTCCAGCAAGTGTTGCCTCTGAGCTGTCCCGCTTCTCGCTTGGTGAGTCTGTGTACTCCCACCCAGACACCGTGACCGAGATTGGTAGTCATGTTGAGACTGCTTCTGAGGCTGATTCGATGGATCCGGACTATGTTGGTACAGATTCCGATTCCGAAGATGACAGTGAAGCTGAGTACGATTCTGATTACGAAGAAGAGCCGATCCAGCCAATCACTAGTTGCATCTACTGTGGATTGCCACACAAGGATGTCGAGACCAACGTGACACACATGTTCAAGAGCCATGGTCTTTACATTCCAGAACGCACATACTTGACGGACCTTCGTGGGTTGTTGAGTCATTTGATCTCCACTATTGTCATTGACAACGAGTGTCTCTGTTGTAACTTCCAGGGAAGAAATTTGGAAAGTATCAGAGCACATGTCACCAGCAAGGGCCATTGTCGTTTACCTTACGAGACCAAGGAAGAGAGAGCTATGTTTGCTAAGTTCTACGATTTCTCATCTATCAGTTTCAAGGGACAGAAGTCTAAGACTACAAAGAGTGTTGGATTCACGGATGACGGTGACGAAGATGAAGATGTCTCCGATGAGTATGGCAGTGATGACGATGTGTCTGATGAAGATGACGACAACGGAATCAACGATAACTATACCATCGCCACTATTGACCCAATTGACTCACAGTTGACACTGGCAAATGGATCTCGTCTCGGTCACAGAGCCTTGAACCGTGTTTACAGACAGAACATCAACTTGCCACGCCAACCAACTGAGTCTCAATTGACAGTGTCCACCGCTGATAGAAGATTGGCTGGTGGATTGACTGTGGGTGAGACTAATAAACAGCTGAAGGAGTCCCAGTTTGCAGAAGTCAAAAATAAGAACAAGAATATGGTCAGAGGCACAAAGAGGGTCAACTTCCAGACGCATTACAGAGATCCAATGTTGGGTGGTTGATCTATTATACTACCGGTGATTTTAGCATATCTAGTTAGCATTAAAAACAGTCCTAAAGACGAAAAAAACACAAAGAAACCATCCAGTAGTCTCAATTCCCTAATTCCGATCACCACCAAATCCTTTCATGACAAACGATCTTCCAGACAACTTCCTGACTGCTGACCTTAACTCGGATTTCTGAGGCTGTGGTTGTGCCATAACGTCTTTCTCATCAGCTGGGGATCTGATGTCGATGCTTGGTGCGGTGGTATCTGTATACTTAGGCAAGTTCTTCTGTGTCAATGATCTTCCTTGTAACAGTTGACTCTCATGTGCCTGTTGGATTGAGCGGAATCTTTGAAGGAGATCCATCCATTTGAAACTGTTCTTAGCCAACTCAGACACTGACTCGGAAACGCTCTTTGGATCAGACGATGTGGTGTTCTGTGGGAAAGTAGACATCAATGACACACTGCTGAGTCTGTTCTTCAGCGTTGTGAAGGCAGTGGACTGTGGTAAGAGCATCAAGATACCATAAAGACACTTGTGTAAGTATGGATATTTCTCTGGTTCCAACAGTTGAAGTCTGACACGGGTGAACACTGGAGATTCCAACAATTGCACCAAGATGTCAATTTGAACAAGCACATTGACAGTGATTTCGAAATCCACAAAGATTTGTAAGACGGAGTAAGCCAATTCGTAAGCTTGAGCCAAGAGACACAGAGCCAAAGTTGCTGGAGCATTATGACACCAAGCTTTGAACAGAGTAGAAAAGAACTCCCAGTCCTCTTTCTCTTCCAAGTTTCTCAATCTTTTTCTCAAACTGGACAGTTCTGGAGCTGTGATCAAGTTGTTGTTCAAGATTTGAATGATTATACCGACAAACGTGGCATCTTCCTCTTGTTCCAACACCAATGCAAATGTCTGATAGACTCTGACAGGGTTCAATGAGATACATAACCTTCTTAGAATAAAGTTTCCTCTCGTTTCCAGCAATTTTTGGTCTTGTTTGAACAAATCAAGCATTGATACCATAAACCTGGAGAAATCCTCATCTTCACTTTCATAAGAAATATCAGCAATCAATTGAAGGTCTCTGTAAATGACTTCTTCACTTGGATCACTCAATGCCTTGAGCAAAGTCATGAATAGATCATGGTGTTCCAAGAGGGCCTTTGGTGATTTCTTGTGCAACATCTTAAGCCATTCCAAAGAAGCGACTTTTGTAGTCTCATTGTCGTTCAAGAAATGCATCGTCAAGACATTGATTGTAGAGCTGTAATTCAACTTCTTCTTTTCATCATCAACAGCTAGAGAAGAGATGTACTCCATCAAACGGTTGTTCACTTCTTTGGCACTATCCTGAGAGTTAGAACCTTCATCGTTGGCCATTGTGACCAACAACACAGATAACAACTTTGGTAAGTATTGAACGAATGACCAAGGAGAGATATCCAAAAGGTTCTCCAACCAGGCAAGAATGACCAGTTGGACTTTCTCCTCAAGACCGTCCATGTGGGAAATCAATATTTCGATGAGTTTAGGGTAGTCGAGATGAACATCTTGGCCTGGGATGTAAAGTTCACCGTTATGCTCTGGTTCTGGTTCTTCTTCCTCTGGTTCTTCTTCTTGGGATTCCACAAGGGATTCTGGTTCTGGCTCGTCATCAAGAAGAACGGTCCTGTCCAGCTCCTCGCTATCATCAATGTCTGGAGATGGGGAAAGTGGGGATGGAATAGCTGGGAACTCGGATCTCTCTGGTGTAGAAGTATGTATATCAGTGATGGTGATATCGTTCTTCAATCTCTCATCCTTCTCATACTGTTGTTTCTGGTCTTTTAACAACTTCTGAATGTCTGAGATTCTTCTTATTTCATGCAGAAAGACGTCCAATGCTGATTGTGTCATAACCCTGACATCTGAATGGGAATCATTGAGGAACGTTAAGAGACCAGAGAGGAAAGCTGGGAGGTAAGACACCAGTTCCAAGTCTGGAACTGAATTAAGCAACGTAATCCAAGAGACGAGGAAGACACGTGTTGATGGATCAATTGCCTGGATTCTCTCCATGAGCAAAGGGATAAATTTCGGTAGGTTGAAAGCAGTAGCTTCTTGTTGTGGTTGCAATTGAAGTGTGTGTCCCTGAGAGTCTTTGAAAGTCGACTGTGTCGCTTTCTTGTACTCTTGTTCCGGGTTGTTTTGGATCACAGAGATGTAACTGGTTGCCTTTTCACAGACAATGTCTTTAATCAAACGATCGAGTAAATCAGCACCATTCTTAACAGAGATGTCAGAGTCGGCAGCCAAACGACACAACACGTCAAACACCTCGTTGAAATAGAGCAGTATCTCACCTTTGGCCACCTTGGCGATGTTGTACAGAGACTCACACGCGTAATATCTGACACGGGCATCTTGGTCACCGAAACACGCCAAAACAGGGTGGATGATGTCTTCCAAATAGGAAGCAACGTCGTTCTGTCCCAGTGCAATGGCAGCAGCAGCCAGCCCGATCAAGCCTCCGTTCCTGGCGTTTGGCTGGTGTACGGCATAGGCAAAGTCCCTGGAAAGCTGGTCGATAATCGCACGGACGGTGTCGTAGTCCTCAGCCAATAACAGCTGTTTGATCTGAGCCTCGAGGTCCAAGGCAGCCGTCTTCCTCTTTTCGTAGAGGCGGTCACTGAGGCCCTTTGTGATGGACTTGTCTGTTTGGGGTTTTGTTAGCCGATCGTTGTCACTGCAGGTAGGAATGTATGGACTCACCCATTGTCTTGAAATACGGAAAGCCCTGTGTCTTTTGGTGACGCTGTTGCAGATGAACCGGGGAGTTTATCAGACTTGTTTACACTTTTAGGAGGCGGGAGAGAGTACCAGGGAGACATAACCATTTCCGAATTCGGACATTTATTCTCAGATTTTGATAAGAAAGGGATATATATAAGAGACTACAGACTACAAGACCAAACTCTTTGATAGATACAGTTACAGATATTAATATATATATATATATAGTTTACTGCTGCTGGCAGTTGTCACCGAGCTCTTTCTCCATGCCTGGAGGGAGGTCATCACCGTCGAAATCGAGACCACCAAGACCTCCAAGTCCCAGTTTATCCATTTCACCCATCAATTCTTTTGGAGGATCACCAGATTCTTGCATCTCTTCCAACTTGGCAGAGACGAATGCCTGTTGTTCCTTGTTGTCCGGTGAATAGTCCTCTGCTTCAAACTGAGCGATGATGGCATGTACGATTGCAGCTTGGTTGGTGTATCTTTCATACTCTTCCTTACCCGTCTTGTCCTTGTTTTCCTCTAACCACAATGGATACTTCTTATCGAGGTCTTTCAATGGTTCAAATAACACCTCTTTAGAAGCCAATGCACCAAGCATCTCATTCAACAGGTTTGACAAGCCTTCCTCGTCACCACCTTCCCCGTCCATGTTCAATTGGGCTAACAAGTCAGCAAGCATCTCCTGGCCGGGGACTTGTTCGTCTTTGATGGATTGGTCCACTTTGGCACCACTCTCTTTAAGTCTGTTGAGTGTACTGGAGATCGTGTCCTTGAGTTCTGGCACTGCACTGGTGGTGTTCGGAGTAGATGTAGATGCAGAAGGAGAAGGGGAGGCACCGAGGCCTTTCAACAAAGCTTCAAGCGATTTGGCAGCATTTGGGTCCTCTTGATCCATTGATTTGAGCAAGCTTTCCAATATCTGTTGCTCTTGCGTAGCGTCATTAGTCTCATCTTGGACAGATGAGGACGCAACACCTTCTGAGCTCTTGGAAGCGTTCTCCTTCTTCACTTGTTCGTAGTCTTGACTCAAGATCTCCTCCTGGAACTCGTCCAAGTAGTCGTCGAGGTCGTCCAAGTCGTCTTCTTGTCTGTTGCTCATTGTTGGTGTATGGGGTAACGAAAGAGTTGATGGAAGAGCTGTGTGCGCTGGCAGTCCGTTTGAGAAGCTGTAAAGTGGTGCACAGGTATAACACAATACAGAGAGCCCAATAACAAAGTCAAAACACCGGACAAAGCACCACAAATGCGTCTTCTTGCCACCTTATCGATAAGCGCTCGCTCATGTGTCGACGTCTTATACCAGCAGAGAAGATTCGCGAACTCTTGAGTCGTCCGCCACTTTTTCCAGCCAAAGCGAGCACACACTTTGCACCATAACACCGTGGAGCAGCACCCCAGACACCCGCAAATGTCGCTGCTAAAGAACAGACTGCAGGAGGAGCGCAAGCAGTGGCGTAAGGACCACCCGTTCGGGTTCTTCGCCAAGCCAAACAAGCTCGCGGACGGCTCGATGGACCTCCAGAACTGGACTGCTGGCATCCCGGGCAAGGAGAACACGCTATGGGAGAACGCCATCTACCCGATCACCCTCAGCTTCCCGAACGACTACCCTTCCAAGCCGCCCAAAGTGAAGTTCCCGGCCGGCTTCTACCACCCAAACGTCTACCCAAGCGGCACCATCTGCCTCTCGATCCTCAACGAGGAGCAGGACTGGAGACCCGGCATCAACATCAAGCAGATCGTGCTGGGCGTCCAGGAGCTGCTGGACACGCCCAACCCGGACTCGCCTGCCCAGGAGCCGGCGTGGAAGGCCTTTGGCAAGGACAGAGCAGCCTACGACAAGGAGGTGCTCAAGCAGGCCAAGAAGTACGCTAAGTAAGGGGGCTGTTGCTGTTATCTGGATGTGTAATATAGGGAGTTATTGGTACCAATCTGGTTGTAGGGGTGTGTTTTAGTATATTCAAATAGGTATTTAACGCGTTCTATAGATGTATTACCCGCTTAAACACGCTTTTATACCCTTCATACGCCAAATCTGTAGCCCCGGTACGCACCACAGACCCGTAGTTTTTCAAGTAAACAACAAGGAAATGCCCTTTCTTCTCTTTCTGATTAAAAATACAGTACAAACACACACAGAGACATCGCCACTTCCAAACCCCAAAAGATGAACGAGAAACCGGTGTGTTTGATACCAGAGATCTTCGAGCGCAACTACACTGCCGAATCAGAGGTGTTCACGCTAACATATGACGTCCACCGTTCGATCAGGGCCATGTCGTGGAACGGTCAGATGCTGGCATTGGCACACGATTCTGGTGTTTCGATCTTGACTCCAATCCCTAAGAACGCTCCACTGGCCAAGAACCTACCATCGGAGTTCCAACAGAGCTGGGTGTTCCAGATGTCCAACGTTGTCACAAAATCGCCGGTTTCGTTGTTGAGATTCACATCCAAATATCTATGTATGGCCCTTGAGAATGGTGAAGTGGTGTTGATGAACCACTTGGACGGGTCTCAGTTGTCATTATCACAAAAGGCCCCGTCAGATATCAACGCACTCGATGTGTCTGAACAAGGATGCGTCGTTGCCGTTGACGACGAGAGAAGATTGACGATTTGGGAACACGGTAAAGTCATCAAGACGCTCCATTTCACACAGATCCCATCATTAGTCAAGTTCTGGATCGACAAGGACTCAGATAAGATCGTTGTTGTTGAAGGAGGCAAATCCGTCAAAGTGTACGATTGGAGGAAAGACGAGTGGTGTTGCACCATTTATCCAGTGCCATACAGTGCCAATGCTCAGGCATTTATACAAGACGTGATCATCATGAACGGCAATGTCGTTGTCATTGGAGATGGATGGTGGAAAGAATATGACGTGTCGCAGTTGTCTGGTGGTGCCGGATACACTACTCCTTCATCCGAAGGCTCATTGAACGGATGGCTATCACAGTCCAAGTACATCTCTTGTACCACATCTCCACTGATTGGTGGCATTGCACATGACAGATCGTGCTTCTATGACCTCACATCCAAATCAGGCCAGGGACAACAGTTCAAGTTGAACTTACCATGTGTCAATGTTAGCTCTGGAGCCATAAACCACCAGGGAGTTGTGGCGTTTGTCAGTGGTGCTAAATTGATCCTGACAAAGCCGTTTGAGAGTTATGAGGCTGTTCAGTATTAGTAAGAGGGACAAAAGCTATTTAAAAGATGATTTGCATTAGACGTTGTATCCTGTACTAGTACATAATTGTGTAGTATATCAAAAAGGTATAAGATCGCGATGAAAACAAACACAGACAAGACTACAACACCCAACACCTGGCACTACACGTTTCTAACCACAAATAACCCGAGACACCAGCCAAGATGAGCAGAATCAACATGTTCAATATGTCCGCAGCGCTGCTGTCGTGCTTTGTCGGTGTATGGACGGGTGAGTTGGATCTATATCCATTCTTCTGAGGGCAGAGTACTAACCTCCAAAAAGGCGTCAAGTTCTTCGAACCGATCATCGTGTGAGTTCTACAAAAGACACGCAGGCGAGCAGTTTACTAACAGAGAACAGAGAACGCCTCAGACAGGACGGCAGCTTGAGACAGGACATGCAGTTCCCAGAGTACGACGACGACGGTGAAATCATCCTCCCAGAAGGCGTTGAGAAGCCCGACATCATGAAGATGCTCTCTGGTGAGCAGAAGCTCGAGCAGACGACGCTGGCTCCGGATCTGCAGCAGAAGTTTGCACAACAGCAAAAGGAAGAAGTGCTACCGAAGAAAGAGTGATGTATCTCCCAAAGCAATAAAAGCACCATGTAAATAGATAACTTGTTGGTAATAGTACACCTTATACGCAACTTCCCCTTTCGGACATTAAATTCTTTTTCCCTAGTGTAGAAAAAAAAAATTCTGGAGCCACATCTCTGTCTCCTCTCTTTGACACTTTTCCCACAACAACCATACAAAACAGGATAAAACAACAATGGGAAAGCTTAAGAAGAGATCCAGATCCGCTAAGAGCCGTGTCAACCCGCTCGCTGTTAAAAAAGAGGAGAATCTGGACGACAACCTCACAAAAACGAGGATCTTGCCGTTGATGGAACAGCTCAAGTCGCTGTCTCCTAATGATCGTTCCATGGCTTTGGGTACCATCTCGGTGATGTCCGATGATCCTCGTTTCAGAAAGCTTCTTCTCAAGGAGAAGCTCGTCCAGGTCGTGCTCGAACGTTGTATCACAGACTCAAACACAGAGATTGTTGTGGAGTCCTTTGGTCTTTTGAGAAACCTCGTCATCGAAGAAGGTTACGACGTTGCTGTTTACTTATGGAGACAAAACATTTGGGTCACGATACAAACCGCTTTGGAGAAATGTGTCAAGGGATTCCAGGCTTACAAAGCAGACCCAAAGAAGTTTGGTAAAGTGGAACAGACATCGCTTTTTGATCTTACTGAGAACGTCATTGCACTCATCACAGGCCTTGCTGGCTCTTCAGATGACATCTTTGACCAAACAATGCTCAAATTCACACCAATTCGTCAATTCATCAAGTCCATTCTCGAATTCGCCATTGACATTGAACACAAGGACCTCCGTGTCTCCGTGACTCTCTTCAACGCCATCCTTGATCTCCTCTACGACTTCTCCACACAATCGATTGATTTCATCGATCAACTCACAACAGAATGGAAATTGAACTTGGACATTCTTTCCTCTTTCGTTGCATCGATAACAAGAATTGATGCCCTTTCACGTGTTTACGTCCAAGGTATCAAACTCCAAGTTCTTGAAGCAGACAAGAAGAACAAGTCCAAGGACGCTGCCATTGCCATCATCATCAAAGAGACCATTGCCAATGTCAAAGACATCAACATTGACTCCGCAAGACAGATCCTTTGTGCTGATATTGACAACACAAAGACAGAAGACATCAAGACCGATGCTAAGAGACGTACCACTGCTCGTTCTGAGTTCCAGGCCGTGCAATTGGCCGTTGAAGTCATCACTGCTGCCATTGAAATCGTTGCATTCACAGCTGAGCGTAATGGTAAGAAGCACAAACACAATGACTCTTTGTATGAGTTGTTGTTGACACAAGTTCCAGAAATTCTTGTGGCGTTGTTACAACAGACTGAGTTCAGATCAAGAGCATTGACGGCGTTGAATAACCTCAGTTGGCTCTTTGTCACCGTCCAGTATGCTTTGGAACAGTGGAGTTCTACCGCTCCAAAGATCTGGGAAGCAGTTGTGGCCACTTTATCTACACAAAATATCCCATTGGACGTTGAGGAGAAGATCAGTGTCTTTGGTACGCTTTGGGCCATCTTGATTGTCCTTGGTGACCAACTCCCAG
Organism: Petasospora maritima; assembly: GCA_030557345.1. Classification (NCBI taxonomy): domain Eukaryota; kingdom Fungi; phylum Ascomycota; class Saccharomycetes; order Phaffomycetales; family Wickerhamomycetaceae; genus Petasospora; species Petasospora maritima. The sequence goes on from JAKTOZ010000006.1 coordinate 136,667, forward strand.
TTCAAGATGTGTTTATCAAACAAACAATCACTGACTACGAAACAACTTTGAACACACAGGCTAAAGACCAGGACGTTCAACAGAAGGAAGAGTATATCACACGACTTGTTGGATTCTTGGGAACATTAGCCAAGGCACAGGGCCACATTGAGAGAAACAACTCCATCGGTACACTCTTCTTGACCACTTTGAACAAGCTCCCAGCTGTTCCAGGATCTGTAGTTGTGGAGATTTTGGATATCATGTATGAGATCTATGGCGATGGCGAGTTGGACTACGATGGTCCTGTGTTTGTGCAACAGAAGTTCTTGACACAGTTGGAGCAGTTGTCTCCAAAGATCAAGAGTGCTGTTAAACTCATTGACAAGAATGTCAACCATGAGTTGAAGAGCAAGGCTGATGAAGCATTCTTGAACTTGGGACGTTTCATTCAGTACAAGAAGTCTGAACAGAAATAGACTTCGTCATCTGGTGTCCAGTTATATAAAGAGTAATTAACTATTCAATTGATTTGTATCCCTACATGTTTGAGTGTATGTATTATATCGATCGTAACATTCATAATCTAGATCTTGACACCAGCACGGTTGGCAAACTCCTCATAGTAGTCCAACATCTCTGGAGTGATACCCCTTGACAATACGTCCAAAGCCACGTCAAAGTGTTTCTTCTTGACACTCAGAGCCTCTCTGTCTTCACTTAAAGCAGCAGTACCGGCTTTCTGGACAACATTAACAACCTCAGCACCAGAACAGCCTTCAGTGGCATCAGCAAGGTCTTCCAAAGAGACATCGTCCAAGTTCATGTGTTTTGTTCTGTTCTTCAAGATTTCCAGACGGGCATTATGATCTGGTGGTGAAACATAGATGTGACTGTCCAATCTCCCTGGTCTCAACAGAGCTGGATCAATTTCAGTCGGTCTATTTGTAGCACCAACAACAACAACACCCTTCAGTTCCTCCACACCATCAAGCTCATTCAACAAAGAGGTTAAGACGTTACCAGCAGCAGTAGTCGAACTACCTCCTTCTCTATCAGCAGATAGAGCATCAATCTCATCAATGAACAGGATCGAAGGAGCAGCAGCTCTAGCTTTTCTGAACATCTCTCTGATCTTTCTCTCAGACTCACCAACATACTTGTCAAAGATCTCAGGACCTTTGATAGTCAAAAAGTTCACACCTGATTCTGTGGCAAGAGCCTTAGCAGCCAATGTCTTGGAACAACCCGGAGGACCATAGAGCAATACACCCTTTGGAGCCTGGATACCCAATCTCTTGAAACCTTCTGGTGCTTCCAATGGGAGTTGAACAACTTCCGCAAATGTTTTCTTGAGTGTCTCTTGTCCTCCAATATCACTCCAATAGACTTTTGGTGTCTCAAGGAAAATCTCCTTCATAGCAGAAGGTCTGATATCAATCAACGACTGCTCAAAGTCCTCGAGTGTCACAAACGAGTCTTCCATTGTCAATGTCTGCTCTTTCATACGCTCATACACCTTAGAGACAGACTGTTCACATAAGGAGGCAATGTCGGCACCAACGTAGCCATGTGTCTTTCCGGCAATGTTTGCAATCTCGTCATCGGTCAAAGTGTGATACTTGATCTTTTGCAAGTACAATTTCAAGATTTCATGACGGGAGTCAGCGTCTGGAATGCCAATCTCAACTTCTCTATCAAATCTTCCTGGTCTTCTCAATGCAATGTCAATGGAGTTTGGACGATTTGTAGCAGCCACGATGACAAGTCTGCCATGTGAGCCAATACCGTCCATCAACGTCAGTAACGTTGCAACAACTCGAGACTCTGCCTCACCAGAGTCATCGTTATCTCTGCTTGGAGCCAAAGAATCAATCTCATCCAAGAAAATGATTGCTGGTTGGTATTTTCTAGCCTCCAAGAAGTACTCTCTCAATTTCGATTCAGTCTCACCCAAATACTTGGACACAATAGAAGGACCATCGATAGTCAGAACATGAGCATTCGTCTCAGCGGCAACAGCACGGAGAAGCATCGTTTTACCAGTTCCTGGTGGGCCATGAAGCAGGACACCTCTTGGTGGGTTTGTGCCGAAACGGGCAAAGAACTCTGGATGGTGCAATGGAAGTTCAATAGCAGACTTGAGTTGTTTGATTTCCTTGGAAAGACCACCGACTTGTGAGTAAGTGGCTTTCTTTGGCAGGTTATACTTGGAGTTCGCCGATGTCTCTTCTGTGAATGTCAATGTGGTAGAGCCTCTCTTGAACAAGAGTGGTGGTGATGCAAAGCGTTGGAAACCTTCCTCTGCTGTTTCCGAGGAGTCCTCGATCTTTAAGGAGGAGATGTCTGGAACATCTTCAGAACTCACAATGACAAGATCCTCCAAGGTCTTCTCATCAGCCTCAGTTTCACCTGGGATGCTTACTTTCTGGAATTGCATACCAGGCATGATGATTCCAACCTCATCGAGTAACTTCTCCACACTTTTTCTAGCTCTGTCATGAAGCCTCTTCCCTGACAATGTACCAACAGATACACTGAGAGCATATGAAGGCTGCTGATCCACTTTGGAGATCTCCAGTCTGTCACCAAGCAGGATGTTGTTGACTGACCTGAGCGATTGTGGCACTTGGATGACGTTGAATGGGGCATTTGAGTCTGATGGATTAGCAATGGCTAACAGACCAGAGCCGTCTCCTTCTTTGGAGATATGGATCATCGAGCCTGTGAGGATATCACTTCCCTTCAGAACAGAAGGATGGATTAACACTTTGACGGCATTCTTAACGTTGAACTGTGGTGATGGTCTTGCGATGAAGGTACGAGGGATCTTGAGCTTTGTGGCTTTGGATGGTTCTGCTTCCTCAGCACCGGAAGACTTCTTCTTCGGCGTATTCTTCGGCGTACCGCTTCTTCCTGACATTCTGGACAGTTGTGAGTGGGGTTGAGAGAGCCAATTACCCTTTCAGAAGAGTGTAGATGAGGCAAAAGAGGAAGAGACTCAGGAGGTTTTTGGTGCTAGGAAATAAAAAAAATTAGCGGTTGGGCCACACAGAGGAAGCACTTTTTTTTTCATTTTTATTTATTTCTTTGCAAGCCAATCACTTTCTGTGCGATGATAATCCTCTTTGTGGGTTGAAAGAGTTTTGAAGAGCCCATACTTCGTTGGTCTGGCTTGGTATTTGTTATCGAAGGATATATTTGCATCACAGAATATGTTTTTAGGCAGACAAATGGCCACGAGGAGCCTCATACGACTCTCCACAAAAAGACACTACCAAACATTGGCGATGAGCCTGAACCAACAGATGATTACGCCCGGCATTACAACAAAGAGAGAGAATGAGACTTCCTCTTTACAACAACTGATATCTACACTGAAACATTCCCCGAGCAAACAACTCAGGACCAAACCACGACTCGATTTCCTCAGAACTTTCCTTGGGTCGTCATATTCCTTGAAGGAGGACATCCTTCTGATGGCCATCCATCCAGAGCTGCAGTACACGACAGAGAACAAGAACAACTCCATCACATCAAGCTCACTGGAACAGCTTGGCCGCACGACCTTCAATCTTCAAAGGTCAAAGTTCCTGCTTGACTACGGTTCTCAACTGTCCTCTGATGTGACCGAAGTGTTTGACAGTAAGTTGTACAGGAAGTTCAACAGACCACTCGCCCTCGCCACGTTCATTGAAGAGAAGGGTCTGCTGAAGTATACCCAAACCATGATGAGGCTCGAAGAAACACCACACAAGGCTGCTCAGAGTGCACTCTTCATCCTCATTGGAGGGATCTCCCGTACTCATGGCAGAGCCTCTGCTGAGAAGTTCATCGACAACGCCATTTTCCAGGGAAAAGGAGGACTTCTGGATATTGTTTCCAGATCATAGATACATATTACTATAGAACAACGACTTTATGAAACAATTGATACGACTTAGCCACTTGTAAAGGGAGTAGAGGAACTAATGATTAATGCTTAATGTGGGCCCTACCATGTCAAAACCTGGACACCTGTACACCCGCACACCACTGTTTCTCAAAGAGCTGCGAACCGAGCGCCTTTCTTCAGCAAAACATCGTCAGACGTCCGAAAGTCCACCAGAACGCCAATTGAGTACACAAGACGTTACAAAGATGACTTCTGCAGATGTGGACGATCTTATGTCCATTCTGGACGATATCAGACTGACTTCGGGAGCCTCAAAAGACGCCACGGATGATCTCAAGGAACGTTTCCTCAACCCGTCCAACGTGTTACCATGGGACCTGCTCGACTTGGTCCAGGAATTGCCAGAGAGGGACTCCAAGGACACGTTTGACTCACTTATCACACTGCCACAGAGCATCTCCCGTACCCAGTTCCGCTTCAAGCGTACGGGTATCGAGGGCCGCGTTCAACGCTACACAGAGGAGGTCAACGTCTCTGAAGTTGCCAATTCCAACGCCGCTACGAGCATCAGTGTCAACAGAGCTTATGGAGAGAACTCATTGAGAGGAACTACTTCACAGCTGCCATTCAGACCAGGTGGTATCCAGCTCGCCGGCTCCAAGGACAACACTGTCAACATGCACAGAGACAGGGATGGATTGTTCGACGTGGCCCAGGGTTTGAGCAGAGGCTTGATCATCGAGCAGGTGAAAGACGTTGAACGTTTGGATGAGTTGGAGGAAGAACAAGAGCAGGAGGATTCTGAGCAGGAGCGCATCATCAAAACTTTGGAGGATGAATCACCCGTCTCTTTGGAGCAGTACCAATCGCTCCTTACTTCTGAGAGTGCATTTGAGAAAGAGATCGATGAGCTTCTACCCGTTGATGTGAACTTTGGAAGAGCACTGATGCCACTCGAGTCTGAATTGACCAAGCCAAAGAAAGAATGGGCACACGTTGTTGATCTCAACCATAAGATTGATAACTTTGAAGAGTTGATCCCAAACATGGCAAGAACATGGCCATTTGAACTTGATACTTTCCAGCAGGAAGCCGTCTACCACTTGGAACAAGGTGACTCCGTCTTTGTTGCTGCTCATACTTCTGCTGGTAAAACTGTCATTGCGGAGTATGCCATTGCCATGGCTAACAGAAACATGACCAAGGCCATCTACACTTCCCCGATCAAGGCTCTTTCCAACCAGAAGTTCCGTGATTTCAAAGAGGACTTCAAAGAGGTTGACGTTGGTTTGATCACAGGTGATGTCCAGATCAATGCAGAGGCCAACTGTCTCATCATGACCACCGAAATTCTCAGATCGATGTTGTATCGTGGTGCTGATCTTATCAGAGATGTCGAATTTATCATTTTCGACGAAGTCCATTACGTCAACGATATCGATAGAGGTGTTGTTTGGGAAGAAGTCATTATCATGTTGCCAGATCATGTTAAGTTCATCCTGTTATCCGCTACTGTTCCAAACACATATGAGTTTGCCAATTGGGTTGGAAGAACCAAACACAAAGACATCTACGTCATCTCTACTCCCAAGAGACCAGTCCCACTGGAGATCAACCTTTGGGGTAAGAACAAACTCACCAAGGTCATCGACGCTGAGAGAAACTTCCTTGAGTCCAACTACAAAACTTACACAGATATGTATGAGGACAAGAAACCACCAGCTGGAAATGGTGGTCGTGGTGGAGCCAATAACGCTCGTGGAGGTCGTGGAGGACGTGGTGGCTCCAATGACTCTCGTGGTGGCCGGGGAGGAGTCCGTGGTGGTCGTGGCGGTGGTCGTGGTGGTGCTAGCAGTGGTGGCCAGAACAGATTCCAGACATCTCGTCCAAACAAGAACACATGGAGTGAACTGGTCCAGTTCCTCAACTCCAACACCTTATTGCCTGCTGTCATCTTCGTCTTCTCCAAGAAGCGTTGTGAGGAGTATGCTGGAAGTATGTCAGGTATCGACTTCTGTAATGCCAAAGAGAAATCTCACATCCACATGTTCATTGACAAGGCCGTTTCTCGTTTGAAAAAAGAGGACAGAGAGTTGCCACAGATCATTTCGGTCAGGGACATGCTCAGTCGAGGTATTGCTGTTCATCATGGTGGTCTTTTGCCTATTGTCAAGGAGACAATTGAAATCTTGTTTGCAAAGGGTCTCGTCAAGGTCTTGTTTGCCACTGAGACTTTCGCAATGGGTTTGAACTTGCCAACCAGAACTGTGGTCTTCAGTGAACTGAGAAAGCACGACGGTACTGGGTTCAGAAACTTGACCCCTGGTGAGTTCACTCAAATGTCTGGTCGTGCAGGTAGAAGAGGTTTGGATAAGATTGGTACTGTTATCGTCATGTCATACACTGAAACGTTGAGCAGATTGACTTTGAAGGACGTTTGTCTCGGTACTCCTACCAAGTTGGTCTCTCAGTTTAGATTGACTTACAACATGATCTTGAATCTGTTGAGAATTGAAGCATTGAGAGTTGAGGAGATGATTAAGCACTCTTTCTCAGAGAACGCTTCTCAGACATTGTTGCCAGAACACGAGAAGAAGGTCAAGGACCTTGAGACCCAACTTGAAACCCTCCCACATTTGTCGATTAAAGATGAGCCGTTCACACAGGGTGATTTCGAAGAGGTGTTCAAGGACATCCTTGCCTACCAAGAAGTCACCAAACAGATGATGGTTGAGAGTCTCAACTCCCCGGCCACCGCCAAGAAGTTCAGACCAGGTCGTTTGATCGTCTTCAAGGATATCAAGGGCCATTCCAGACTTGGATTCATTGTCAAAGAAAATAGACTTGCCACTCCTCTTTCATACACAGTGTTGTGTTTCAGCATGGGTAAGTTTGAACATGAAGAGCCAAATGGATTGCCATATTTGTCCCAGATCCCTGGTTTCATCAAGAACAGTTTCCCAAAGATGTACTTCGGTGGTGAATTGCACGTTCGTGATGTCCCACTTACCAGCATTGAACTTGTTGGTAGAGCTGGTGCAAAGGCATTGTTGAACGAAGTCCTCAAGAACAATCAAGAAGAAATTGCCAAGTTGCAGGAGAATCTGCGTATCTTCCTGAGATTCCAGCACAAGTTTGAGGAAGTTGATTGGAGGGAGTTTGCTTCTTTGAAGTTGCACGAGTTGGTTAACACCAGAGACGATCTGATCAAGAAGATCTCAGAGAACCCTTGTATCGTATCTCCAAACTTCAAGAGTTACTTCCATGACATGAACAAGAGATATCAAGTCGAGCAGCAAATTATTGGTTTGAAGTCATTGCTTTCAGACGAAAACTTGGAACTGTTACCAGATTATGAACAGAGATTGGACGTTTTGAAGGAGTTGGAGTTTGTTGATAAGAACTTGAACGTTATGTTGAAGGGAAGAGTCGCTTGTGAGGTTAACAGTGGTTGGGAACTTGTTATCACTGAACTTGTCCTCGATAATTTCCTTGGTGACTTCGAACCAGAGGAGATTGTTGCACTCTTGTCTGCCTTTGTCTATGAAGGTAGAAACTCACAAGAAGATGAACCAAAGATTACACCAAGATTAGAGAGAGGTAAGCTGAAAATCCAAGAGATTGTTGGTAACATCACTGACGTCTTCATCAAGCATCAAGTCACGATGACCTCTGAAGAGCAAGACTTCTTGGAGAGAAAGAGATTCGCACTTGTCAACGTTGTTTACGAATGGGCCAGAGGAATGTCCTTCAAGGAGATCATGGAGCTCAGTGTTGAAGCTGAAGGTACTATTGTCAGAGTCATCACCAGATTGGACGAAATTTGTCGTGAAGTCAAGTCTGCTGCTATGATCATTGGTGATTCTGCATTACACTCCAAGATGACTGAGGCGCAAGAGAAGATCAAGAGAGACATTGTCTTCGCCGCTAGTTTGTACTTGTGATAAACACTGCAGAATTGAAACGTTTTGGCATATTAACTACATGAGTAGCAATCTCTTGATATGTACATGGAATTGATGAAAGTAAAACTAGGCAATTCTCTCCCTGAGATCTCTGTAAGCATCACCAGCCTTATCATATCTGTCAAGTATCGTCAACAGATTCGTCTTCATGTCCTGAGACATTGGCATCCCCAACACCAAAGCGTCACGGATCTGTACATTGACCAGCTCATCAACCAGCTTCTCGTGTTCGTTCTCAGCTAAGAGCTCACACAGCATGGACCATGGTCTCGAGTCCAGCACAGCAGTGCCTGTTGACTGGTCAACTTCGTACTTGTAGAGACCATTCCAGAAAGCCCAAAACTTGTTCACTTGATTGGACTTGAGGTATGTTATAAGCGCAAACTCAATGATTGGAACACTTGGTTCTCTTTCACCAAACACACCCAACAGAACGTCAAATACAACCGACACCGGAATTATCTCATCTGATCTCAAATAGAGATGCTGCTGTGTAGCCAACTTCAACACTCCCAGCAAAACGTCATCTGGCAACGAGCCACGATACTCAGCAGTACATGCCTCCAATGCCATGGTGAACTCACCCAGTTTACCACGAGCAGATCTGTTGATTTCCTCTTGGTCAAGTACACGGAACGGTGGGTTGTAATAGAAGTTACCGGCCAAAGCTTCAGCGAGCATGAGGAGCTGGTCTGTCGTGATGGGGATTCCAGAACTGGCTTGCAGAAGAAGTGTTGTGGTCATATGTCTGCATGTGATATCCATCGGGAAGACCGTGGTGACGACCTCCAAGGCCTCAAAACGTTTGTTCCAGTGCTCTCGCGTTGGGTCTGCCGGTGCACAGGAGTTCACAAAGGCGAATATGAGTCTGGCCTTGGCTTGAGCATCATCAGAGACGAGTGAATCAACGTCCGAGTTCTTGAGCTCAGTGATAAGAGTGTCAAGGACTGAGAGAGCTCTATCCGGCGAGTGTCTGATTTGTGGAACAATCTCTGCTTCGAAAGTTTTGATGTCACGGAGCTGGAAGCATTGGACTGCCTTGACTTCCAGTGGAACGTCGTCTGGTGCTGTTGAGTAATGTCTGCGGAAGATACCGGCAAAGATAGAATCATCTTCAACGAGATCCATGTGTGTCTTGGGCTCGTACTGTGGTCTTTCTTCAGGCTTGCACCACATGTACTCCAAGTTCACCTGTTTGTGCCTCTCCGGTGTAAGCATGTTGACAACAAGACCCATTTGGGAGTCCAGCATGACCCAACTGTTGAGCCCAAGGCCAAAGTCGTTGACCGGTTTCTTCTGCTTCAACTTTCTCTTCATTCTTATCGTGGAGTTTGGCTTCACGAGACCCTCTGCAAAGGGAAGAACGTCATAATCTTTCTTTAACTGTGTGACCAATGCCTCAGCGGCGTTCTGGATGTGCTTTGGTGACTTACCTTGACACACAACGGCAAAGTCTGTGTGCTGCGCCATTGGAATCTCCTCTTCACGGCCACGGAGATCGAATACCTTGAGCTCATCAAGACCCAGGTCGATCAAAGATTGCATCAGAGGCTCAACAAAAGCTGGGGAGTTGTCTGGGATGATGGGCATCTCAGCTTTGAAGATCGGCGTGGCGAGCGACGAGGACTCATCAGAACGGAGAAACCATGGAGAGTCACTGTCTTCTTCTGTCTGCTCACTGATGAGTTCAGTAGGCTCAGAGTCAGCTGCCAGTGGGAAATTCTGTGGGTTGAAAGTGGCAGAGTGCGCCGATGTCGATGAGATCAAGCGTTGGTACCTTGTGTTGAAAGCGAGCTTCGAGGCCGCTGAAGAGCGCAGTTGGCGACCGACAGTCTGTCTGAGAGCCTGTGCCGTAGTACGTCTCAACATGTTCCTGGAAGAAATGGCTTTACCGACCTCTAAACGTTTTAACAAAGTGTGAAGAGGCTCGCTGGGTGCTTCTTCACCTGTAGCTTGAAAGACCTGGTAAGCGCACGCTTCAAAATGGATTACGTAATAATTAGGTCAGCGGCGTTATGAGCGTTTGCCCGCTAAGAACAATTTTTTAAAGCAGAGATGAGCTTCTCTCTCCGAGGAATAAACACAAAACAGGCAAAGTGCAGACCCAGCAAAGATGACCAAACTCGTGCACAACGTCCAGAAGAAGCAGCACAGAGAACGTGCGCAGCCAGGAGAGAGAAAGAAGTATGGTCTCCTCGAGAAGAAGAAGGACTACCAGCTCCGTGCCAGGGACTATCACAAGAAGCAGGACACTCTCAAAGCACTGAGATCGAAGGCCTCAACGAGAAACCCCGATGAGTACTACCATGGCATGGTCAACAAGCACACGGATGGACGTGGTATTCTCATCTCAGAGCGTGACACAGAGGTGTTGACTGCGGACCAGGTGAAACTGCTTAAGACCCAGGACTCCACTTATATCAAGACGTTACGTACAGAGGAATTGAACAAGATTGAGAAGCTCCAGAAGAACATGGTGTTCCAGTCATCGGGAAAACACATGGTGTTTGTGGACAGCGTGGACCAGAAGGAGAACTTTGACGCTGCTACACACTTCGGAACGGACAAGAATCTTCTTGGTTCCAGAGAGAACAGACTCAGGATCAACCAGCTTGAGACACAGAAGGTTCTCGTGCCCGAGTTGGAACAGCAGGATCTCAAGGCTGCCCTTGACAAGAAAAGAGTAAAGAAATTCACACAGTTGCAATCGCACTTGGAGAGACAAAAGAAGCTCAAAGAAGTTGAAGAGCGTATGGATATCCAACGTGAAGGTATGAAGAAGGGCAGTAAGAAGAAAGTCACCGATGCTGCTGGAAGAACTATCTACAAGTTCAAGAATGAGCGTAAGCGTTGAACTTAGCCATTAAGATCCACCCCATCACTTCACTATCACGACCATTTAATGTCTAGTTTTATATTTGCTTCATAACATACATTGTTTTCATAACGATACAAAAAAAGAAGAAGCTTCTCTAGTAGTAATTTAGTAAGTCACTTTCCAGGACTTGACCACGGCATCACTACCACCAGACACAATGATATCATCCTTCAACCAACCGACAGTGTTGACACCATCCTTGTGAGCATTCAAGAATTTGACATTCTTCATTGGCTTATCAACCTGATACACGATGATGTTGGTATCCAAAGATCCAGAGACAACGTGGTTGTTGTCCTCGTTCCAGGCAATGCTGTTGATACGACCGGTATGGAAGGCCCAACGGGATGTCTGAATGGCCTTGGTTGAGATATTGTAAAGGATGATCTTACCAGACACATCACCAGCAGCGAGATAGTCGCCATTAGGAGAGAATGCAATGTAGGATGGAGCAGCACGGCCTGGTGGAAGGTCAAATGACTTCTCACCATTAGAGGCAGAGTAGACGGAGATGTTGTTGTTCTGGAATCCAACAGCGATGTATTCTGAAGAAGCACCAACTGCCGTGGCTGAGGAAGCCAATTTTGTGGTGAACTTCAAAGATCCATTGGAGTAGCCGATAAGACTGTCTTCAGTGATAACGGCAACAACATCACCAGCAGCAGAGATAGACTTTGGTTGAGCTGGAATATCAGCCTTTGTGGTGGCATCCACCGATTGAAGTTTGTCATCCCAACCAGCAGAATAGATGGACTTGCCCTCCTCGACAAGACCAACGACCAGATTTGAGTGACTCGATTCGTAAGAGGCCTCACCAGTGGTGGTATCCCACTTATCAACTCTACCGTCGTATGAGCCGGTGTACAGTTCACCGTCCTTGGTGACAACAGAAGCGGTAATGGACTTCTGATGGCCCTTGATAACCTTGACTGGCTCCTCAGAGTCCTCAGTCCAGTAGTTCAATTCACCAGAGTACGACAAAGAGATGATGTACTTCTCTGTAGCGATAACACCCAACTGATGGTTCTCCAACTTCTTCTCCAAGCCCCATGATTTCAAGAGCTCACCAGATTGGACATTCCAAAGTTTGACTGTAGCATCAGCAGATGCAGTGACAAACTTCTCGTTGTCAACCCAAGAAACGGCAAAGATACCACCCTCGTGCTCACCTTCCCCAATCTTCTTGGTGAACTCACCAGTCTTACCATCGTACACAACAATGGCTCTATCAGCACCAACAGAGACAAAGAATGCACCATCTGGCGAATATTTCACGTCTCTGACAAAGTTAGTGTGGTTACCTCTGACACTGGCCTCGAATCTGAATGGTGGCCCGTGGTAGAACACCAATGCGGAGTCATCGGAGACAGTAGCAGCTCTGTATGGTCTCACTGGTCTGATGGCAACGGCATTGATCTGAGCAGAATGGCCTGAGATTTCACCAACGGTGTTACCAGAGTCCCATGTAAAAGCATGACCGTAACGCTCCTTACCGTTACCGACGGCAATGACACGCTGGGAATCAGCATCCCAGGCAATGTCGTTGATACGGCCGTTGATGATCTGATACTCGCCCTTGAGAACGAGATCCTCACCAACGGTGTCCCAGATCTTCACGTTTCCGGACTCATCACCAGAAGCCATATAGAAGCCGGATGTGGAGAACGTGGCAACTGTAGTGTTGAAAGTGTGCTGGGTGTACTGGATTGCCTTCTCTGGGTGCTCGACCTCTCTAATGAACACGGACTTGCCACTGGCGTAGGCGATTCTGTCGTGTTTCTTGTCGTATGAAAGGTGTGTTGTCTGCGCACGTGTAGTGCTAGGAAGTGCAGCCCAAAGGGACTCCTGTGTGAGTGGCATTGCTTTGGTTGTCCTTTATTTAGCCCCTTTTATCGTGTTGATCCAAGCCACAACAGTTCGTGTTGGCTATGCTTTCGAGGGGTAGCTGGTGTCCGGGTGTTCGGTGTTGTTAATTTTGTTACGGGCCACACGCTCTCACCAGTGAAAAATTTCTGAGTGCGATGAGCCAGATTTGTGTCTGATTGTATGTTTTCTTACGCACTCAATCACAACTCGTCCTTGCAATTACAGAGACATGTCTACAAATAAGGAGAGAGTGAGCGTGCCGAGAAACCCGGTTCTTCCGGCACAGACAACGACGGAACAGCGTTTCTGGAGAGGCTACACAAACACACGAGTCGTTGAGGAGGCCAATGCCGTCAGCCACATCTCTTTCAATCCACAATCACCACACGATTTCGCCATCACATCATCCACCAGAATCAATGTCTTCTCCTCAAAGACACGTGAAGTTATTCAGACATACTCCCGTTTCAAAGACACAGTCTACTGCGGTGAGTACAACCCAGAAGGCCGCCTTCTCATGGCTGGTGATGCATCTGGTCTTGTACAAATGTTCCAAACAGCAGACAAGGGACTCATTAGAACTTTCAAGCCATCCACACATCCTACACACGTTGTTAAGTTCCACCCAACACTCCGTACACAACTGCTTACAGCCTCCGATGATCGTGTGGCAAGACTCTACGACTTCTCTGATACACAAAATCCAATCATTTCCTTTGACGACCATGAAGATTACGTTAGAGCAGCCAACTTCATCCCAGGCTCCAACTTGGTTGTCACTGGTTGTTATGATGGCTTTGTGAGGATATTTGATGCTCGTATTGGATCCGACCCAGTGGCCAAGTTCAACCAGTACGCCCCAGTTGAAGACATTCTCCCATTGACATCGACAAGTATGGCCACTGCTGGTGGTCCAACAGTAAAGATTTGGGATATGACTGCTGGTAAACAGGTGCATGAGATGGGTAACTTCCAAAAGACTGTGACCTGTTTGGCGCCAGCTGGAGAAGATCGTGGCATCATGGCTGGTTCTCTCGATGGTCATGTTAAGGTGTTTGATCCTGTCAACTGGGAAGTTAAGTTCGGTTGGAAGTTTGGCCGTGGTGTTCTCAGTTGTGGTGTTTCTCCAAACTCTAAGCACTTTGTGGCGGGTCTTGTTTCCGGTACTTTGGCCATCAAGACAAGAAAGACAGAAGCAAGAGTCAAGCAAGGTGTTAAGAAGGAGAAGTCAAACGCTTTCAAGAAGATGATGAGAGGTGCTGAGTACCAGGGTGAAGAAGAACACAGAGTACTGAGTGACAAACCAAAGCAATCTAAGAAATTGAGATTGTACGAGAAGCACTTGAATGCCTTCAGATGGTCTGAGGCATTGGACGCCGCTTTTGTGCCCGGTACTGCTCGTGAATTGACTGTTGCCGTCTTGGAAGAGTTGAAGAAGAGAGGTAAAGTTAGAGCATCCCTTTATGGACGTGATGAGGCTACATTGGAACCATTATTGACATGGTGCATTAAAGCCATTGAAGACGTCCGTGCTGTGAACATCGTTTCTGATTGGGTTGCCGTTGTAACTGAGATCTACGGTGCTACGATAGAGAAGTCGTCTGTGCTTGAAGAGATCATGCTGTCATTGAGAAAGAAATTGTCTCAGGAAGTTGAAAAGGCCAGAGAGGCTCAGAAGATTGAAGGTATGTTGCAGCTGTTGACTGCTCACTGATATCGTGAAGTTCTTTCACTGTTCCTCTTTAATTAGCATATAAATCATCACGCATCTATTAATGATCTTTTTTTATCGTAGTTTACAGCTCTCGAATATCATTAAGTATCGTGAATTTCGTAAATGATGGAGATATTTACCAGCCTTTAGCTCTCTTACCAAAGAACTTGCTCTTCTGGATCTTGTATGCCTTGAAGTTTTTACTGACACCAGCTGGTCTCCTCTTACCTTTCATCTTGGAGAAGTCAACGTACTCTCTGACGTATTCATTACCACCATCTGACCAGTCTTCAGACTCGTCAGATTCCAAGATCTTCTCTTCAGAAACAGGAACAAGCTTGTTGATCTGTTCTTTGATGTCCTTCTTCTCATCAATGACTTCAAGCTTTTCAGTTGATGGTAAAGCACGGATACGAACAAGACGATGTTGACGCTTTGGACCTTTCCGTTTCTTCTTCTTCCACTTGGCTTGTCCTTTATCTTCTGTCAATGCAATTTCTTCTTCTTCATTGTCCGGTTCTTCATCAGATGAAGATTCCACCGATGCAACTTCATGCTCTTCAAAGTCTCCATACTTCAATTCGTCTTGTATATCTCGGAGTTCTTCAAATAACGTGCTCAGGTTCTTTTTGATTCTTTGTGATGCCAATGGTGAGGGTGATGCAGCTGCTGTTTGAACAGTAGATGTTCTCAAATAGATGGGTGTCTCAATGTTGTAGTTGATGACTCTGTTCTTCTGTGGTGTCTTGAATTCCGAGTCCGGTGGTTGAGAAGTGAATGCCTGGTCCTTCTCACCCAGGAGCGGTGCTGGACTGGATGATATTGATTGATCTTCATCATCACTATCGACGATTGCACTGAAATCTAGCTTCTTGTTTGTGTGAGTGGTATGGTCATCTAATGGGACATCAGTAGTGCTCTCTTTCACAGGGGTGGACTTTAAGTACGCCGTTGCCATGTCAAAGATACTCAAAACTCTTCCGTTTAACTGAGGTGTTGGCCCCAATTCCATAACAACCGGTGACGGTGGAATCGGAGATGTCTTCTGAGGTGTCTCCAAGTGGACTTCCGGTTCTCTGTGTTTGGACTTGTGCTTCCGTGGAGTGACGAACTGTGTGTTGTGTTTCTTTGAGGGTGTCAGTGGCTCTGTTCTGCGAGGTTTCTCATCTCTTTTGCTCTTTTCTTTCTGGGTCCTGAGCTTTGTGGTGTTGTAAAGTTTATACTTTGATGCTGTTCTTTATGTTAGTGATGGCTCTATCACCATTATCAAGCACTGTACGTACCAATGTCGGTGTCATTCTTTATGTCTTCCTTGGTCGGGTTGCGGCCCTCCTGTTCCCGGAACCGGTGCTCCCACTGCTTGATCTCGAGCTTTAGCGCCAACTGATCGGTGCTCATTCTCTTCCTCTGCTTCTCAATAACGTTCACCAGAGACTAGTCGTTGTAGGCAATGATAGAACGCGCCTCAGCTTTGACGCGTTTGTTAGAGGACACGTGAAGTGCGCTTACCAGATATTATGTAATCAGTGTGTCTCCTACCGTATTATTTCAACTACTGCTACAACCCATTTGTTTAATACCCAGGGTCTCTTCTTGATGTGATATTGTCAACGGTACGAAAGGTGCATACCATACCATGATACCACCGCCCAGCTTACGCATTTACCTTGTTGACAGTGGCCACGAGCTCTGCAACGTCTGGCGCCAGCACATGAAGTCCTTTGACATGTCCTACCAGACACAAGGAATCGGCTCTGTTTCCATTGAATCGTTCCCTTCGAAGCCGATCACAGCACTGAGACCATTGAAGAACCAGCAAGGTTATGTGACTGCTGTTGTGTCTCCTGGAAACTCACTGGGACTGATGAACGGCGGCCTTGACAGCGTGTTGAAAGAGGCATTCACCCCACAAGTTGAAGTGTCAGTGAGGGAAATGCTTCGTTCAGGATACGCATCGCCCGGCTCCGCAAACGTTGTTCATGTTCCTGGTCAACATGGTGCCAAGGAGATGTGGGATGCTGAGTACCTGGTCCATCTTCCGACTATGAGGGTGCCCCGAGGAATCCATGTTGACAGCTTGGAGAGTCTCCGAATGGTGTATGATTGGACGTGGAACATTCTGTCCTGTCTGGAGAAGCAGAACAGCACACAACCAGATAAGCCAAAAATTGGAACTCTTATTATGTCTGGCCTGGCAACTGGATATGGCAGAATCCCTCCCGATATCGCAGGACTGGCCATGATCGCTGCTATAACCATATTTTACAGGGAAGAGTTGACACCCGAGCACAAGAGTCTGTACACACTCAAGTTCCTGCAAGAAGACATATCATGGCTTCCTCGATCCATCATTCCAGACCAACTATGGGACCTACAGTATAATCCACTTACAGACGGACTTCCTAAGCTGTTCATGTACACAGGGTCATCCCAAAACGGATACGCTAGTCTCTCTTTCCACGCATAAGTAACTTCTCCAATGATAAGTCATCTTCACCTTCGGGTTCAACGGCTTGTTCAATAACACGTCTTTTTCTAACCCTTGCCTTCTCAACTTTTTCAGTGTGTAGTTCTTCTTCAAGCTTTTCCAAGAGTGATTGTGATTGATCTTTAAGTGTTTGTGGTGCGTTCGTAGCAATGATAGTCTTCTCTAGCATTGGTGGGACGATGTCTTTGTTTGAACAATATTCTTCCAGACCATTTTTACACTTTGAAGACTCCATAGCGATATTCTTAATGACCTCGTTGAGTCTCTGGATACCAATGGCATCCTTCACCAATATGTCATGATGGAATCTTGACTGATCTGCCGTCATGGCGTTGAAGATTCTCTTGTTTCCTTCAAAATCACACTCCTTATCTTGCAGTTTGTCCAAATCCATACTCTCAACAAACTCCGTCATTGTATCAACTGCTTCACTGGATGGCAAAAGTGGATGATCACCAGTGATCAACTTACCACTTGTAGTTACCAACTGACTCAGATCAGGGAAAGCGGCAATCTTCTCATCTTCGTAATATGGCAAACGAGTCATGATCAACGTTCTTGGATAATCTCCTGAATCGTCATGAGTTCTCTTCCTCTGAACAACTTCACCAACGTTATTGACATAGGCTGGGATCAAAACCACCATTTGTACTTCACCGTTTCCCTTAGCAACGTATCTCGCAATGGCACAAGAGTCCAGCTGTGTCAATTCATCAACAAAAGCACTTATGGCCAAAGAGTCTCTTTCAGAACCCTCACGACCAACGATAAACACGGCCTCGCCACACAGATAGCAACGTGGCAATGTATCAAGTTCCACAACTCCACATATATCAACAGCAGGGGATGTTCTGTAAACTCTCTGTTCTTCCAACGCTGGGTTGAGCACAACGACAGATTTACCATATTTGTAAGCTTTGATAATCTTCGACTTGTCGTCGATCCGTTCTGTGGTAAACTGTTGGGCCTCCAGCTCCTCTTCATCGTTGTTATCGAGTTCTTTTTCATTGACAGCCTTTTCAATGTAATTGTGGATCTCATACTCTGTGGAAGTTGTGATAGTAACAGGCTTCCCTTCGTCGTTGAGCCCAAATACTCTTCGATTCGGCACTCTGTCTGGTTTTACAGCTGGGAATCCATCAACACCGATTATAACACACTTCAGGTCTTTTTCAGGTTCGTAATCAACATCAGACAGATCAGAACCGATACGTATATCTCCTCTGAACACCCTCGTCGGCTTAACAAGTCTGACATTGGATTGGTCCAAGTATTTCTGAACATCAGCACCAGTCATGATCTTCGATCCAGGCAGAGCACCAAACAAGTCACCCCAAAGATCCTTATTCGCCTGCTCCTGTGGTGTTAACTCGTCATCAAAGTCAATACCAACCAGTGTCATGTTGATCTGTGCAGCGCTGACCAAGTTGATAACGGCATCTGAGTAGTCCTTATCGAGTTCTGGTGGTGTTTTTGAATTGGTGATAATCACAACGTTCTTCTTGTACTTTCTCTTTCCCACAAATGCAACAATCTTCTGGAAAGTGAAGAGAAGACCGCGTACGATTCCCGCTGATGAAGACGATGGTTCAACGCCTGATGGGTGTGGATGGAGTTTTTTGAGGTGCTTGTACAGTGGTCTGTGGTGGATGCGTGTTAGTAGCGTGTTCTCCTTCACTGTTTAGCCATGAAACTTACTGGACAATATCGAACTCTTCGGAAATGTGCTCTAACTTGTGACTGTTCTTGGTGTCTGTTTCTTCACTGTTAGTCAACTGCTTGCTGAGTGGGGGACCATTGGTACTTACTTGGAGCCTCGGCATAAATCAGCGAGACCAAGTCGGTCTTCCTCTCTCTGAAGACCTTTCTTTGTTAGTTCACCCGTAATTGAATCATTGTGTATCAATTCATAACTCACTTTTGTAGCAACAATGTCCTGGACGTACTTCATGCCAATGTCCAGATCACTGAGGGTTCTGTCCCCGGACTTGTGGCCCATTCGAGCACCGACATCGACCAGAAAAACGGTCAACTGGGATAAGCGTGTTAGTAGATTTCAATAAATTAATCGGAATTAAGACTGCCATACCTCTTTATCCGCCATTTTCGGGTGTTTTGTTCTTTTTCTGTCATACGTTGTAGAAGTTGTCTGCGGAGATCAACGCGTCGCTTTCATGAAAACGCGATGACCAGAGCCACTCTTCCTGTCTTTGATGCCACTCGTGAAAAGCGCAAAATACTGTGCAAATGAGCTGGAAACAGGCTGTTCTTCTAGAGCTCAAAGGAAGTGCTCTCCACAGTGACACTCCTCGTGAAACCTGGGAATCGATACGAAACCTGACGGCCGAGATACCACTGACAGACCTGCTTCAACAACCGCACAACAGACCAGAAGCCGCTGCTCTGATCTCGAAATTACCGACGTTTTCTCAAGAAGAGAAGACGAAAGTTGCTGAAGTATTAAGATCCAGTCTACAAGTTCCATCAAATGAATGGGTTTGGGTTGTTGATGAACACACGGCGCAGAAGGAGTCATACAAATTCCAACTGACATTCAAACAAAGAGCCCAAGTACTTCTCTCTGTGCTGAAATACTGTGTCCAAGATGGGGTGACATCCAGTGCTACTGATGTTCTGTCATGCTACTCTATGGTGACGCCGTGGTGTGATGAACTGTGTTTATCAATTGCTACAGAGATCACCAGTGATCTCAAGTTCTCAGACGACGAGCTCCACAACATCGTTCAAGCCATACGCAACGACATGAAAACGCTCTCAACACAGTCAAAAGTTTCACAAGCAGGATACAAGAAGATAAATAACTCCGAGCCTTCAGCCCTGAGACCAAAACTTGGATTTGGAGAAGTTGAGGACTCACGACACACGTGGAAGAGTCAGCACATCAAAGCCATATCAATGACGGCGTTCCTCATATCACAATTGGATAACAAGGGTATCAAGGACCACTGGTGGTTGATATCTCCTACAATTCTGAATGTTCTTGATGACCATGAAGCTCTCATCAAACTCTGTGGTGTGAAGCTGCTCTCGATCCTACTCGACAGAGTCGATCAAGACTTCCTTCAATTGACAGGACTGTCTCAGATCTTTTATGATGCTATGAAACCACTGTTGACATATCTCCCAGATCTCACACCTGAGCCAGTCTCTATTGAAATCATGGATACTCTTTATCCAACATTGTTGAAACTGTTCAAGAAGACGTGCACAGAGGCCGGCTACAGCAAGAAACTCATTGAACTCATGACTGACGGTATTTTCTTCTCGCTGAACACTGTTCGTGACCATATCTCCATCTTGACATGCCTTTTGATCCACTTACAAGAGTTGATGGATGAACTGAAAACAGGATGCATCAAACTCCTTCCAAGACTTGTCTATGTTCTCGGTACAGTCATTTCAGATCCGTTCATTGATGTTGATGAGGCATTGTTCTACGAGGCTTTACAATGTCTGATTGCCTTGGAGTTGAATTGTTCAGAGAGAATCCAAGGTCATAAGTTTGATATAATTGGTATGTGTGTTATGAGCTGGAAAAGGGAAAAGAAGAGTGACCATGTTGTGAAGAAGATCAGAGATGTAATGGTACTGTTGGACAAAATTGCCGGCATTAGTGATGATTCATGGGAGCAGTTGACTAAGTTTGACAAAGACGTTGGTTCTCTGAGGGAACTTGTCAAGTCGACTGAGGTCAAATATATCTCTAGATGAAGTAAAAGTCCTAAAATACTACTGTTCTATCCATTTGTAGAGCATATCTCGGAGATACAGGCATTACCGGAACAGTTGCCGAATGGGGAATATCTCCTCGCTGAAACCCATTCTTGGGCGCTGGGTGCTGGGTGCTGGTACTGTTGAAATGGACGAACAGTCAAAGCATGTTTCCCCATGACTCTTCCTCTTATCGAAAGGTATAAGGACGCACTTCGAAGCAGAGATTCTCTACACAATGTCCACACCAGACTCAACAGCACCAGAGCTGGCACGTCGCCGTCTGTTCGACCTTGAGTCCGTGCTCCCCAAGCAAGCAGAACATGTCTCCACCAGAGAAGAGCAACCACAGGCCAGAGAGGCCCCAGAATCCACTTCAAACGCTGCTGATGACTCTGTGATGTCTTTGAACAACCCACCAAAGAATCTGTGGCGCTATATCTGTACCTGTATCCTGGTCTTCACTGCAGGCATGTCCGATGGCGCTCTTGGTGCTCTTCTCCCACATATCGAGGCATATTATAAGGTGTCGTACGCAGTCGTTGCCCTTTTATGGCTTGGAAATGCAGTGGCTTATATTGTAATTGCATTCACCAACCACTATATTGACTCTTTCCTTGGTCTTCAGAAGTCACTGTCCTTGAGTATGTTGTTGTACTGTGTCATGTTCTCCATCATTGCTAGTGGCACACACTTCTCAGTTCTTGTTGTTGCTTACTTCATCGGTGGATTGGGTGGAGCTATGGCCTTGTCACAATACAACATATTCATGTCTAAGTTGCACAACTGTTCGAAGTGGTTGGGTATTTGCCATGGAGGATATGGTATTGGTGCTACGATATCTCCTTTAGTTGGTACCGCATTGGTCAATGCTGGTGTCCCATGGCATTTCTTCTACTTGATCCCTCTTGGTATGAGTATAATCGGACTCTTAATCACGCCTTTGACCATTATGGGTGCTGTTGATGACTTGAAGAAATGGGATAAGGCCGATGACAGTGGAGTTGCTGAAGAGACACAGGATGACCATGAGATGGGTGAACTCGAAGAAGCCACCTCCAGTGCAGTTGCCCAGGTGACTACGAGAACAAGCACTGAGGAAGAACCAAAGCATGACTTCAAGTCTGCTATGAAAGATTACCGCTCTTGGCTGACTTGTGCTTTCATCCTCTTCTACCAAGGTTCCGAAGTTGCTATTGGTGGTTGGATGGTCACCTATTTGCTAGAGTACCGTGGTGGAAACGCTGAGTCTGTTGGTTGAGTTGCTGCTGGATTCTGGGGTGGTGTTGCACTTGGAAGATTCTTGCTCACTCAACCATTAACGAAACTTGGAGTTAGAAGATCTGTGTTGGTGTTGATGGTATTCATCGTCGGTCTGGACTTGATCGCCTGGTGGGTCCCCAATCTGATTGTCGAGGCTGTTTCTTCTTCAATTATTGGTCTCCTGATTGGACCAATGTATCCACTGAATGTGTCCATTTTGACTAAGATGCTTCCAAGAAAGATCCGTTTCTGTGCAATGACCCTTGGAACGGCGGTTGGTTCCTCTGGTGGTTCTGCTATCCCATTCTGCGTCGGTATGGCGTCTCAATACGCTGGTACGTATGTCCTACACCCGATCTTCTTGACGTGTTACTTCTTCATGGCCGTGGCATGGATCTGTATGCCAAATGTGGAGAGAAAAGGTGCTCAAACCACTTGGTTACAATCAAGACTGTGGTGAATTGTGGGGCTGAGCCTGTGGTGACTGGTGACTGCGAGGCTGGGAATAGAGCCGGAATAACTTTCGCAACAAAGGCGAGGACATGACTCAATTCCCCCTATATCAGTGCAGTACTATATAGTGTAGTTCTATTTATAACACATACATCTGAAGTGCATTGCTATTCAAGGATTAAATTCAGGCCCAGGGTCTTGCAAGATCATTACCAAGCAATTGAGCCGTCGTACTAATGCACACGATTCTACCGGCCATCCCATTCATGCAGGATCTGGTGGGCCGGTGGTGGAGAAGTTTATCCGTAAGAAGCGGCTGTGATGGAGGTTGAAGTGGTTTTATATGGCGATATTAGTATCAAAACGATCAGAAGATGGTCATATATATCGTTTAAACTATTAATATAACCGAGAAAGGCAATTGTGTAGCAGTTGTGCCACGGAGAGTCCGAAGCCGGATAGCGGGCATCAGTCTCCGGAGCCCCACATGATGCGGCAGCTTCTAAAATTTTATATGAGCACCGAGATCCCACACCTCTGCTCTTCTTCGCTCTCTGCTGTCTCCACTGGACGATTCATCGACTGTCCCGGGATTCTTTAGTACTGGAAGGAGACCAGACCACTGCTACCAACTAGGGCTCCTCTACACAACAGCTTATCCGGCAGCCTCCCTCTTCAGCCACCGCTAACACCGACAGGGATCACCCAAGGAAGATAACAAGTGTCCCCCACTCCACAATGGTGTCTCCAAATGCCATTGACGGTTCGATCCCACGGACCGACGCAGACCACGCAGAAGAGCTACGTGACAAGCTCACACAAATGGCCACCAATGACGAGGACCAGGACCAGGATCAGGATCAGAACATCTCCCGTCGTCGCTCCTCTGTGGTGTCCCGTGCTGGTCTCTCCTTTGCGGGGCTCAGTGCCATCCCACCACCGGTTCCAGAGTCTCTCCCAACGACTCCAGGGTATGAGCTCTCCCAGCGGATGTTCGAGAACTCGCTCGTTGCACCAGACCGTACATTGCCAGAACAGCAGCGCCCACCCCTCGAGAAGAGGGCCACAGCTACCACCATCACCAAGCTTCTGCATTACGGCGAACATGTCCCAGACGACATCGCAGACGACATCATGTCAATCAACAACCCACCAAAGAACTTACAGAGGGTTATTGCTGGCTGTGCTTGGGTCTTCACGTGTGGTATGTCAGATGGTGCGCTGGGTGCTTTGTTGCCACACATTGAAGAGTACTATGGCATCTCATACGCAATTGTATCCTTGCTATGGCTAGGTAATGCTATCGGTTACATCATCGTTGCCTTCACTGCCCATCACATTGATCATTTTCTCGGGCTCCAGAAGACAATGACACTCAGTGTCTCTCTCTTCAGTATCATGTTTGCCCTCATTTCGAGTGGTACACTCTTCCCAGTGCTTGTTGTTGGGTTCTTCTTTGGTGGTGTTGGTGGTGCCATGGCCATCTCCCAATACAACATTTTCCTCTCAAGACTGAAAGATGGATCCAAGTATCTGGGAATTTTCCATGGTTGTTATGGTATTGGTGCATTCGTCTCCCCATTGCTTGGAACTGCCATGGTCAATGCTGGTGTCAAATGGCACTACTTCTACTTCATCCCACTATGTCTCACGGTATGCTGTATGGTATTCACACCTATTGCCTTCCATAACTCACACATCGACTTGGCCAAGTGGGAAAGTGTCGAGAACAGTACCACTGTACCAAGGGAAGACACAGAGGATATTCAGCTAACTGACAACAACTCACCTGATGAACCAGTTCAACAGGAGCCAAAACATGATTTCAAAGCGGCCATGAAGGACTACCGCTCCTGGTTGACGTGTTCCTTCATCTTCTTCTATCAAGGTGCCGAAGTGTCCATCGGTGGTTGGATGGTGACATACCTCATTGACTACCGTGGTGGTGATTCAAAGGCTATTGGATACGTTGCTTCTGGTATTTGGGGTGGTGTCACCGTTGGCCGTTTCCTCTTGACTCATAACCTAACTAAATGGTTTGGTGTTAGAAGATCGATCATTGTCTTACATCTCATGATCATTGCGTTGGACTTGATGGCATGGTGGATCCCAAATGTGATTGTCGAGGCTGTTTGTGCCTCACTAATTGGTCTATGTATCGGTCCAATCTATCCAATGATGATCTCTCTATTGACAAGAATTCTCCCAAGAAAGATCAGATTCTGTGCTATGACTTTGGGTACTGCATTTGGCTCATCTGGTGGTTCTGCTGTTCCTTTCTGCGTTGGTATGGCCTCTCAATTTACCGGAACATACGTGCTTCATCCAATCTTCTTGGTCTGTTACGCTTGTACCTTTATCTCTTGGGTCTCCATGCCAAATATCGAGAGACTGGGTGCACACACCACAATCTGGCAGAAACTATGGTGATGTCGATCCGCGGTATGTCAGATTCGATCTTTTATTTTTACATTTCCTATGTCTAATGACCATTTAATAATCTCAGCCCGAAAGACGTAGATGATAATTCATATAATCATTATGCTGTTCTTTTTGTATGTACAGGCGTCCTTCAAAAGGACACAATTCACTTCTTCTCATCCTTCTTCACCTCGTAATGCCACACTTTGTTTGGAGGGAAGTCAACTGGAACTCTAGCGTCCAATGGGTATCTCTTACCCTTCTCTCTTGTAGAAGCAACCTTGTACAACTCTGGAGCAACAGCCTCCAATTCATCCAATGCTTCCAAGATGGCAGTATGTTGTTTCTGTAACTGTTCTTCACCCACACTTCTCTTATCCTTCTGGAACTGTGCCCAGGCCCTTTGCACCGTGTCGTGACGCACCAAATCCTCGTTGGAGAGCTTCAGCATACGTGGCATTTTCTTACGAGCAGAGATCACCGAGAGCTGGGTGATGACTCTCTGTAAGCCCGTAGAGACTGATGCCACTCTTTTCGTACGTTTACCACGGGCAAACTGTGTTGGGCCGGCTATTGGAGCCTGTGGAGCGGCCAAAACGGCTCGTGACACCGTTGGGAGTTGCGCAAAGCGTGTGACTCTGGATGTATGTGTTAGCATCCTGGTTTCTGGTGTATATGGTACAGATCTAGGGATCTAATCGGAACAAACCACATCTTAAACGACTACCAAAGCGACGTTGTTGGACTTTTTTTTTCCGCTATGGCTGGTGGTGTCCGGGTGTTCGGACAATTTGGTATGCGCACGATGTGAGGCTTCTCTTCGGGTAGTAAACAGCCTTCTCTTGTTTGCGTCTTGAAACACTGTAAATACCAAAGAGGCCGTAAAATGAGCTTGAGAGCAGAGTTGGAAGAACTCCAAAGTCAAAACGGTGGGGTTTTTGTTGATGACAACGTTTACTGTGCACTTGTGCTGGCTCTTTTGGCTAAGAAACACGTTCTCATCGTGTCAAAGGACACAAAGGTTGCCGAGCATGAAGTCGGTGTCGTGCTGAACCAGTTCTGGAAGTTTGAATCTCAGGTGTTTCGAGTTTCAGAACATGAGAAATCAGCTCATTTGCTCCAGTTAAGGAGGCTCTTCGCAAGAAGTGCCACTGTGAGACTGGAACCTGTGTTTGTGATCAATGGTGTGGAGAAGTTGGCAAAGGATGCTCAGTTGTTATTGGAAGACATTACAAGAACAAGGAGAGTTGTTGATGAGTCTGGAAATGAGTTAATGGCAGGTGAAGTATTCGGAGTAGTGGGGATTTCTACTGACAGCAGGTCACAGACACCACCACAACCACTGAGAGAGATATTCTGGTTCAAACAGACATACACCCCAACATACGAACTTCACGACAGTATCGACATGTTCACACCAGAGCTATTCCCATCTACAGGAAGTTCTACTGAGAGAATGAGGAAGCTGCTTGCACTTGGGAACAAAATCAAGTCTATCACCATTGTACCGGAGTTGAAGAGGTATATCTACGACGTTGTGATATTTGTCCGTAACCATCGGTGTGTCTCCACTGGACTCCCGACGAAAACGATCGGTGACATCGAACTTCTCTGTCTCTCCTTGTGTGTTGTGTTCGAAAAAGAGTACGTGATCCCTACGATTGCCAAGCTGGCCATGAGGAAACTGCTCCCTTTGAAGTTGGTAATGATCAAACCTGAGCTTGAGCCATCATTACTGTGGGGAAGTGACCCAGAATTGGTGAAAGAGATGATGAGAAGAATCACAGAGGATGTCATAGCCGAGGACTGCTTGGCCAAGGTCTCGCCGCCTCTATGATCACAGTGTTTTTAATGAATAATGATGCGTAATGTCTGCAAATTGGTTATGTAGCCCGCGGTCCCACGATATCAGGATTCAGCAGTGTTGCCAGTGGCTGTGGTACATTCACAATCTAAAAACAGAAGTCACCATAACACCGTCCAGAGGTATTTGTTTGATCGATTTATCCACGGGTGGTTCACACTACACAACTCATTGATATCGCATTCAGTCACGCCAAACATGTCCTACAACCCGTTTGCTCAGGATCTCGAGGCTCAGGTGGTTGCAGAGAGCACAGGTGCTCCACCCCTGCCACAGCGTCCAGCTGATTCGTCTATTCTGGAGCAGTCGCCAATTGATTCGCCATTGTCCTACACACATACACCTACTTCAGTGGTCCCTCAAATCCGCATCAACGAGGAATTCCCACAGAACTCAGCCATCCACCACATTCCTGATGAAGAGGTCCTCCCAGATGAAGCTCCACCGGTGTACTCTGCGATCGACCCAAACCCTTCGCCGACGCCATCACCACATCTCTCTGCTCAGTCTCAATACTCAGAAGAGAACAGACCACCAACACCACAACGCCCCCACTCTCCGTCTTATCAACGCCCAGCAGTTCCACCGCCGTTACACCTCGACACTGCCTCCTACAACCGTCCACAGGGCCCACCACCACAGCATCTGTCGACGCCACAGAGTCCCAGTCTTGCAGAAAGACCAGTCAGCCCGAGACTCCCACCAAGACCATCGAGCCAGTATCCGGGTAGAGCCGGTGCTACGTATGGGAACAGGCCACAGCTACCACAGAGACCTTACTGATCGTTTCAAAAGATATGGGTATGGATTGCTGCCAATGGCATAATAAGTGTTAATTTCTATCAGATATGGTTATTTCAACGTAGAATTGATGTAGCAGTTGAATCAGTCAGGAGGCCATGGGCCAGTCTCATAATATTATCAAGGTGAATGGTTTGGGTGGCCTTATAAATAGTACTGTAAGAGCCATGTTGGATGAAGATCACCTGGGGAATATTATTTAGGCACTCTCGGGCACATATAAAAGATGCCAGGCATCCAGCACTTGTTTGAGCCTGATATTACGGTAAGGATACACGACACAAGACAATCTACCAAAGATGTCTCCAGAGTCAGATTCCGAGCTCAATGCCCAAGTGTTGGATGAGATCGCACACTACGCTGCAGAGGCCCAATCACCAACAACAACGAGACGACCTCCGCCAACTCCACCTTCCAGGAGCACTGTGTATCAGAACCATATAACCGACTCCCATCAAACTGCCTCGACTTCTCCAGGTTCTGAGAATCCTGTTCGTCGTGCTTCTTACATCCGCAAACCTCCACCAACTTCCCCAAAGTCCTCTTCTTTAACTCTCACTGATACAAGCGGGGCTTTTATTGACCCAAAGGCAAGCTTCCAGCAAGTTAACAGGGGTCCTTCTTTTGTCGTTACAGCACCTCCTTCGCCTTCCGGCTCTTCTCCTGTTTCTCAAACTCAGACGGGGGCCAGACCAGTGTTATACCTTGACACAAATGCCCCACATGAATCATCACAGCAGCACATAGGGCAACCTCCACCTCACTCGCCACATCTACAAGAGATTCACCAAACTGCAAACAATCAGTACATTCAACAACAGCAAGACCTGAAGAACCGTCCAGTACCACCTCCGCCACAACATCCTTCATATCAACAACCTCCACCACCCCACAATCCACAGTTCCTGCAGTACACACCACAACAAGGGTATCTGCAATCTTATGAGCAGCAATATCAATGGCAGCCATACCATGAGCAGCAGTATCCGCAGCAAAGTTCATATCACCAGCAACAACAGCTCTACCAGGGCCCTCCGCCACCACTGCCACAGCGATTGGAGCCCGTGTACTACTCATCACCACACCCAGAGGCATCCGATGTCTTAGTAGCTGAGGTTCCACCTGAAGCACCAAAGAAGACAAAGAAGAAGAAGTTTTGGAACACAGCCACAAGTAGTATTGAGGTCGCTGGTAGTTTGGCCGCTATCGTCTCTTTGGTCAGTGATAATAATTGAGTCGTGTGTATGATAGCCTTTTCAGCTGTACTACATATACGACAACCGGCAATCAATTGTTGATACTATAGATGTGATGGAGAGAAACTTGTTGTACGTCTTGACCCAGTTTACCAGCAATAGACTACATTTGCAATTGGAGCTTCCGCGTCATAGAAGACGTAAGTTCATGCATTTGAGGTGGTACAAATCACAGAACTTCTCCCATAAGTTGCCTTCCAGCCCTGAAATCCAGAGCTGCGAGGTATACCAAGGAGATGCATATGTGATGTTCCACAGTAGTCGTTGCTGGACTGTAGACAAGACCCCACATCTGTCAATGTATCGTTTTGAGTCCGTGAACACTCATTTGAGTTCTCAGAAGGCATAACAAAACATAGAAGTGTCGCTGGGATCAGACGTCCAGAGCCCAGCAGTGTAATATATTTGTAGCCAGGCAATTTGGAGGTCTCGCTGTCTTGTAGGTCGGGGACATTCACCTGCTTCCACCTGTGGTTGTTGAGATCAACTGAGTGTCTGTTTGGAAGAGATCGAGGTTGTGCAGCGGGAAAATTTGGGGCTCGTCGCTCGTCGCTCGTCGCGATCTCTTGATGGAGCTGCACTCGTCCACAACACCCGGCCATATACCAGTCAAACATCAAACAACTCTCAAAAGATGTCACTCACACTGAACTTCCCACAGTTCCCACAGTTCACCGTCCACATCCACAAATTTACCTCTGTGTCGAACTCGACGGAGCTCAAAGCCGCTTTGCTGGCTGGAGAACAGACACACAACTTTGCCTTCATCAACGCACAGACACTAATCTCACTGGAACAGCTTACGGCAGCCACGTATAGAGCATTGCTGGACTACACCGGTGACAGAATCCGTACAAGAACACTACACTCTGAGTGCATCTTCGCCCTCTCGCCAACACAGAACATTGTCGATGCTCTGAGAAGATATGGCATCCAAGATGACTCCAAGGATTTGATTGTGGTTAAGCTGGTTGAAGAAGGTAAAGACGATAAGGAGTATGACCTATCTGTGGTAAAAGGTGATGAAATTCCAGTGACAGATGAAGAAATACAGAAGACAGCAAGTCTGGCCTTGATCAAGAAAGTAAGTCATACAAAATTAACACTACAACATCAAAGAATCATTACTAACATCATTATTAACAGAACTATAAACTCCAAACAGAAGACGTACATCTCCTCACAAGACAAGTCGTTGGAGCCATCCAGCTCAGAGGCCACTAATCAGTGGATGCTGTCCTCTATGCTCCTTCTCAATGAAACAGTTCAATCCAACAAACGCCTCTGTCAAAGCACGTTCATAAACCTCTGTAGGGTTGAATCCACCAGCCAGATAATCTTTCTTGACCTTGAGTTCATCCAGGAATGGATCGTAGTATTGTGTACGTGTCTTCCATTGCTTCTTGGTGATACGATCTCCGTTGAATGGTGTAAATGGTGCCTTGGACTGTTCTGGTGCAGCATTCTTTGGTGCATTGGCAGCTCTTAATGACTCCAACTGTTCATTCAGCTTCTGACGACGAGCAGAGGAGCGTTTAAGAATAGATTTGTTCGTTTTTTCAATCTCCTTCTGTGCATCTTCTTTCGTTGTGAGTGTGTTCATAAGCTCTCTCATTGATTCTTCCTTATCACGCTTGTTAGCTCTTTCAACCTCTTCTTCAAGCATACGAGCCTTGATCTTCAATTCACGGTCCAATTCTTCTCGTTGCTTGAAGTCTTCCTGTTCTTGTACTCTGCTCTTGTTGTTCTCTTCAATCTTCTCCTTGTTCTTCTCTTCGTATGACTTCAACCGTTTCTCTGTGTCTTCAATGTCAACAGCATTGACCAAGTTGAAGACCATCTCTTCAACTTCTTCCAAATAGGAGTTGAAATCCTCTAGCGTCTCGAAATCATCCTGGACTTTGTTGAACACCTGTTCTATCCTCTTTCGTACGTCAATTTCTCTCTCAACACCAACATCATCGAATATCTGTGTCTTGAACTTGTTCTTTCTCAAGGTCTTACCACAGCCAGGGTATGGACAAGGAGCTGGACCCGTGGCAAAGATACGATCGACACACGACTCGCACATCTTGTGATAACACTCCGGGTTCACCAAGAATCGCATGTCGGGAGACAAGTATCTATCCGTCTTACAAATGGGACACATGTCCGCCTGTCTGGCCTCTGTTTGCGGTGTTAGTTGCAGTCCCGTGGTCCTCTTGGAGAGCACAGCAGACATACCGAAGTCGACCATAGTTTAATGAACTGAAATGTTTGTGGTCCTTGGAAGTGAATGGACCAACCGATGAGTAATTGTGGAGAAGCAGCACTTGTTTTTATACATAAATGCTCAGTGGCGCCGGCCCAAAAATCGTGTGAATTCCGAGGTAATGTGTGTCACGTGACTTTTCAATTCCGGCTGCCTCATGGGCCGAAGAATGCTTATCTTTTAAACCAAGGCTCTACTGAAGCGACATGTGTGTCTCTGGTGGTTTGTGGTAAACCCATTCAGTCTGTCTATGGAGAAATACATCAATTGATCATATCGTGGCTGTGGAATGTGATCCTTGACGCTCGCAAATTAATGGCGCAGTGCTACACACATCTTCCGGGCAGGCCGCAGGGCACAGAGTAGGGATCAATCACAACAAGCTGGCAGGACTATTTTCCAGAGGGAACAAGTTGGCCTCTGTCTACCAGGTGAGCTACAAATCATTCAGCAGTGCTTGGTTCATGGTACCCAAGATATCCCGGTACAGTCACTAGTGAAGCGTCCCGGCTAAAAAATAAATCCATCGTAACCTACAGGCTACATCAGCACGGCTGTGAAACTACAGCAATTTAAAAGGCTGACATCGCCACATTTATTTTAGCGCCCGTTGCACCCTGGCACCCAGCACCAGAACCGCAAACATCCAGAATATGAAGTTCTCTTTGTTAACACTTGCCAGTGTGTTCGCCACGGCCCATGCGGCCTTTAAGACGCGTTGTGCAGGTTTTGAAGAGCCATCTTCTGCCTACAACACCACTTTGAAGATAGCATCCAAGGGTTATGACACATCCATCCTTATCTTCCGTCTCTCAGATCTCCCACACACCAACATCCCATTTGGTCTCGCCTCAGAGGAAGCCCTTCTCTTGTCAAATGACTTCCATTACTGCTCCCAAGAGCTGGTTGCTGCTGGCCTCTGTGAAGCTGACCAGTTGCACACGTTCAACATCAAGCAAACGACCCAGGTCAAGGAACAGATTGTCAACGTATTCGTTCCAAACGGTGAGTCGATCGAGTACGATATCAAACAGTCTGGTATCTATTGTGCCATGATCTACCAAGAGGGGACTCCTAAGTTGCTTGGATCTAAGTGGTATGAACAGCACTCATGGGGTTCCATGAGCTTGATCAGATGGGAATTCATTCAGACTCTCAGTATCCAGCTCATTTGGTTTGTGGCCATCCTGGCAATCTCTGCCTACTGGTCTATCAGGTTTGGATCTCAAACACTTCTGCTTGATATTGGTCTTTTGTCATTCGTCAATGTTGGTGCCGTTCTTTACAAACTTTCAGTTTACGGTTCCTATGAACCAGCATCATCTTACTACGGTGAGATCCTGGATGTTTTCAAATATCCAGAGTTTATCTCCACTGTGGTGTTGATCAATTTCCTTCTCAAAACGTCCACTGGTGTATTTGGTGCTGTTGCCAACGACAAGTCTAAGATGCAGGCCTTCACCCAGGCAACCAAGAAGATTAGAATTTGTGTGAGTCTTTACTTCTTCTTTTTGTTCATCAGTATGTTTGATCCTGCATTTGAAGGGGCTACAGGTGCCACTTCTCTTCTTTTCCAAACGTCTCAGGTGGTTGCTGGTCTTGCTTGGATTCCTCTCTACGTCTACTTCTGGAAAACTGCTAAGGCTACTGAGAAGGCCAGCCTCGATATGGTATTCGCTCGTAACTTCAGAATCTCTAGAAAGTTATTCATTTGGACTCCAGTGTCATTATGGTTCACTTCCTTTTTCACAAATGCTGTCATTCAGTACAACTTGACAAAGAACTCTACCGTTTCGCCATCCTTTGAAGCAATCTTCACCCAGGCACTGGACGCTTCGGTCTCAACTAACCACCTCTTCATCTTGTTCAAGCACCTTCCAGAGTTCTCGATCCCTGCTATCTTATCGGCTCTGGTCTATATCTGGAGACCAACTCTCTTGGAAAGAGATCAGCAACCAATTGCTTTGGACATTGAGGATGAACTCTCAAACGATCCGACCTTGACCGAGAAGGCATGAGGCCGATCTTTTTGTCTCCCCCGATCCTTTGAAGACACCAGCTACTATACGATCTTCCTACATTTTTATAGCTGGCTTATTTCTTTACAATATTTATGACACACTTATGATAGTATCTCTTCCTTAATTACTCAGAGAATACCACACATGGTGTAGATCTAGTTCTCTAGTACTATAAGCTCCCACGGAAACCCGCGCGTCGACAAGAGGCAAAACCTCAGCTATAGCGCTTCTTCGGGCCTCGCCTGGGCATATTTTGAGCTTCCTAGCAAGGTCTCCTGTTTATATTCACCTAATAAAGTCAATGAGGGAGCTCAATTGTTCATTAAACAGCTGAAAGTATCATAATTGAGTTCCGAGGGCGGGTCACGTGACGTTTTGTGCCCTGATGAAATCAGTCTGCCCAACACCTCCAAATGAGCATATATCTGTTCCTCGTGGCCCAATGGTCACGGCGTCTGGCTACGATTTAAGTAGTTACTTCTGAAACCAGAAGATTCCAGGTTCGAGTCCTGGCGGGGAAGATTATTTTTTGCCTCTCGCGAAATCAAAACACCCGGACACCACCACCTGACTGTTATCGCGCAACTTGTTCTGGCGAAGCTGTCAATCTCGAGTCATTCAGAGTGCCAAAAGCAGAACTTACCCACACATTGCGCCATTTACCTCTTGAGTTTAGGTACAAGCCATACATACTGTTTTCCATCTCACATACCGATTTCAGACCTTGCCGCCCGCTGATTCAAACACAAAATGGACTCAGACAGTGATGTGTTTACATTGCCTCCCTACTTGCTCAAGACACCCTACGGCGAGAGTCTCCTGAAGCAGCTTACACAGCCTTCTCCGACTGAACAGGAACTCTCCCGCTCCACACGGCTCTCTGCTACTGGTGTTCTAGGAGCACTCCCCTCCCGCTTCAACCACCCTGGCTACCACGACCAAGTGCTGTCCATGATCAGCTATTCCCCACACATCTCCAACACAGCCTCTCGACGCGTCCAGGCGGATGATAACGACAACGACGCAAGTATGATGGATGCTTCTCGTGTGCAGCCTCATGAGCTTGGTAATGATGAGGAACTGGACAATCTCGGAAGCATACGTTACGGCGGCAACAACAATCTTGATGACGATGACGACGACGACGACGACGGTGCCATGCGGAGTGATCACGAGGAGGACGACACGGGTCCAGATTTCTCTGGCTCCTCGATGGGCCTGAGACCAATGTCTAACAGAAGACGCAGCAGCA
Organism: Petasospora maritima; assembly: GCA_030557345.1. Lineage (NCBI taxonomy): Eukaryota > Fungi > Ascomycota > Saccharomycetes > Phaffomycetales > Wickerhamomycetaceae > Petasospora > Petasospora maritima. Next base: position 170,766 of record JAKTOZ010000006.1, read on the forward strand.
GTGCTTCTCATGGCCACATCAGCAGGGGTACCACAGCTGCTTCAGATGTTTCCATCATGGGTCGATTCATATATCCACTCCCGGTGAAATGGATTCCAAATGCATCTACCCAACTCAACGTCTCTGATTCTGGTCTCACTTTGAAAGTTGAACAAGTCAGGGCTGCGAGCTCATCTAGTGGTTCCATTTCTAAGAACTATGACTATCAATGTGCTAAGGCCAACTCGGAGATTCCCGTGAATACTGGTGTTTTCTACTTTGAGACCAAGATTCTCACAGCAACAAACAACAACAACAAAGGTCTGTCGGATGTTGTGGTTGGGTTCATGCATGCTGGTCTGAACGGGGCTACCAAGATGCCTGGCCTCGAGGTGGGATCATACGGACTGAATGGACGTGACGGTACAACAACTGCCAACCAAACCATTTCTAGACGTTACAGCCGTGAATTTGGACAAGGTGACGTTATTGGTTGCGGTGTCAACTTCGCCACGAAGTCTATTTTCTACACCAAAAATGGAATCTATTTGGGTGTTGCATTCAAAGACATCTCGAAAGCTTTGGTCCCATCAATTGGTTTGAAGAGCGGTAACTCTGTCGCTACAAACTTTGGTATGAGTACATTCAGATTCGATATTGAAGGTTACATTGATCAAGAGAAGCTGAAGATCTCACAAAAAGTTCTCGAGCATACCTCTACTGGGCATGCTGGCTCTAGTTCGGCTTCCAACAACGCTTGTAATGACGTGGAGATGAGAGTCAACTCATACACAGACAAGGAGATCCCAAATTTGATGCAGAAACTTGTCTCTTCCTACTTTGATCATCTGGGTTATGTCGATATCTCTAAGACATTTGCTGAAGAAGTTAAGAAAGAACAATTCCAAGGGGGCTCTACCCCTGGCGCTGGAAGCCAGGGAGCCGATGTTGATTCCGAGATGGATGATGAGGCTGACAGCATCACTACATCAGTTGAAGAGGCCAACCTCAAAACACGTCAACAGATCCGCAAGTATTTACTGGATGGTGACATTGACGGTGCCATTAAGCTTACTACTGTCCACTTCCCAAATGTGTTTGAAGAGCACGGTGAAATTCTGTTCAAGTTGTCATGTACCAAGTTCCTTCAGTTGATTAAACAATCCAGGATTGATGAAGCACTCAGTTATGGTCAGTCATTAGGAGAACATTACAGCTCAAATCAAAACTATATTGACACACTCAATGATATCTCTACATTGTTGGCCTACGAGGATCCTGAGACCCAAAGTGAGTTCGGTTATTTGTTGAAGGAGGATGAGACACTCAAGATCTCTGATGAATTGAACGCTGAGATCTTGAAGAGCTTGGGCCAGTCTAGTATTTCTGACCTTGAGAGACTCATGAGACACACTAAGGCTATGTTGAAAATCATGAATGGTGAAAAGGCTCAATTGGACACGTTGCTCATGACAAACGATGACTATGGTTTATGATTATGTTTGTGCAGCTACGTTGAATCAGCAAATATTTAACACATTCTGTAATGATATTCAAATAGCGTAGATTAATAAGTCATCAATCACTAATCCTCATTTGCTCCCCCTAATTCTTGCAGCAGCTTCTCGTGGAGATGTTCACTGAGCATCAGTGGGCCGTTAAGAGAGACGACGCTGTACAAGTTGTTGCTTTGGTAGCTCTCTGGTATCACACCACCTTTCTCGTCACATCTAACGAATCCATATATGTCTTCAATGTCTGGTGTTCTCTGATACTCTGGGACTTTTCTCAAGTCGTAGATGGGCATATGTTCACCAGCAAACTCTGTAGATTCAACGAGATAAGTGAAGTCGTCAATAGCGTTCTTGGACACAACGGAATGGAGAACGTCAACAAACTGCTTGTTCACTTCGAAGTTATCTGGGCGAATCTCATCGGTGTCTGATGACAGAAAGGCTTTTCCAATGGACATCTTTGATGGATCTTTACAAAAAGACACCGTGTGTGCGTTTGGGTCATTGTCAACATCGTGCAAGTAGAGTTGTTCCTGGTGGGGATACCTGGTAGTGATGAATCTGGCGAATTGTCTCTGAGTGGACAATGTAACCGGAGCCCTTGCAGCCCTGAGGAGTTGAGTTCTAATCATTGTGTCTTCTGTTGTATGACCTTCCTTGGGGCTTCAATCGAAGATAGCAACGTTGAAAAGATTGGCTTGCCCCAGTCTTTATATTTGTGGGGTCCGTCATTTTGTGTGGAAGAGGAAATAGACTAGTCTCAAGACTAGTCTCGACTCTCTAGTCCCGAGTCCCGACCCCGCACCTTGGGACTGCCACTTTGCAGTTACATCACTCAATGACCGCATCTAACTACACAGATCTCTCCGTAATTTGTAAGATCTTTGATTCGTGAATATATATAACAGTGTGCTTTATCTCAATGCATAAAGGGGCCCTCACTTCTTCTCAGGGTGGTGTTTCTTCAGCACCTCGTTCTCTCTTTTCTTCTCAATGACCTCAATTGTCTGGGCCTCAGAGGACTCAGCAACTTCGTCCAGCTCGTTCTCCAGATCCAAGTTCTCCTGGATATTCCACAACTCAGCATAGAGCGAGTCTGGCTTTTGTAGTAGTTCTTGGTGGGTACCCTCTTCCCTGACTGCGCCCTTTTGCAAGACGATGATTTTGTCAGAGTCGGCAACAGTACGCAATCTGTGAGCAATCGAGATGTTGGTGTTCTTGTCCTCTCTGAAAATTGCTCTCATCGTCTTCAAAAGGGACTGCTCGGTATGTGTATCCAAAGCAGATGTGGCTTCATCGAAGAAAGTGATTGGAGCTCTCTTGAGCAAGAGTCTGGCAATGGCAAGTCTTTGTTTCTCACCACCAGAGATCATCATACCTCTCTCACCAACAATAGTGCTTAATCCATCAGGAAGATCACTGATCAACTTGTCCAGCTGAGCCTCTCTGATAACACGCTCAACTTCCTCATCAGATGCTGACAGGTTACCATAACGGACGTTCTCAATGATAGTATCGTTGAACAATGGGGTATCTTGAGGAACAACACCAACAGCACGTCTCAACGAGTCCAAGTCCACATCACGAACGTCCTGGCCATCGATAAGGATTCTGCCGCTCTGGATATCGTAGAATCTGAACACCAATCTCAAGATGGTGGACTTACCAGAACCAGAAGGACCGACAATGGCAACCTTCTCACCACCTGGAATGACAAAACTAGCATTGTCCAAGATTGGACGGTCTGGGTGATAACCAAATGTGACATTCTCGAAGCGGATTTCACCCTTCGAAATCATCAACGGTTTGGCACCTTCCTTGCTTTTGATCAACACTTCATTCTTTTGAAGCTTGAACAAAGTCTCCATATCCAGCAATGACTGCTTGAGTTCTCTGTAAACAGAACCAAGGAAGTTCAATGGAACAGAGAGCTGGAACACCAACTGGTTGATGAGCACTAGGTCACCAACCGTCAATGCACCACTAGCAACTCCATCGGCGGCCATGTACATCATGGCGGTCAACGCCGATGTGAAGATGACGTTCTGGCCAGAGTTGAGGAATGCCAAGGATGTGGCGATCTTGATCGAATAGTCCTGGTACTTCTTCAGAGCAGCGTCGTACTTGGAGGCTTGATATGCTTCGTTGTTGAAGTATTTGACACTTTCAAAGTTGATCAAAGAATCCAGCGCAACAGATGCTGCCTGGTTGTCAGCAGCATTGGCCTTACGTCTGAAGCCTGTTCTCCAAGCAGTTGTTCTTATCGTGAACACAGAGTAAGCCAGCATGGTCAAGAGTGTCACGGCAGCAAAAGGTGCTCCGTAGTTGTATGTCAGGATACCAGACACAACAGAGATTTCAAAAGTGATTGGAAGAATATGGAAGACCATGGCTGTCAAAACATATGAGATACCCTTTGTACCTCTATCAATGGCTCTTGTCAAGCCACCGGTCTGTCTTGATAAGTGGAATCCTAAGTCTAAGTTCAGTAAATGACGGAATGTGTTGTGGGCCACCTTACGAATGGCACTTTGGGCAACAGTGGCAAAGATGGCATTTCTCAATTCACCAAAGACAACTGCACCAAAACGGGCACCACCGTAGGCCAGAATTGTAGCACCAATGACAGCTGACACCGTTCCAACGTCGTTAGCCCAATCGATGTTCATGCCATCAATGATGGACTTGAAGTAGAAAGGCACCTGAACATTCAGAACCTTGGCCAGGATCAAGAACGAGAGTGCAGTAACAACGCGCACTTTGAAGGAGAGCTTATTGCGGGGCCAGAGGTACTTGAGGAGGTCCTTGATGATCTTAAGCTGTGATAAGTTCTCTTCACGGGCCGTTGGAAGGGCATTATCCGTATCTTTCTTATCCTTAGTCTCGGCCTTCTCGGAGTCCTTGGAAGAGGGTGTTGCGGACTGTGGTGCATTGAGGGCCCGTGACGTTGTAAGGAATCTGTTACTGACAAATCTGTTTGTTTGGATGATGTTGTTGCTGATGAAGTTCCAGTGGTTTGGCGTTTGGATTGTCATCTGTGTTGTTGATGGTGGTGCCTTAGTGGTCTTCAGTCCCCTGGTGAGAGCTATCCGGGAGCTCTGGGGCTGTAGAAAACGCACGCCATGTGCTAGTGGACGTCCCAATGGGAGAAGACGACTCACTGCACGCATTTGTGATAGTTTGATACGTTCTGAGAGGTCACTCGCGGTCCACAGGTGTTGTGGCTGACAAAAGTGTGGTGAGGAAGACGCATTTTGCGACCTCGGCGGCCGATCGGAGCGTGTCCATACCGTGTCAGATGACTTTGCGTAATAGTATGGGATTTGTTATCGTGAGTCGAAACATTGTTAGACAATAGGGTCACTAAACTTGTGTAATGCATTGTTATGAGTTATATGTGTGTGCTTCAGAGTTTTGAAATGGGTTTATGTCTGGATCGGGTTGCTGAACAGCAGAAATGCCCCACTAGAGAACGTCCCCAATCTCCATAAATCTCCGTCATCCTCTGATCTGCCAGTAAAAAGGGATATCGATTACCAGAATTTCCACCGCTTATTTGTCTCAGATGCCTGTGCTTTTTCTGATTGTTCTTGTCTCTTCTTCAGCTCTTCTTCGACTCTTTGACCCAAGACCTCCAGCTTTTCTTCTCTCTCCAAGTCCAAGGCATAGTTATAGAGAGCAACACCGAGGGCAATCATCACAATACCTGCTCCCAGACCTGCCAGAACCAGTTGAGATGTACTTTTCTGATTCTCTGCTGAGCGTGGACCCCAGTTACCGAAGTAGATGTAGTAGAGAGCCCTCTTCTCTTCGGTCGACAAGTCCTTCCAGTCTTCTTGAGAACGCTCCTCCAAGTATTCCACAATGTCGGTCTGATCAAACTCTTTCATCTTTGGCCATCTCTTTTCAAGGTTTCTGAGGTCAGGAATGGCATTTTCCGCGTTGTAAAGCGGTGATGATGTTGTGAATGGGCGTTGGCTGAGCGGCGTATAAAGTGTGCGATGAAGCGATACAGATGCCGACGGAAGGCGGGTGAAGACGCGCACTGGTGTGTTTCTGAGCATTGTGAGCGGAATGGTGGTGTGAATGGTGTAGGTCTGAGCCCTGTTCGTGATTCTTCAAGGGTTTGAACACAACTGAGGAGAATCGACGTTGATTCGTCTGTGTTTTCAAGGTTTTTTTTTTATTTACGTTGTGCTTTTTTTTCTTTTTTGTCTCATACGGCATGCCCCAGAATGGCACGTTTGTTCCTATTTTTGAAGCTGCGAACCCTACGTATTCCCCAGGAATCTGAACAATTTCGACGTTTCTGCATCTCAATTACTGGAGTTTAACTCACAAAGCATCGTCTGAGATGTCAAACTACTTCACAGCTAAGGTAAGTGTGCAACTGAATGCTTACGACAACAGCTCACTAACGCCATGAAAGGAGCAATACGACGCCGCTCCAATTTGGAAGCCTTCAGCTCTTTCCACAAGCAGTGAAGACTTTGCTCTCATCTTACTGCCTTGTAGTGAGTATTATTTAATCTGTCCTCTCCGGGTGCAGATCCAAGGGGATACATAACCAGTTGATTTCCTCTACCCCACAAATCCACTCCACAGAATGAGCAACCACTAACTCATATACCAGCCGCCCTTCTCACTCTTATCCTGATTGTTGGTTCCAAGACGACTGTCCAGGACCAAGTGAGATATATCATGCTCTCGTTGGTCTGCTCCTTCACAATGGGCTTCGGTGTCATCTTCACCTCCAACTGGGTTGGAGTCTATGTTTGAGGTTCTGTACCACAGGCCTTTGTCCACAACCATTGCCTGTTTCTTTCAGCTGGTTTCTTGAGGAGGTATTATGACGATCAGATCTTTATTTAAGTTTTATGATTTTATGCTACTACGGAATTCATTATGAAATAGACCAAATAGATAAAGGCAATACAATATTGACCCGTGGAACCAGCCACCAAGCCATACAAAAGAGAGCAAGCAGTGAACTTAAGACCACAACAATGTCAGGATTCTCCAGCCTCTTATTGGCTTATCAGCAGGCTCTGGGTGGTCCTCAGAATCTTTAAACAAGACCTCCAATTGAACTTCATGTGGTCTCCAGAATCTGGTCTTCTTGTAGTACTTCCAACCAACGTAGAAGACAATGGCCAATGGGATAACGAAGTAGTCAGAGAAGAAGGAAGAGAACTCGAACTCTCCATGAATGAAGTTGATGAATCCACCTGTGAGCAAGAACAAAAGAGACATTACACCAGAGATCCAAGCAGCGGCTGGGGCAAATGGAATTGAGTGTGGAAGTCTGGAACGTGGGATACCTTGAGCCTTCATGGCACGAGTCATGCAAATGTGGTTGGCAGAAATGATAATCCATTCAAACAATGTCTGAGCAGAGGAAATACTCTGGAACCAGTTGAACACGTTGGCGGAACTACTGGAGCAGTTCATGTAAGCCAATGGCAAGAAAGCACATGTGACGGCATTACCAACCCATGGAACACCCCAACGGTTGGTCTTAAGGAAGATCTTTGGAGCCTGGCCCTTGACTGCCAAGGCAAACAAGAGTCTGGAACAATGAATGACACCTTGGTTACCAGCAGAGAAGGCAGATGTCAAGACAGCTGCGTTGACAATGTGTGGGAGAACCTTGATGTTGGCATTCTCAATGGCAATAACGAATGGAGAAGAGGAAGCGTTACCACTGGATGTAGCGATCAGTTTGTCGTTTGAGGGAACAATTAGACCAATACAGAAAGCAGCACCACACATGAGGAATGTAACTCTGTAGAAAACTCTCTTACAGGCTGTGAAAATGGTCTTTCTTGGGTACTTGACCTCAGCGGCCAAGGATGGGACACCCTGAAGACCACCGAAAGAATAAACGGCACCCATAAGGGCCTTCCAGAAGCCAACAAACTTACCCTTGCTGCCAGTGAAGATGTATTCAACAAATGGACCAGGGTCTTTCCAGTATCTGAAACCAATAGACTCGTGGTCTGGGCCTCCACCACAAGTGATAACGATGGATGTGATCATGAGACCCACGAGCAGAGTGATCTTGATCATAGCAAAGCAAAACTCGATCTCACCGTAGTATCCAATGTTGATAGAATTGGCAGCAACAATGAACACAATGATGATTGTAATCCAAATAGCCTGGGACAAATCGGACCAGAATGAGACAATGACAGCAGCGGCGGAGATTTCAGCAGGCAAAATGTCACCCCAAACGGAGATCCAACCGTATGCGAAACCCCAAGCAGGGTCAACAAACTGCTCAACATGACGGAGAGTGGCAGAGGTGGCAGGCATGAGCGAAGCACACTCGGCAATTGCACACTGGTTGAGACCAACGACGATACCGACGATGGCATAAACCAAGAAACATCCCAAGGGACCAGTTGTAGCAAGAACACCACCGGAGGACAAGAAGATACCAGTACCGATAGTTGAGACGAGGGCAATCATCTGCAGGTGACGCTGCTTCAAAGAGTTATCCAGTCTTGTTCTATCTTCACCAAAGACAGCCATCTCATCGTCATCCATGATGTGAATGTCCACGACGGACCCTATCTCAGCGACCTCGACATCCTCATCAAAGCCCTTCTTCTCGCTGAACGTCGTGTATGGTACCTCCTGCTTCTCAGAGGAGCTTGATTGCTGGAACTCGACGGTTCCAGCCTCTTCGCTGCTAGGATGAAGAGCCATCGTTGTTTCGTGTGTTTGTTGTACCCAGAAGCACCTTCATGGGCACGAAGTGTGAGGGGGTTCTCTGTCAATATATAGCACCCGGGGCGACACCGAGCAATACCCAAGATTAGAGGTACAATCCAGACGCACAGAGTCGAAACCCTCGAGAAGAAGACCATGTTCGGGAACTGAGACCGATGTCTGCCTACAGGACGCCGATCCACAAAGTAATTCTTATCTCGCTGATGATAAGCAGATAAGCTGGTAACGCAGGCGGCAGAGCACTTTTGGTGGGGAAGCTCCGGGTCGGCGCCCAATCAACGGCTATCCATACACAATACGGGATTTTGGCCAAATTGGGCTGACAGAGATCTGTTATCGCCTTGGGTGTGGTACAGCAAGGCCAACCCCAGATGTTTGTTTTTGAGCTCGATGCACGGGCCTAAATTGACAGCGGCCCTCGTAAGACAGCTCTTGGCTCTTGGCACGAGCTAGGACAAGCGTTTGGTTGATCCAGCAAGTCAAAGGGGAAACGATTCCTACAGTGTATTCGATACTGTTGAAATGCTCGTGGCTGTTGATCATCAGTTGGGCCTTTGATTCTTGAAGCTTGCACCTGGGGTCGGGCGATCTCAGCCCAAACTTCAAGGCCGGGCCTTATCTTTGTCGCGGCAGAGAGCAAAACAGCCCCTTTGTACAGCGTATACCGTAAACAGGTACACCCGTCGGAGCAAAGTCCCGATCCATCGACCCTGGTTAGATTTGGAGATAAGACCGTTGTGACAACGAAGTTGGTGCCGTATGTGCATCCACGCCCTGGCAACGAATGTGTCAAGGGAGGAATGTGTATCATGGCACATATCATGATATCATGGTACCACTTATCAGCCTGACTAGTAGTAGTGAGCCGTGGCGTGAAGCTGTGAGTCCACTTGTGGGCTGACAGTGGGCCAGTGGGCTCTTGTGGGTCCGATTCCTGAGCCCTCCACCTACACCTTCAGATCTCTCCTGAAAAGGAAAAATTGTACGGTAGAATCTATGAGACTTGAGTCGGGTTCTAAGCGCTCCGAAAGCATCATTACATACCGTGAAACTTCGGCTCGTGCTTTTGGGGAGCATGGTGCCTTCAATCCTTTCCATGACTACAATCAACACAATCCAGGCAGACTTCCTTTACAAATTGAGGCTTTAATAAGGGTGTTTGAACCATCTGACTTGTGTGAAGCTTCTATACATAGTGAAGAGCATCGCGAAATTTCGATCGCGCTACCCCACCCCACCGGTCTGCTCCGTATGTACCAGCTCATCACAGGTCCGCATTCCTAGTAAGTATACGCACAAATGCCATATTCAGCTGAATATATGCTTATTGCCTAGGATTGAGTGAGTCGACATAGATCCGACTGCTGTCCCGTTGAGATCTAAGACCAGGAATCGGTGACTCTGTGGCTCTGTGGTATATCTTCTCACAAGTTTTCTGTCAGATCGACCTGAGAACTTTATCATGGTCGCACTATAAAAGCGGCCATCAGATCCCTTGTAGGTTGGTGGCTCTCTGAAATGTAGTAGATCACTACGTATACAGTCATGACTTCAAACCTACAAAGCTTAGTGGACCCTTCCTCGAGTAAGCGTGACTGTAAGGAGTACGGCTTCATAACATCTCCGCCGGACGTGACCCTTTTCGACTTCACTGCCCTTCCAAAGGAGCTTCAGAGAAATGTTCTGATTAATATGAACTGCCACTCGTTGAGAAACCTTCTTGAGTCCTGCCCTGCTCTTCGTAACCTGGTCATCATCGTTGTTGATGTTCTTGATGAGGCTCAACACCCAGCATCTCGGTTCTTCGGGCCTATGGTGGGTTTAACAGTAGAGTATTTCACCGATGATAACACCCTGGCAGATTACAGCAAGTACCTGATCAAGATCTTTGAGTTTCAGATTTCATCTTGCTCCCCTATTTACATCACTATATCTCAAAAAGGCAATGGGGCGTTCGAGAAGGAGTTTGATTTCATTGATAGTTGGACCATAGCCCTCGCTCACGTGGATCATATGTGTCATAGACCACAGACTACATCAGCCATTCCTTTCACAAGAAGAGGTGCACGTGTGTATATTGACTACATCGTGCTTGGTTCCCACTCCGCTGAGCTGGAAAATCGTCCATTAAACCCATTGGAGATTGATACCTTCCAAGAGCATTTGAATGCTAGCTGTATCCACAATAATCAAAGCACATGCCTCACGACGTTGAATCTGAGAGATGTGTACCATGTTCATAACCTTCATTTGCCATTCGTGATGGAAGCTTCTATTCAATTCAAAAATGGAGTACCTGGTGAGTTGCCTTCTCTCCATGACTTTAGAGCCCCTGGTCTTCGAAAGTTCAAGGTCTTGTACACTGACCAGATTCCTGTCTTCACTGCCATCAGAGTCACAGATGATCAATTTGAGAGCCCTGAATCGTCTACCTGTGTTGAACCCGTTAAAGATTCATATTTTGCATTGCATCGTATCGCATCTCTCGATGATAACTTGACTAGTGCATTACCTCCATGTGAGCACAACTTGGGAACTATGAAGAAAGGAACCTTCGGTAACTTGTCTTGGTCTTTTACTAAGCATTTCTCCAGACTTCATATTATCGGCGGGCCAGATAAGATCTTGGAGCTTGTCAGTTTGATGACTGCAAGTATGCTTGTATGGAAAAAGACCGATTTGACTCCAACGGAAGATGATCAGATCTCCACAGCTGTCACGTTGCGTGTTAACTCTATCTTCCATGGAGACATCGCTATTCATATTGAAACGACAGTGCCACAAACTGTGCTTCCAAAGTTTTCCTTCTACGCAGTCTATATTATTGGACTGGTTGTGGTTGACAGAGCCGGTGGCTTAGACGATAACGGGCTCCTTTCAAATAGTCCAGCCCTCCTCTCCTACATGAAGTACCTCGAGATCCATAGCCCTGCTGTTTCGGAGTCTGAGAGATCAGAAACTGAGGGCACTCTAGTGATACCGGCCTCCCTCATTGGTGATAGAGGCTTCACGAGCCTTGAGCGTGTGAGAATGAGTGGTGTCTTGCTTAGTCCTGAGGTCAACAGAAGGGTTCCCAACACAAGATTGAGCAAAGGTCGTCCTCTGTTTGAAAACATGAGAGGCCCTGCTTGGAAGTACGACAGCAGCAAGCAGTTTTCCAGACTGTTCAAGCGAGAATCAGAAGCCCAGCACGTCCAAGTTGGGGTTCGTGGCTTTGTCAGAGCTGATGATAGAAGAGCAAGAGTGTATCTCGGCGACAGAGCCAACTTATAAGTGATTTGTAAGCAATTTTGATAATATTATATACGAGATGGTCTTATAAAGCTTTATCTAGTCTCTGATCTGTCGATCGATGTCTCGACGGAGATATTTTATGCGCGGATGGCGCCAAGAACGTACTTAGATGGTTCCCTAACTTCATGGAAGATCACCACTATATATAGTGCGCGCAGGGATTGCTCAATGAGCTACTACCAGAGGCACTGTTTTCAAAAGGCCATATATAATTGCAAATTAAATGACAGCGTACTAGACGTCTGGTATAGGTAGCAATCACTGGAAGATATACAAAATGGCACAAGGGAGTTTGGTCTCAGTCCGAACTTCCAAGTGCCTACTGCCGAGATCACGTCCACAGTTCTAGATTTCAGCGGCCAAGCGAACGAACGTGGGGTCATCGAAGGTGGCGGGGTTACATGCACATCACACAGTATACGGCTGTTGCTCTGGTGGTTTTAGAGGATGTGTGGGCTGTCGCACCAAGTGGAGGCGTCAGGGCAGTGTTTCCCGTGTTATGGGTGGCTATCACAGCGACTTAGTGCGTAATTGTTCGCATCGCAGACGATAAGCAAGAGAGTGGACCCCGGGATTATGCCGTTTCGGGCCGTTTGTCTCAAAATTACACTGCCGGACCAAGAGTTGCGCGTGTGGGCCGTACCATTAATGCTGCCCTTACCACATCATTTCTTGGTACCAAGAGCGGCTCTAAAATTAGGCAGTGCCACGTGTGAAACTGTGGAAACCGTCTGGTTAGGCTCTTGTTGATGTTCCCTATTCACTCCGCTTTTATTGGTTTGTATGGGACCGCCGTATTTGGTTGTGGGGCAGTCCGCACACGACTGAAGTCCGCCCAAAAGTGTATCGGCGTGGATGTGTCACGGAATACGACGACCGACAATGCCGCAACATCCACACTGCGCCAAGATATGATAATCATGACCTCAGAGAGGCGGTCGTGTGGCCTGGGACGGAGCATGTGGGACATTTCTTGGCCTTGCTTATCGCACGGGTCGATCATGGACGTATAAATACCAGAGATGCGCCCACTATTGTGTGTCTCCTCATGTCTTATCTCTTATCCACCAAAACGCGCAAGCATGTCGAAAGAGCACAAGTTACAACACTCTACGACGGTTCTTTCCAGCGACTCGGCTCAGATTCATGAGCTCCAGCACTACCGTCTGACGGTTCAAGAAGTCGAACACATCTACAAGACCAATAAGCTTGAGGGTCTCTCCGAGGCTGAAGCAGAGCAGCGTCTACAGCAGTATGGTGAGAACACACTGGGCGATGATCAGAAGATCTCCCTTGTCAGCATCATTACGCACCAGACGTTCAATGCCATGATTCTCGTCCTTATCATATCTATGGTCATCTGTCTTGCCATCAAGGACTGGATCTCCGGTGGTGTCATCGCATTCGTCGTCTTCATCAACATCTCAATTGGCTCTTACCAGGAGTACAAAGCCTCTCTGACCATGAACTCCTTGAAGTCTCTCTCCTCCCCAACTGCCAAAGTCTACAGAAACGCTGAACTCCAGACTGTTCCTACTAAGTTCGTTGTCCCAGGTGACGTTGTCAACGTCAAGGTCGGAGACACCATCCCGGCTGATTTGAGAATCATTGATTGCTTGAACTTTGAGACCGACGAAGCATTGTTGACAGGTGAGTCTCTCCCTGTTGAGAAATCTGATTCTGTTGTCTACCAGGAGAACTTTGTTGGTGTCGGTGATCGTCTTAACATGGCTTTCTCCTCTTCCGTCGTGACAAAAGGTCGTGCCACTGGTATTGCCGTCAAGACAGGCCTCCACACAGAGATTGGTGAGATTGCACAGTCCTTGAAGGGCAACAAGAAGTCCACTGGTGGTGATGAAGAGACATCTTCAGCTAAGAAGGCATGGGAATCTACCAAGAACTTTGTCGGTTCCTTCCTTGGTACCACTGTTGGTACTCCACTTCACAGAAAGCTTTCAAAGCTTGCCATCCTCCTCTTCTTCGTTGCTGTTGTATTTGCCATTATCGTGATGGCCACCCAGAAAATGAAAGTCTCCAATGAGGTGGCTATCTATGCTATCTGTGTTGCTGTTTCCATGATTCCATCCTCCCTTGTTGTTGTCCTGACTATTACCATGTCTGTTGGTGCTAAGGTCATGTCCAAGAAGAACGTCATCGTGAGAAAACTTGACTCATTGGAGGCACTTGGCTCTATCAATGACATTTGCTCAGACAAGACCGGTACTTTGACACAGGGTAAAATGATCCTCAAGTCCTGTTGGGTCCCTTCCGTTGGTACATTCCAAGTCCAAGGAGCCAACGAACCATTCAACCCAACTGTTGGTGAGATCACTTTCCAGATTCAGTCTCCATTTGATGCTTCCCAAAGCGATGTTATCGAAGAGAAAGCTGACGTTGCTACGAATGCTGAGAATCCATTGTATCAGAAATGGCTCCACGCTTCTACACTTGCAAACATCGCTGTTGTATTCCAAGATGATCAGGGTGAGTGGAAGGCTCACGGTGATCCAACAGAAATTGCCATCCAAGTGTTTGACCACAGAAACAACTGTGCCAGAGAAACCCTCACAGAAGGTGACAATGCTCAGTTCCAACACTTGAACGAGTTCCCATTTGACTCCTCCGTCAAGAAGATGTCTTCAGTCTATGCCAAGGTCGATGATGATGAAAACAACTACATTTACACCAAAGGTGCTGTTGAAAGAGTCCTGAGTTCCTGTTCCACCTGGTACGTTGATGGCGAGCTCAGACCACTTACTCCAGAAGATGTCATTACCATTGAAGGAAACATGAACACTTTGTCTGCAGATGGTCTACGTGTGCTTTCTTTTGCCCATAAGACCGTGTCCAAGGACTTTGACATCACTTCCAGAGAACAAGTTGAGTCTGATCTCACATTCATGGGACTTGTCGGTATCTACGATCCTCCACGTCTTGAATCACGTGCTGCTGTTAAGAAATGTCACAAAGCTGGTATCAATGTTCACATGTTGACTGGTGACCACCCTGGTACTGCTCGTGCCATTGCTGCCGAAGTTGGTATACTCCCACACAACTTGTACCACTACGCCCAAGACATTGTTGACTCTATGGTTATGACTGCTCAGCAGTTTGATGACCTCACTGAAGACCAGATTGACCAGTTACCAGTGTTGCCTCTCGTCATTGCTCGTTGTTCCCCAAAGACCAAAGTCAGAATGATTGACGCCCTTCACAGACGTTCCAAGTTCTGTGCCATGACCGGTGATGGTGTCAATGACTCTCCATCGCTGAAGAAGGCTGATGTCGGTATCGCTATGGGAATTGCTGGTTCTGATGTTGCTAAGGATGCTGCTGACATTGTCCTCTCAGATGATAACTTTGCCTCCATCATCAACGGTATTGAGGAAGGAAGAAGAATGAACGATAACATTCAGAAGTTTGTCCTCCAGCTTCTTGCTGAAAACGTTGCACAGGCACTCTATTTGATGATTGGACTCGTCTTTAAGGATGAGATGGGTCTTTCCGTGTTCCCTTTGTCTCCTGTTGAAGTTCTTTGGATCATTGTTGTCACTTCTTGTTTCCCTGCTATGGGTCTTGGTGTTGAAGCTGCTCGTCCTGATATCATGGAGAAGGATCCAAAGCCAACCAAAGAGAGTGTCTTCTCTTGGGAAATGTTGGTTGATTTGTTTGCATACGGTGTCTGGATGGCAGTCTGCTGTTTGGCTACCTTCATCATTTGCATCTATCCATTCGGTAATGGTCAATTGGGTGTTGACTGTAATGCTGATTACTCTGACTCTTGCTACTACGTCTTCCGTGCCCGTTCTGCCTCTTTCGGTACTATGACCTGGTGTGCCCTGATTCTTGCTTGGGAAGTCATCGATATGAGACGCTCCTTGTTTGCTATGAAGCCAGAAACCGATACTCCATGGACACAGGTCTTCAAGGATGTGTGGTCTAATCAGTTCTTGTTCTGGTCCATCATCGGAGGTTTTGCTTCCTGTTTCCCAGTTGTCTACATTCCTGTCATCAACAAGAAGGTGTTCTTGCATTCTCCAATTGGCAAAGAATGGGGTGTTGCTGTTGCCCTCACTATTGCATTCTGGATTGGTTGTGAAGTCTACAAGTTCTTCAAGAGACTCTACTTCAAGAAGGAGATGGTTCATAACCCAGAGCATGACTTGGAGAGAAAGAACCCATTCGAGAAGTATGTCTCTTTCTCTAGAGCCAACACTGCCCAAGTTTAGATCAACTATGTTTAATTATTTGCTTTTCTACTGTTGTACAATAAATCTAATTATGTTATACTCCAATCTAGTGAACCAAAACTAAATAGCCTTCAACTAGCTCTTGACTCTATGAGACTGCTGTTTACAATAACTTCATCTCTAATACGTGAACACATCCTTCATGGGATGTACAGCGCTGTGGATGACCTTTCTCACCAATCCAGGGCAGACACAGACGACACTTTGAATAGGTCTGACAACATTTCTGTTACGATACACCAACGAGTGCAAATGCTCAACGGATGCATCACACTCCAACTTCTCCAAATCCACAGCACCACCATGGATGATGTCTCCCACAGTTGGGGTATGTGAAAGGTGGACCTCTGTGATTCCACTGAGGATGAGTGTGTGGAGTTCAGGATAATCATTGATCTCAAGGATCGAGGACTGTTGAGCATTGAAGTCTCCCCACGGATTCACATTGTGCACTTGTTCCAAATCGGCATTTGCACGAGGAGTGCGCTCTAATTTGCAGATGAGTTGTTGTAACTGTGGTGTCTGCAGCATCAGTTGAATTTTAGTGTTCTCCTGTAGGGAGCAGTTGAGCTCCAATGTGGTCACCTTTGGGAAAAGAGCAGTTGTGTGGATTCTAGACGATGGCGTATCTGTGCGGAGGATGCCCAATTGTGACAAGTTTGTAAATTGTGAGTGGTCCAGTGTTTGTTGTACAGCAGGTAGTGATAAGCTATCCAACGTCAACTTCTTTAGATTTGGGAATGCATTTTCCAAGTGAAGATACTCCTGGCCCTGGAATTTGGCGATTCTGTGGTCCCCCTCGATGTACAGCTGCTCCAGAGACTCGATAGTGAACTGTGGGAAGTGATCTCTGGCAAGAGCTCCGATGAGGATCTTGAGCTTCTTCAAGTTTGGGAACTTCAGATTCTTGGTAGAAGAACCTTCAAGAACACAATTTACTGTCAAATTGATATCTTCAAGCTTATCACAGTGGTGAAGGTAGGAGAACATTCTGGAAGAGTAAACACTCAGAGAGAGCTTCTTTAAATTGCACCACAATCCAGCGTTAGTGAACAAGGTATCATTCAAGATATCTTGTTGGTCATTCGCCGTGATAATCCTCTCCTGCTCTTGGCCGAAAAGAGAGTCCTCATATACCGAGAGTGTCTCCAACAATGGGGTATGGAGGTGGTCAACACGAGGAGCAATGGTGTCGCAGATGACCTTCATTCTGGTGAGATTTGGAGCAATAAGGGACTCAATACGAGAATCATTCAGCGGCCTGATCTCTAGGTTCTCCACCGATGTCAAGTCACAAGACTTCAAGTGGTCGTAATCGAAGAGCATCGCGTGCTTGGCCCTCCCAATGTGGATATCAGTGGGGCTATGTTTGGGAAAGTGTACCGCGAGGCCACTGGAGGGCACGGATGTGAAGTCAATGTTGCCAAACACATTTTCATGACAGTTGGTGATGAGCATATCCTTGATATCAAACATTGACATCCTGAAAGTGTCGTCCACAGAGCATGTGTCAAGCATGGATAGACTGGCGCAATTGTGGATCTCCATCATCTTCGGGTCGATCTCGAGTTTCCGCACCACCATCGCAGGGAAGTCCATGAATACGTATTTGTGCTGATATAACTGTGGCTTCACAATAGTCTTTATGTCAAGTGTAAACTGTTCGATCTGATTGAGGACAGTGATCACGCGACGTGTGTGTCTGGTCTTATCCTCCGCCACAACGAGCGACTGGGCACCATGGACCTCGATCAGATAGTACCTGGATGTGTCGATGGTAAAGGTTTCACCAAACAGCTGTGAGTACTTCACGCTCGGGTGTGGATGGAAGTAGAGGGCATCGTCAGAACTCGTGAGGGACTGGTCTGTGATGTAGTGGAAGAGGAAGGCGAGCTCGCTCATCTGTGATAAGGACGATATGTCTGCCGGGGTCAGGTAGTCGGTGACCTCAAGCAAGATCTCTATTGGAAGATCGAGCAGCATTGGGTCGTAGTCGTGGTGTTTCTTCTCTGCTATAGAGGGGTGGCGATGAACTGAGAACCCAGAGAGAAGTGAAAATTTGACAAAGTGGTGTGTAGCGGCTCCTGATACCTGTCGATAACAAACGTGGTACGGGCACGCTAGTGACACATTCAAAAATAATACTCTGCTACTAAATGGGAAGTTTTTGTTAGATAATCGGGTCTGAAACCCAGGTATTATGGTAATAAAATGGTGTTTATCAGAATCTAGATGCTAAAATGGCCGAATTCGAAGTTTTTTCAGAACCCCACGTTTTTAGAAGAAGTCAACTGATCAAATTGGAAACAGGTGATAGTCTTTCTGGAAAGTATTGATTTTTCGAATTTTTTTTGGACGAGTTTGGGCAGTCAAGTTGAGTCTTCAACTAAAGAAGACTATATTTGTGAAGTTTGGGGGCACCAACTGTCATAATGACAGAGGTAGCCTATTTATTCCCTCTGTAGAGTGTTGAAAATGGTGTCCAGGTGTGAAAAACCTAGACACCTGAGAAACATCCAGACACCAGCTCTGTTTACAATTTCGCAGTTCACGAAGCCAGAATCGCGTAAACAAACAAGGGAAGAACCCATAACAGTGTACCAGTTCCCCACACCACGCACTCATTTAAGGAATAAACTTACTCTCCCAGACAATGGTGACTGATCTCATAATTCCTCGTGTCGAACTCGGTGCATTGAGCGACGCCTTGCACTGGGCACCGGACGGCTCAATCGCTCTCAATACCGCTGGTCAGCTCACAATTCTCAAACCAAAGCACACAAGAGAAGAGGTCAAGTCTGCCTCACAGCTGTTTGACGTTCAAAAGTTTGAGCTCGAGAAGCTTCCATCGAGCCAGTTGTACTATGCCGAAATGGAAGACGAGCGCACTGGCACACTCTTCACCTCTTTGGACCCAACCGTCACCAAGCTCCAGTGGTCTCCGTTGTTTAACAACACGTCATACTTGGCCCTCATCACCAGCCACCATGATGTCTTGGTAATTAAAGATGGAGAACTGTGGAAGAATCTCACCACTAAGGAAGAAATCAAATCTCAAGCACAGTTTGACTTGCTGAAGACACACAGTATGGTATGGGTTGAGGCCAATGATAACCTATATTTCGTTCAAGGGTTGGCTTCAGGTCACATCAGATTCATTGAAGTGGAGGAGATCGAGCAACAAGAACCCATCAAGGTTGCTGACTACGCAATTGTGACCCTCAAATCTTTGGAAGGGAATCTGTTTGCTGTCTCTGCGATGAATGAGATCTTCAAGATCGTTGGGTCGGAAGTGGAACAGCTGAAGGGACCAGACCGTTTCAAGATCTACGACATCTCCATCGTGAGTGAAACTACGCTGTACTATACCACATGTGGTAAAGTCACCAAATTGGAAAAGGGTAAGAAGCCACTTACCGCATCAACTGGCATCATGTCCCATTCTCAACTGTTCCCAGCTGGCTCATCTAACATCGTCGTGGTATCACAGTCACAGTCCATGCAATTCAACAGTGATCTTAAGCAGATTACCAATGAGATGGTGGAACCAAACATCAAGAAACGCATTGACAGGTGGAATGCCAAATTCAACGATTTCAACACAAAGAGACCATCCTTCAAGATCTTTGGTGCTGATCTCAACTTCAGTGGGAATCTCCTTGCCATCGTCTATGAACTTGACCAAAATGTTAAACTCAAATATCAAATTGCTTCTGATAGTGTCATAAAGATTGCATTCCTGCCTTTTAAAAACAACTTTGACAATGATGGAACTACATTGTCACACTTCCAAGAGTTCAAACTTTCTGGTCATCAAAGAGAGATTGAGCCAGAACCTACGACACCAGACTACTCAGTTGATCTATCCACTTTCTTCAAGGAGTACATTATGAATGACTCCCAAATCACGACATGGGGCCACCAGAACCTCATCACTGGCGACAAAGATAAGCTGATCAAGAAGAAGTACGCGACTCTGTTGTTAGAGCACATTGAACAGCACAAACCGGCCCTCACCAATGACTTTGATAAGGCATTTGTCAACAGCTTGAACACTGTCATCGGAAACAAGACCCCATTACATACTTCAAGTCTTGTCGTTAGTGGTGGTACATTTACCGAGACGTTTGACTTCACTAAAGGTCAAGATCCAGAACGCTTGATTTCTGAGACAGAGACAGAGTGGGCTACATGCGGGCTCACATTCCTGCCTATCTTGACGACTCAAGTGAAACTTGATTCTGCCACTGGAAGAAGATTCATTGATATCGAGAAGGATATATGGAACGAATACGGTGAATTGACAACGACGATACTGGGATTGTGTGATATCAGTATCTATAGTGGATGCCGTTGTGTTACCAAATGAACTCAAACAATGTCATTATCTCTGTTGATCTCCTTCTTACTTGAGTTTATGTTGGTTCTTGCCTCCAGGAGACTAGAGCCTTGACACAACAGTACCAACAAGAATGTGGACACCAACACCTCCATGTTGATCTTGTCAAAGTCGAACAAGATGACAAGCGAGTTGTTTTGGATCCCTTCACAGAAGGCGACACGCTCACGAAGAGTCTCCATACCTTCTGGGTGTTCTCGGTACGGTACCACGATCTCGAAATGACTCAATCCACACCATCTCATAGCCGATTCTGAACCGAAGGAGAACGTTGCTTCTTGGAAAATGTTGAAAACTGAAAACATGCTACTCTCCATTCTGATCACAGACGGCGTAGACAATAAGGGAGAATCGGACACGGGACTTGAAGCTGCCAACACGATGTACTTCTCGCTGTACGAGTTCTTGACCGTAGCCAGGTTCTTGCCCGAAGGGGTTTGGATGTGCCACCTGTTGCCATCTCTGGAGATCTTGTATAGCTTTCTGTGAGAGGCACTCCACACGGTCATGACATCACTAGACTCGACAGTGAAGAGAATCTTGTGCACGAGTCCTTTCAAGGGAATCACCTGGTCTCGTCTCATCTTGGAGTGGAAGCGTCTGCGCTGGAAACGGGCGAGGAAGAACCCCAGCGTAGCGAGAAGGAGGACCGGGAGGAGCGTGAAGGTCATCGCTGTGTGTTGTTCGTAGTTGGAGGAGAAGCAGCGACCAAAAGGATGGGAGAGAGGTACCACTGCAGAAATTGGAAACCATTTCAATCCCGGTCCGCTCTTGGTAGGAGCTTTGTTGTTGCCCGGATGCTGAGATCCAGGAGGCAGCTGGAGGATGGAAGGTTGACACAAAAACGGCGACTGGGACCAAATTGTTCATTCTGCGGACTGGCGGCCTGGAAGCTCATAACTGATCAGGGAACGGAGATAATTCATTGCACACGACACACAACTCCATATTAGATAGACTATACCACTATTTATATCGACTTCTTACCCAGATGATGGATCAACCACCAATTGCAAGATCTTCGTCCACGGCGAAGAAACGCGAAGACGACGCGAAAGTTCTTGGTTAGTGTAGTGCCACTTCAAACCTCTAAACCCCACACTGTAAGCCCATAAAGCACATACTCCGTCGATGGACCAGCGACATACCTCCCACACACCAATCGAGAATGGCAGCTGACACCGAACGGGAAAAGTTCTACCACCCGTACGATCCGTACCAGATCCAGCTTGACTTCATGAGGGCTCTCCACGATGTCTTCACCAACAACTACAAGATCGGGCTGTTCGAGAGCCCCACTGGCACAGGTAAGACACTGTCCTTGATCTGCTCGTCCATGACTTGGCTCAGGGAACAGAAAAGGCAGAGCAACACTGAGGGCGCCAAAGAGGACGAAGAGGAAGACAGCGACTCTGAGCCCGCGTGGGTCAAGGAATCCTTCTCTCTGATGCTCAACAAGGGCAAGACTGACGCCGCCGAACAGTACGAGAAGCGCCTCGATGACGTTTCTAAGAGACTGGAAACGCGGCGTGTCACTGAGGCCAAAGAGAGAAAGCTCAAGCGCTTCAAGAAGGTCGAGGTTGAAGTGACAGAGTCGGATGATAAATTCATCCCAGACGACTACGTTTCCGACGACGAGGACAAGGCGAAGGCCAAGACACTCAAAGACAAGAACGAAGAACTTGGATTGGAGATCAAACAGCTGATGAGAAAGCTGAACGGCCCACAGAATGAAGACAGTGATTTGCTGAACCAAGACACCAAGATCTTCTTCGCCTCCAGAACACACTCACAGTTGAATCAGTTCTCATCCCAGCTTCGTCTCCCATTGTTTCCCTCATCATACACCGAGAGAGAAGAACACTTGAAGTACTTGCCACTGGGATCAAGAAAGCAACTGTGCATCCACAGCAAGGTGTCCAAGATCAAAGACGTGACCTTGATGAATGAAGCTTGTTTGGACTTACAGAAAGCCGATGCCAAAGCCAAATGTGAGTTCTATCCCGGCCCAAGAAACGCTGAGATGCAGGACAGGTCCAAAGAGTTTAGGGACTCCGTCTTCGCTAAGATCAGAGACATTGAAGATTTGCCGGGATTGGGCGATGCTATTGGTGTATGTCCTTACTACTCTGTTAGAAAAGGTGTTGCATACTCTGAGGTGATGACTTTGCCGTACCAGATTCTGCTCACCAAAAAGTCTCGAGAGGCTTTGGGGATTTCTTTGAAGGATTCTATCGTGATTATTGACGAGGCTCACAACTTGTTGGATACCATCACATCTATCAACTCTGTTACTGTTTCTGTGAAAGAGTTTGAACAGTGTAAGGTCTCTCTCAAAGCATATCTCCAGAAGTTCACAAGGAAAATGAATGGTGGTAACAGAATCAACTTGATGAAACTGGTTAAGATCATTGATATCATCTTGAAATATGTTGCTAACATCGAGAAGATCTTACCAGGAAGACCCATCGACTTATTGGATATATTTCAAGGAACAACTGGTGATTTGTTAAACATACACAAGTTGGACAAGTACCTTACGGTGTCCAAAATTGCATACAAGATTGAATCATATATGGACAAAGAGGAGAGACATAATACCCCGATCTTGTTCAAAGTTGTTGAATTCCTGAAATCAATCTCCAATCCGTCCAAAGAGGGAAAGTTTTTCTTTGACGTCAAGGGCCCAAATGTGTCTTTGAGTTACATGTTGTTGGATCCATCAGAAATTTTCAGAGACATTGTGGATGAGGCAAAGTGTGTGGTCATGGCAGGTGGTACTATGGAACCGACAGAAGACTACTACAACTACTTATTCCCATACGTTCCAACGGACAAGGTGAAGAAGTTCACTTGTGGCCACGTCATTCCGAAGGAGAATCTCGAAGTGTTTGTCATGAACAAAAGAAACTTGGAATTTGAGTTCTCTTTTGACAAGAGAAACAATGCAGCCATGATCAACGATGTTGGCGAGTCTGTACTGGAAGTAACACAGAAGACTCCTGGTGGCGTTGTGATATTCTTTCCGAGCTACAAGTACTTGTCTGACGTGTTGAACACATGGAAGACATCTGGTGTTTTTGAAAAGATCGACAAGCTCAAGAAACTGTTCAGTGAATCTTCTACGGCAGATGTGCTTGGTGACTATTCTACAGAGATTGCCACGAATGGCGGCGCATTGCTTTTGTCGGTTGTTGGAGGACGTCTGTCAGAAGGTATAAACTTCTCTGATGACTTGGCCAGAGCAGTAATGGTAATCGGTCTGCCATACCCGAATGCATTCTCCGGTGAGATCATTTCCAAGAGGAAGTTCATTGAGGATCAAGTCATGGAGCGTACCAATGGCAACAAGGCCAAGGCACAAGAAGCAACAAGAGACTTTTACGAAAACATGTGCATGCGCGCGGTGAACCAGAGTGTTGGAAGATCAATCAGACACAGAAATGACTATGCTACGATTTATTTATTTGACAGGAGGTATAATGGGGAGCGAATTCAGAACAAGCTCAGTGAGTGGATCAAAGTACGGATCTCCAAGGGCTTGGACCACAGAGCCGTCGTGGCACGCACTGAGGAGTTCTTCAAGCTAAAGAGCCGATGAAGAGGCCACAATTGGGGTATTTATAACCGGATCATTATAGAAAGGAACCTATTTAATAGAGGCCATGGCCCCATAGTAGCAGATTTTAGTCTTCATCATAGTCGGAATTAATTGATGTTCCGAGGGTTACCCTACCTGTGATCATCACCGCGATCTCGAAATTTTGCCTTGTTTACCTCACCAGACATCAACAACGGCGCAGAAGAACAGCCAGCACCGCCGCCAATGACCGCATTCACAGCCCCAGTTGTCACCGACGAGGCATCCGCTGCACCGGTCGTTCCGCTGTCGACGGGTAAGAAGCTCCTCAATGAACTTCTCGAGACCGCCGGCGATTTGCCTGCCAGAGACTCCGACTTGGGCGCCATTCAGCTCGGCATCAACGAGATCCGCAAGCGCGCCAACAGGCTCCGTAATCCTGCCAACGAGGTCACCACCGGCGAGCACCTCACCAAGGCCCACTACTTGCTTGCGGGCAAAGTCGACATTGAAGGGCTCGAGGCACACATCAAGCAGCTCGACCGCTCGAAGACCAGGGAAACTCGCTCCAAGCACCAGACACAGAGCGTCGATCTCGATGGATACCTGAGAGCCAAGAAGGACGAGAACATATTGTCTGCAATTGAGCAGTCTTTGTCATCCGCTGCCAGAGACTTTGACAACTTTGTCAACCAGAACATCTCTCTTGACTGGAAGCAACGCAGAGACGAGATCAGAGAGGCCTTTGGCATTGTTTTGAACAAGGCCCAGCCACAATTCTCTGACAAGCACCGTGGAGACCTCAAGTTCGGCAAGCCATCCGGAACTACCGCATCTGCTCAGAAAGAGAAGTCAATCAGTTGGGGTAAGTCCTCAAGACTCTTGGACAACAGCACTTCCAAACTCAATGTCAACGAGAACTATCTTACCAGAGGGAAGTTCGAGCGTTATGCCAAAATCGTCAACAAACTCAACAACAACAGACAATCCTTGGAGTCTAACACCAGGGCCGAGGATGACTTTGACTTTGCCTCGGAGTTCATCGAGATCTTTAAGAATGGCTCAGACTCCAAATCTAAACAACTATGTGAGAGTTGGCAAATCATTTCATCCCTCAAGGATGCTACCACGAGACCTGCTGACTCCCAGACATTCAAGAACAGAATTGTTTCCAAGGCTAAGACGTACTTGGAAGTTCAGTTCTTTGAGTTGGTTGACCACATTTACAAGACTAAGGCCGTTGAGAAAGGACTACCGACTATCGTCAACAAGGTCAAGAGTTTTATTGACTACCAGAAGCTTAACTCAAATGGTAATTTGATGATTGTTAATGGAATTCCAATTTGGGCTTTGATTCTCTACTTGCTCAGATGTGGGTTTGAACAAGAAGCTTTGAACTTGGTTCTTGAGCACCAGTCTGTCTTTAAGAAGGTCGAACAATCATTTGTTCCATACTTCAAGGCATACGTTTCATCCAAGGACAAACGTCTACCACAGCCACTCGTCACAAAGATTCAGAATGAATTTAACAACCACATCAAGAAATCAGTCGATGGTGATCCATACCGCTATGCCGTTTACAAAATTCTTGGTCGTTGTCAATTATCCAGAAGAAACTTGTCCAACATTGCATTGACGGTGGAAGATTGGCTCTGGATGCACTTGATGCTCGTCAAAGACGATCCACAGGCCGAGTATGACCCGGCTCATGAAAAATACACCTTGCAAGATTGTCAAGAGATGATTTTGTCTTATGGTCAACAGAAGTTTGCCACCAACTATTTGCAAGTTTTGTTACTCAGTGGTTTATATGATGAGGCTGCTAAGTACAGCTTAGAGGTGAATGAGATTGATGGTGTTCATATGAGTATTGGATTGGCACATTACGGACTGTTGCAAAACGGTTGTACCCCAAAGCAACTGGTACAAAGGGGCGAGAGCTTCAGCAAGCTTTTGGGCTCATACATCAAGTCGTTCAAGTTCTCTGATCCAAGAATTGCAGTTGAATACTTGATCTTGATTTGTTTGTTCAAGGACCAGACAAAGACTTGTCATGAAGCATTGAGAGAATTGATCTTGGAGACTAGAGAGTTCTCCATTCTCTTGGGTAAGGTCAATTCTGCTGGTGTTAGAATTCCAGGTAAGATTGAGCAGAGAAAGAGCTTGATTTCCTTGGAAAAGGACTTCTTGAGCAAGGTGACTGAACAAGCTGCTATTACTGCTGACAAAGAGGGAAGAATTTATGATGGTTTGTTGTTGTACCAATTGGCCGAAGAGTACCATATCGTTATTTCTATTATCAACAGATTGCTTGGTGAGTATTTGTGCAATACTGAGTTGGATCAACCACTTGTTGATGGCAACAGTGAGACCAACCCGATTCTTATTGCTGAGAACTTCTTACAGATCCACCCAAGCACTTCTGCTGAGAAATGGAGTGTTTGCAAGAAATTGTTGAGAATTGCCGAGATCAGACATTTGTTCATTGCCAAGGAATGGGACGAGACTTTGAGACAGATCGAAGAGTTGGATATTCTCCCTGTGAATCCACAGTCTGATCTTACCCAAACAAGACTCAAGGCCGAAGAGTTGGCCTACTTGGATGACAATTTGCTCAAGAACATTCCTAACCTGTTGATAATCTCTATGAACTGTGTTGCCCAGAGAAAAGAGCAGCTTAACATCAGTGCATATAACGGTTCTATCAAGGAGGAGAAATCCAGAGAGCTGAAACAGATTGCTAAAAACTGTGTTGTCTTTGCTGGTATGGTACAGTACAAGATGCCTCGTGAGACCTTCAGTCTTCTCATTGGCTTGGAGGCTACGTTGTGATTTTGTTCATCTGGAATGCTGATTAATGTTTTGTATAAATAAGCCTGTCCCCTTGGAAGGAAAGAAATCGTAGAAGTGTGAATTGGTTCAATCCGTGGTTGCTTTGTCGTTAGAGTTTCCATTATGATCATCATGGCCAGTTTGGTGGCCATCATCGTGGTTGTCATTATGGCTGTGCTTATGATCATGTCCGTGGTCATGCTTGTGCTTTCTCTTGGAATAGTCAGGTTGCACTTCGTACGAGTTGGGGCTTGGAAGCCTCTGTGTTCTCTTCTTTCTCTTCTCTTTCCTTTGGTCGCCTTTGCCCTCATCACCGGACGAGTCCGATGAGCTCGAAGAGCCTGAAGATGACGAGTCCGAGTCACACGAGCACTCTTCGGCGTCAAAGTCCTGCTGTGGGTGGAAAATACAGCATATTTTGGACTTCTTCTTATTCATGTGTTCGTTGTCGACGGTTCCTTCATCCCACCTGACACGGGGGCGTCGTTGCTGTGGCTGTGGTTCCTCTGGTTCTGCTGACACGCGCAGGTGGAGCGTGGTAGGAAGCTCAACGGTGGTCTGTTGACCGTGTTGCTGTGTAGTGATGCCACTGCTGTTCTCCATCGTGGGTTGTAGTCGTTTTGCGGTTGTGTTTGTCTTTGTTGGTGTTGAGGGAAGGGTGTGCCTGATATTTTGGCCCCGGGGAAGTTCACGGCTAGTTATGTTCGCGCGCCACCGGTTCACCCGGACACTACTCTAGGCCGCCCTCTTCCTCCTTGTTAGCCCCAAACACCACAACAATGTCATACCGAGGGCCGGTCAGCGTGTTCATTGCACAGAGGAGAACTTTCTCTTCATTCTCGTCTTTGCTTCGCCAGAAATCGATTGTGGACAAGATCAGAGCAGCCCCGGGAAGCCGCAACGACCTCTCTTTCACCGAGTCTGCATCATACTATTGGAAGTGGCTCATCACACCAACAAGGAAGTTGCTAGAGACCTACGAGACTCAACTTGTGGGCACTCTCAATCTTCCAAAAGATGTTTCTTTGGAGCGGAAGACCGTTGCTGGACTTCACGAGCTCCATCTGAAGAGCGAAAGTGCAAGAGACATTGAAACACCAACTCTACTTGTCCATGGTCACGCCGCATCTGCTATTTTCTATCACCGCAACTTCGAGGCCCTCAGTGGATCCATCAAGAACTTGTACGCAATTGACTTCCCAGACACAGGATTGAGTGATCGAAGACACTTGAAAGTCTCACCAGTCAAACAGAAGTTGGAGCAGATCAAGACCAAGAGAGAGGAAGACGATTCGACCATATTATCATACAAGTTGACTCAGAACAAGGAGAAGAACTTGGAGCAGGTACAAAAAGTTGAGAACTACTATGTTGAAGCCATAGAGCAATGGAGACAGGAACATGGATTTGAAAAGATTAACCTCGTCTCACATTCATTTGGTGCATTGATCTCCTTCCGCTACGCTTTGACACACCCACACCGAGTTCGCAAACTGGTCCTATGTTCCCCTGCTGGCGTTGAACGCAACATATTTTCATTGAACAACACAGAGTCATCAGGAAAGTTGTCTGATAATCCTGTCTCTCCCCGCTATTATCGCCCTGCTTTCGTTCCAAGGATCATTGCCCTATTCGGATTTGGCGTCACCAAGTCTTTGGGCCCATTTGGAGTTCAGTTGATTTCTAAGTACTTGAGTATGAGATACTCACGTGGATCTCAGCATGATGAGCAGGTGAAGATCTTGGTCAAGTACACACTTGCCCTCTTCTATCAAAGAAACAACTCATACAGAAACTTGAAAGTTTTGCTGACGAACCAAATTTTGGGAGTGGATCCAATTCTGGACAGTGCTACCCAATTGCAGGTTCCAACCTCCATCATATATGGAAGCTTTGACTGGATGAACTCACAAGCCGGTTATGAGATGTTCAAGGAGATTGAGAAAGTAGGTCAGATACCAGTGTCGTTCAGTGTTATCAATAATGCGGGGCATAATGTCTTCTTGGATAATCACGAGGAGTACGATAAACAGGTCTTGGCTTTCTTGAAGGAAAGCAAGACAGAGATCATGAAGGCTTGATTTTTAGATCATTGTACTTGTGCAAAATTATACAGGTGAGAAATAGATTAATCGGATCAACAAATGGACCGATATGAGAAACGTGTAACATTAAAGAAATCGTGACATGTAAAGAAGCGTATAGAGGAAAGAAGAGAATGATGTCAAAGGAAAAGTACAAACTCACCTCAGTTTCTAAGGAACATGAACCAGATAACAAGGACGAAGAAAAGACCAAGACCAACAACAGGAGCATACTGCTTTATGAGCAAGTCAAAGTTGATCTTGCGGGCAGCCTTTCTGTACTTTTTAGACTCCATTCTGATGTTACTCGAGACTTCACTCATCCGGTCCAAACTGTCTCCTCTGTACAACAAGTCTTCGATGTTTTTCTGCATGACAGACTTCACGTCTTCCAACTCAGAGTTCAACTTGTCCAAATTGGATTGTGCTCTTTCATCTTGGTAGAGCTTTCTTGTCTTTTGCATGTAGTTGTCAAAGCTCACATACGCATATGGTCTGACGTCTGGTCTCATGGCATCAGCACCGTGAGAGTTCTGGAACTCGTTGGCAATCTCCTTCAGGTACGAGAAAGCGAGTTTACGTGGGTAGTTTCTCTCACAGATGACAAAGTAGACGATTGCTTGTTCGATGAAGTAGTGGATTTGGTAGTTGGAAGACTCGATGGACGCTCTGACCTCCGAGTTGGGCGTGATACGGGACACGATCAGCTTGACTTTCTTCTTCTGTTCCAAAAGAGACGGGTCGTTGTCGGAATCAACGGATCCGGAGAGCGGGACTCCTAGTGGTGGTGATGTTAGTATTCCACTCTGCTGTCAACAAAAGGCCGCATTCACCGCTGAGTGAACACGACACGATAGTGGCACACTCAGCGGGCGGCAGCACAGACGGGGACTTACCGTCATTCCTGAATATCAACGTTGACTTGATCATCGTTTTTGTGTGTTAAGCGCCGTGGAAGAAGATGCAATTGCGCCGTTGTGTATTATTCGATTGATGAAGTGCCCGCCATACTTGGCTACTTTTGGCTCTTGGGTCCGGCTCACATCCGTACACCACCTTGATCTGGCACTGGGCCATTCGGAGAGAAACGTGTTGACATCTTTCCACTTTTAATCCTTTATGAGACAACGAGAAGAAGTAATTTGATACTCATTTCAAAGATATGTGGGTGCTCTGGTGTATTGCTTTGTTCGTTTACACTGTGCTCATTGCACGCGTGTGCTTCATCGTGCCGTGCTTCTCGCTCAACAGCAAGAACGTGAGCAGTTCTGTACGCTGGGAGAGGAAATGTTTGATGGTCCTTTTGGGTTCTGGTGGCCACACAGGCGAGATGCTTCGTATGCTTTCCACAGTTGACTCACTCAGCACACTCAAGAAGATCACGTTTGTTGTATCTTCGGGTGATAGCTCATCCATCGTGCTACTTCAGAAGTTCGCTGAAGACCACAAGTTGCCTGAATCCAAGTACACTGTGATGGAATTACCTCGTGCCAGACGTGTCGGAGAGAGCCTTCTCTCATCTGCCAAATCTACGATCATCTCCACCTTTATCACGTTCACCACATTGTCGAGACAGGGCCACCGCATAGGCCATCCACACATTCTCATTGCCAACGGCCCAGGCACAGCAGTGCCTTTATGTCTGTTCTTCACAATCTGGAACTTCTTCGGCGAGAGCCACACCAAGATTGTCTATATGGAGTCGCTGGCCCGGGTCAAGAAGCTCAGTGTCTCCGGTCTACTATGTCGTCCATTATCACACCGTTTCATTGTTCAGTGGGCCTCGTTGGCAGAGAAGACACAGACGGAGTACCACGGCCTGCTGGTGTGATCTACAACCGCAATGTTTCCCATCGGATCTATCAGCATCGGCTGGTGGTAAGTGACAGACCGGAGTAATTGCCTCAGTCTCTGGGTTTTATCCCTCATTGTCTTGCCCCGCTGTCCCTTGTCCCTTGTCCCTTGTGCCATTTTTACTCGGTGCTCGGTGATGGCTGCCGATAACATGTGCGATCGGCGTGTCTTCCCGCATCCGGAAGTGGATAGCGCACTATCTCCTCATCGCTCCCCACGATCGCCAGCGAACCAGGCGCTCCTATATATAAGCAGGGCTCCCCCGTCCGTGAACTGATAATCCAGCTCCTGTAGACATCGCCAGCCCAGCAGAACACCACACAATTACCAATGTCCCAGTCACAGACCACCACCGTTACACCAACGCTCAAACTGAACGTCCAGGGAAAGAGCGGCGTTGAGCTTCCTCCACAAGGTATCCACAACCTCGTCTCCGGCGACATGCCATACCGCCACGTCAAGCCAACGTTCACCGACAAGTACGAGGAGCGTGAATTCATCAAGGAGCACATCGCCGGAGCTTTCAGAGTGTTTGGAAGAAAAGGCTTTGCCGAGGGAGCCGCCGGTCACATCTCTGTCAGAGATCCAATCGACCCAGAGACGTTCTGGATTAACCCATTGGGTAAGCACTTCAGTCTCATGAAGAAGTCTGACTTGGTCCACGTCGACAAGGAGGGTAACATCATTGGCGGCAACAAATCGGCTGTCAACGCTGCTGGCTTCAAGATCCACTCAGCCTTACACAAGGCCCGTCCAGACGTGAACGCCGCCTGCCACACACACTCAGTATGGGGCAAAGCCTACTCTACGTTTGGTAAGCCATTGGAGATGATCAACCAGGATGTGTGCATGTTCTATAAGAAGCACACTGTCTACAACGACTTTGGTGGTGTCGTTCTGGAGTCCTCTGAAGGTGAAAGACTTGCCAGTGCTCTTGGTGACAACAAGGCCATCGTTTTGCAGAACCATGGGCTCTTGACTGTCGGCGAGACCGTGGATGAGGCTGCCTACTTGTTCACTTTGATGGAGAGATGCTGTGAGGTTCAGATGAGAGCCGACTCGGTTGACTCTAAGTACCCAAAGATCATCATTAACGATGACGCTGCTGCTTTCACTTACCACATGACATCGGACCCAGAGTCTCTCTTTGCCGAGTTCCAGATTGACCTCGAGCTTGAGGATGAGCTCACCAACGGTGCTTACAAGAAGTGAGTCGGTATTTATATCCATGTACGTCCCTATTTATGTCCATCACCACCCGTAGCTTTCTATTTCCTTAAGAGATTGCGGGCGCTTATCCGTGATTGACTTGTTAGTGCCCTGCGATCGGCCTTTTTGTGTCATCTAAACATCACGGGAGCAGAACCACATCCCCAAACACAGGCAAAAGTCAGAAGAATCATAGGTTCAAGAGATGATTAGAGTTGTTTTTGATTAGGGTATCTCCCAGATAACCATCTTCTTGCTACCAGACTACTCAGATTGTCTCGCAATCGCCAGTGCTTATAGCCCACAACCCTTGCTACTCGCTACACTGATATCACACACACACACACACACGATGGCCAATCCACAATCCCTCCTTGACCTTCCACTGAATGCATTCCCACTCATAATCGAGCACCTTCTTCACATAGGATCCAGTCCAAGGCCACTCATCACCTCTTGCAAGTCACTTCACGGACGCTTCGGATATGTCTTGGAGACCGTTGAGATCGAGGAGCTCTTAAGCTACCAATACTTCCCGAAGATAACACCACAATGGAGACTGTTGCAGCACCTTAACTGCAGGAATGATATGACTATGTGTCTTCAATCTTTGCTGATATCTTCACACTTTCCAGACCTTTTCTTGAGAGGCCATACAAGCTCGGTTGCACAGGGTTCTCGTCTCTACAGAACGCTCCCACACATCCTCCATACTGCACACTGTTTGAAGAGTTTGGAGTTGAACTGCAACACGGCATTGATCGTTTTAAGAGTATTGACCCACCTCCCTCCCCGTGTTGAAAACTTGTGCATAATTGTCCTGAACCATGAGCTGGGTTCGTTTGAGTTTGATGAGCTTCTCAGAACTGACATGATGTTGGCTATTCAGTCACAGGACCGCCAGAGAGAGCAGGGACTCGTCCAGTTTGAATTCAGGGTCTACAACGGCCAAAAGTTTACCACGGACATTTCCACAGCTTTCAGACTCCTTGAGCTGGCTGTACAGAATCAGGTCAACCACGACACTTGGGAACAGAGATTCTGCTTAAGAAGCCTTGAAGTTCTCACAGAGAAATACAAAGTTGTCTCTCTCATCGGTGAGCTCATCTACTATGTTATTCTTTGCAACTCAGTCACATTAAAGAGTATTGTTTTTGAAGGCATCGATGTGGACTTGGTTTTTGGACAAGAGGAAAGTCCACCCATTCAAATCCCCAACTTGAGGATCTTCCAGTTTGACCAGACATCGAGAAAGTACTGGCGCCAGTGGTATCAATTGTTTGAAGTGGCCAACATCGAGAATGAGCCATTTGAAGGAATGTCTGTTCCATTGTTGCTGTACAGACGCAAGAACCGTCTCTATGTCAAGCATGTCTCTGAAGAACCACCTCAAAGATACTCAGATATCGTTGGGGAAAAGCCAGAGATGGCATACTGGCGCTCAGTCAAGATGTTCCCGCTCACGAGATACACGATGTACAAACAGCTCGGATTGAAGTATATCTTCTACGGCGATGATGGCCAAAATTAGTGTGTTTCTATGTCTTGTATGTTGTATTTACCCCACGTTTAACAATTGCTCATCTTCAGTGGATTTCACCGGTAGATCTCGGCCAAAAGATACGCCGTGACTTGAACCACAGGCACTTTTTTGTTTTTGTGGCACACCATGTGGCATGGAGAAGGCTGGGGTATATCTGCAAACAAATAGCGCATCGGCTGGATGTGCCGACGAGGCCAATTCCCAAAGAGTAATACACATACACAGTACAAATAAACCTTGCTTACACATGTCTCAAATCGTTGCACCACCAGCTAGCTTTCTCAGCCTTCCACCAGAGATCCAACTCAAGATCATCACACAGCTGTTCAGGTCCCGAGCCCCAGTTATCCCACTCATCACATCTTGCAAGACTCTCTATGACCGCTTCGGCTTTTTGATCTACAAATGGCACGTCTACAACTTGACTGCCACGCCAGAGACTCTCAGGAATCGTTCTGTGAGAAGATTGACACTCGAGGACAAGAAACAAAGATCTCTCGGTTTTGAGGGTCAAGATTTACAAGATACCTCGCACGACCTACCAGGCCCACTACCTGTCTTTCATCGGGTCCAGGAAAGGTCCATACAGTTTCAGGAACCTATTTTGTTTGAGTTTGTCTACCGACTCAGCACATGTTCTCTTCGACGTGTTGAAAGTGTTACCACCCGGTCTTCAGTTCCTCACTGTCGCCTACACTGGCAGTGCCCGGTTTGCACAAGTTCACTCAAGAGATCTCTACACCCCAGAACCACGCCACACAAGCGGGAACTTGAAGGTCTTCTGCTTTGCCAGTCAGATTTCCTTATCTAAGACTGTTCTTCATCCTCACATTACTGCATTCCATACCTCAGGGCCGTTCGAAGAGAACGTGGCTAGGGCAGGTAGGAGCCAGACGGTCCATTATTGGGAGAACTCCATTGCTTTATTCAACCAACGAAGAGATGAGGCAGAGGTTTGTTTTGGTAACTTGTTGTATGAGATCTTGCATAACTCGAAGGAAACATTGGAAGCTCTCGAGTTTTCAAACTTTGACGTCGGTATTGTCTTTGATGTTGAGAACAGAAACCTTCCTTTCAGGATGAGCACGTTGAAACACTTTCATTTTGACAGTGTCTCACAGAACGGTGTGGACAACTGGTTACCTCTTCTACAGGAAGTGAACAAGAGTAATGGCCGAGTTAATAACATTCCGGTTCCTTTGCTCGTCCTCAACGAGAAACTCGGGAAGGTGCTTTACTACAAAAGAGTCAGTGAGACCTTTTCTTACCAGCATGGCGGCCGTTCATTATTGAGTACATGGCACAAGGCAGCACCAACCCTGCTCGATGAGCTTAGAAAAAGAATTGGTATTTCTATCTCTAATAAGTTAAGGCAATGATCATTTCCCCCGAGCCAATTTCTCTTTGGTAACTATGAATTGTGTAGTGTGTAGCGGTATGATTGGGAATAGTACTACTCCTGCCATGGCCACGGAAATAGGCGGTGCCGTTTTTGTGGCATTTTCCAAAATTATACCGAGCGGAGGACAAAGACTGCTACACCCCATAAGGATGTAACCCAAGAACGAAGACAATCATGACAGAGCTATCCCGCCGTCGTTGACTCTTGAGGCACGCCACAAGCCACGCGCCACGCAGCCATGGACAGAGACCGACGCCACAGAGCCGAAGATGCTGATCCCGACCAGCACGGGGAGAACCCAACCGCCAACGGCCGCCAGCCCAACGATGACCCGAACAAAGCCGCTCCACACTTCAGATTTGCCCAATTCCCAGGAACGGAGTACTTGATTAATGGCCCAAGACCGAACTTCAACGTTGGAGGGTTTGCTGCTGCTGGTCGAATGCCGCCCGTTGATAATGATTGGATACCCAAAGACAGTGACCAAATGTTTGACCAGGATGAGATCAGGAGCTCAATTCAACGCCTTGGAATCATGGACTATGGAGAGGACAACCCCACAACGGAAAACAGTAAGAAAGAAGACAATGGTGCCGATCAGCTTGTGACTGATCATGACAGGCTTGTGGAAGAAGAAGCTGCTGATGTTGAAGATACGGCCTCAGATCCTCAACAACGTCCAGGGAGAAACTTGAAGAAGGAAAGACAGGATGAAATTCAAGAGTTTCTTCGGGCCAATAGTGGGATCCCTCTTGCTCCAGTATCTGAGTACTTTGGAAACAGATTTGCCAATCCTTATGGTGCGGAGCACCTTGACCATCATGTTGACATCTTCAACCAGAAGTATACGGAATCGACCCACTGGAGTTCACAGGAGAAGACGATCCTGAGCTTGCCATACAGTGTCATTACTCTCATTCTTGCAGAACTTTCTTACTCCGGGTCTAAGTTGGACGGGTTCAACTTCTTGAGAACTTGCAGAAGGCTATTTTATGGCCACCAGAGTAAGGTGTACTGGGGAAAATCAGTCAACTTTGAAGAGACTGTGCAGAGTAATGGGTCTTACAACTTTGAGACGAACCCAATTCTGTCTACAAACATATTCAGGTTCGAGCGCAACAGCACCTTCTACGACATAGCAACCTCCATTCGGATCTCTTCAAGCACGGATAGGCATCAATTGGGACTCAACACAAGGTTCCTCACATATTTGCCACCTATGATCCAAAACTGCGAAGCACTACGGGTATTGAAGGTCCACTCGGACTCATTGAAGGTCATTGCCCATCTCCTCAAAGCTCTCCCTCCAAATCTTCAGAAGCTCTTGCTCAAGTTCACGCTGCCAAACAAGGATCAACTAGTGGATTACTTCTCGGAAGATGACTTTGAACTCTCTTCTCTGCCTCGTTGCACGAAGTTGCTCAAGTTTCATTTGGACATGGTTCATTTTGAGTGGCGTACAACCCAGGAGTCGTTGAGGTTACTTAGTACACCTCAATCATTGGCCACAATTAAAGAACTTCTCACACACATATGGCAAAACAAAGATCTGATAAACAAAAAAGCCATCAAACTTGGAAGAATGATCTATCAGATCTTGGAGGCATCGAAAGACACGCTTCTATTTATCAAGATCAAGAGATTCGATCTTGGGTTGATCTTCAATTCATACATAGGGTGTGTGCCTCCCTTGATGCCACAGGTAAGGGTGTTTTGGTTTGATAGTGTATCCGACGTCACTTACAGTCTTTGGTTGACCGAACTTC
This sequence comes from Petasospora maritima, assembly GCA_030557345.1. Lineage (NCBI taxonomy): Eukaryota > Fungi > Ascomycota > Saccharomycetes > Phaffomycetales > Wickerhamomycetaceae > Petasospora > Petasospora maritima. Next base: position 207,207 of record JAKTOZ010000006.1, read on the forward strand.
TCCTCTGCCTTACATTACAGGACTACAAGAGAATATTGGGCCCCATCATTGTCTACTACGACATTCACAAGGACAAGTTATATTCATATGAGTTACAGAATGATCCTGTTCCTTCCGTGATCTGGGGTAGAACCCCGATGAGTCAGTGGAGAGAGATTGACCGCTCAAAACGTGAGGCGTTCCAACAGCAGATCGAACGGGAGTACGATTTCCACGGCTCAATCAATTGACTCTTCAATCAATCCTCTTCAGAGTTCTTTTGCTTCTTAGACTTTCTCAGTTCCATAAGTTCATCCATGTTGTAAGCAACCTGTTTGGCATTTGTAGTTATTTGATCTTGTTCATCAATGTGACGTCTTTTTGGCTTATTTTTGGCACTTGTCATAACACCGTTTTTAGAGACGGTAGGATCATACAAGACTGAGAGATGCCCCAATTCGGTACCAATGGCTATTTGATCGATCTTGTGGTTCCAATCGATGGCCGTGACGAGGGACTCTGTTTCAATGGTAGAGATGGTCATTAGATCAGACTTGTGGAGTATGTGCAACGAACTGGATACGCCAGGGCACAATATATGGGACCCATGGAACAGCAGAGAAGATTTTGATGTGGATGGGAAGTTTAATCTTTGTATGAGTGGCGTAGTCAGATTTCTTGTGTCGTAGAGCTTCAAGGAGTCTGATTGTCTCAAAAGGATTTGTGTAGGGTCAGTGGATGACGCTGCAATCCCCGTGATATCGGAGTTCAACTCAAGTGCATGTGCTGGTCTTGTGAAATGCAAGGCCTTAGGATCCCAGAATGTGGCTCTGTGGGTCGAATCGGTAGCGATGATGCTTGTTGGCGTGGATGTCACCGATAGCACTTTGACCTTTTTGCCCTTAGAACTCTTCATGAAATTGACTTTCTCCTGTTTGGCAGTCTGGGCATCCCAGATTCTGAATGTGGAGTCATTTGATGATGTGATGATTTTATCATTGGCATAGAAATGACCGTCTGTTATGGACTCTGTGTGACCTTTGGTCTGTTTGACATCATAGAGGTAACGATCACCAGCGCTGAACTCTTTCAAGACAGACCCATCACCAGCCAGCAGCTTGAACACTGGGTCATTGACACACGCCAAGATCTGGTCCTTGGAATTCACATCAAGCGTCGTGACGTCGTGTGTCTCGTAGGGTTCGTATGACCGGTTTGGTGTTGTGTTGACGGGGTTCATGGCTTGGAACTCGTATACATCCAACATGGAGCCACGCGTTGTGCTCATCAGGCGGTTTCCAGACCTACTGAACTTCAGGCAATGAACTCCCTGAGCCTTTGTGAGGTCGAATTTGTGAGTTATTGGGAGCCCCTCGAGGTCGTCTTTGTCGTCATCGCTGTCTTCGGAGTCGTCAGAGTCTCCAGAGTCATCAACCTGCTTCTTCGGCGGTACCCTCAGGTGCTTGTCGTATGGGTTCGTAGAAGTGGCAGCATCATCCACAGAGAGGAAGCTCATCACCGTATGGTTTTTATCACGAGCCGCCCGATCATTGACTGGCAATTCGCCGTTGCTGTGTAGTACTCTACTGGCTTCTTCGCAGCTCGCGGGCGCGCCAAAGCTCGGACCCCACGAGGGTCTAATAAATAGAGGGCTCTTCCAGTTGTACACATACGTCCACTATCAGCGAACTACAACCAGAAATATCACACGAAGAGACACGGAATGACACCGGAGAACATTGAATACGCGGATACAGCTCGTGTGGGCCGCGAGAACCAGCTCTTCAACCCAGAAACAGGCGCCCGTCTTGTCGCCGGGTGTGTCTGCCTCAACACCGACCTCTCTCGTGTGTTGCTTGTGAGCTCATCGGCAAAGAAGAGCAAATGGGTGCTCCCAAAAGGAGGTATTGAGAAGGACGAGGAGGACTACACAAGAGCTGCCATCCGTGAGACTTGGGAGGAGGCTGGTGTCACCGGTAAGATCACACGAAAGCTACCTGTGGTCCACGACATGCGTCCACCGAAGGACTGGGGAACCAAGATCGACAACGATGAGTACATTCGCACCGGCGTGATGAAGACACCACCTCGAAGCGAGTTTCACTTCTTCGAAATGGTCGTTGATAAGGAGCATGCCGTATATCCAGAGGGTAGTGAGAGAACGAGGCAATGGTTCACATACCAGGCCGCTGTTGATGAGCTTCTATCGCACAAGAGAGACGAGCTCGTCAAGGCACTCGAGGCTTCCAATATCAAAAAAGACTGATCCAGACCGTTTATGTATTTTCTGATTTATTTACCACCAGTGAACATGCTCATCATGTCCTGTAACAGATTCACCTGCTTAGGCACTGGAATGCTGAAGTAGGTCTGACCAACAAGGGCAAATGCATCCTGGAGACCCTTCTCCTGGATCTCAGAGTTGTAGCGTCCCGTGAGGGTTCTGAAAAGCTTCTTGTCGCCCTTTTCCACTGTGGAGAGAAGGAGCTGGAGAAGGTTGAGCAATGGAACGGATTCGAAGATTGTGAGAGTGTAAGACGACTCCGCTACTGAGGAGTGTGCCAATTGAGGTTTTTCGGTGATTGTGTTTTGGATGAATGCGGAGATAGCCTCGTTTGCAGCCTTGACGTTGGAGACAAGCAAGTAGTTGAGGACGATTCTGGAGGCATATATACCAGCATTGGTGGCCTCTGGGTCTTGTGAGTACCACTCCCACACGTGTTTGATGTACAATGGGACACTGGCATTGGTTCCCAAAAGCAGATGTTTCTCAGCTTCGTAGGCCAGAGTTGAGTTCTCAACGAACTTCGATCCCAATGCGTGGTGTAGCTCTGGGTCACCAAGCGGGTAATCACCGAATTTAACCGACCAGTTTATCATTTCCACACCAACCTGCTTGAGTGTTGGCTCTTCAGGCGTGAAAAGCAATACCAACTGGATCAACTTGGCCTTGGACTCAGCATCAACGGCGGCCTCACTTTCAACATACACCTCAAGAAGATAACTGGTCAGGTCGGAGCCTGTTGCAGGCTGGGAGGTCTTCAACAAAATCTGGGCAGCGTTGTAAAGTAAGTCAATAGCATCAGCGTAGGCCTTTGATCTGACGTTACGGTTAGCAATTGTCCTGAGCGTCTGATGAGCCTCGTAGAAGTCTCCTTCAGCAATTTTGGCTTTGAAACGCTCCAATGTGCGCTTGAGCTTTGGGTTCTTGACATCAATTTGTGTCTCCATTGTGTGTTTCGGGATAATTGGCTTTCTGATTGTAGATATATAGAACTTCCTCGGGTTGGAAGTCCAGAGGGCTCTTTGGAACATGCCAGCACCTCCGGAGGGCTTGGTGTCCGGGTGTTTGGTAAGAGCACGTAATTGTGGGCGGCTAATTTCCCTCGGTGTACAACTCGAACAACACACGACACCAACGCATCAGGAAGACACCGTAAGCTCTCATTCAAAATGGACTCCAACGTCTCGGTCCAAGTGATTGACGAGAATAAAACATTCCAGTAAGTTTTCTATGATTCCGGTTGCCTTCTGCTTGTCCAGCCGCCGAGCTCGCATGATTGAATGCCCTCGCATACCGCCAGATCAACTAACATCATCTAGGCGGGACGAGGTCAAAAAGTACTTGAAAAGTGTTGTCAAGAAGGATCTCGGTGTTGACTATCATGTTATTTCTGTGTTCGGCTCTCAGTCCACGGGTAAGTCTACCTTGTTGAACAAGCTCTTCCATACTCAGTTCGACGTGATGAACGAGACCCAAAGACAGCAGACAACGAAGGGTATCTGGTTGGGATACTCTCCAAAGATTGCTGCTACAGAGTCTATTCTCACACCTGATACTCAAGAACACGTCTTCGTCATGGATGTTGAAGGTTCGGATGGTAGAGAAAGAGGTGAGGATCAAGACTTTGAACGTAAAGCCGCCTTGTTTGCTCTCTCCACATCTGAAGTGTTAATAGTAAACATTTGGGAACACCAAGTCGGTTTGTACCAAGGTGCCAACATGGGACTTCTTAAGACCGTATTCGAAGTCAACTTGTCCTTGTTTGGTAACAAGGACCACAAGGTTCTCTTACTCTTTGTTATCAGAGACCACGTCGGTGCTACACCACTTTCCAACTTGTCCAAAACATTGACTGACGACTTGAACAAGATGTGGGACAGTATATCCAAGCCAAGCACTGTTGATGAGGACGTGAAGTTATCGGATTATTTTGATTTGGAGTTTACTGGCCTCTCCCACAAAGTGTTGCAACCAGAACAGTTTGAAAAGGACGTCAAGACATTGGGTGATAGATTCGCCATCAGATCAAGTGAAAAGCATTTGTTCAAGAAGGACTACAAGCAGAACTTCCCAATTGATGGTTGGACATTGTATGCTGAGAACTGCTGGGACCAAATTCAGTCCAACAAGGACCTTGATTTGCCAACGCAACAGATTTTAGTTGCCAGATTCAGATGTGATGAGATTGTCAGAGAATCCCTCGAAGCATTCAACGAGAAGTACGCTGAATTGTTCACTGGTTTGAACTTGTCGATGACTATTGGTGATTCATTGGCTTCTAACTTCAAGCTACTTCGTGAACTCGCTTTAGACTCCTATGACTCCGAGGCTGGCCATTACAACAATGCTGTCTACACTTCCAAGAGAGAAACATTGATACAGGATATCAACTCAAAGTTCCAGATCATCCACAATGACTTCATTAAGGAGTTGAAGAAGTCTACTATTGCCATTTTCACCAAGACATTCACAGACAAGACCAACAAAAAGTCCTTTTTCGAGAAATCTGTTGACGCTAAAAAGGCCGCTGTTGATAACTTCACATCACATACCGAACCATTACATTTGTTGGACTCTGAGGCATTCAATCATTCTTCTGACCTTGATGAGTTGATTGTGTTGCTTGATGATGAATTAACCAAGGCTAGACAACAAGAAGTGGAGAATTTGGTCTCTCGTATTGTCAAGAGAGTATCACCGTTGATGAAAAACCAAACAATGGAATTTTTCGCCACACCAGATGGAGAGATGTGGGACAAAATCTTGACCAACTTCAAAAGTCTTCTTCAACGTTCAATGGACAAGTTTAGAACTGAAGATGGCTCTTATGACTTCAAGTTGGGTTCTACTTCTGAAGATGACAACACGCTCATTGCCACCAAGATTGGGAAGAGTTGCTGGATTGCCTTCGACTCGTTCATTCACGAGTACCTCAGAGAGGACAATGTTGTCACCATTTTGAGACGTGAGTTTGAAGATGTGTTCACTTATGACAGTAACAATATTCCAAGGGTGTGGAAGAATGAACTCGAGATTTCAACTGCGTACAAGTCCGCTACTGAATATGCACTCAAATCTCTACCGCTATTCTCCCTTGCAAAGCTGTCCAACGATTCTGAAATTCTCCCTGACTATCCAATCAATGATGAAGACGATGATACCGATGATGAAGATGCCGAACCACACAGATTTGCACACGTTCTCAACTCTACTCAACAGCTCAAGGTCAAGAAGGACTTCCTCAAACAGGCCGAGATTGCTTATCGTGATGCAAACCGTTCCATTGTGTCCAACATTGCCAAGATACCACCATTCATGTACATATTACTCTTGGTGCTTGGTTGGAATGAATTCATGGCCATTCTTCGCAACCCTCTATACTTGGTGTTGACTATCTTCATTGGTACCGGTCTCTTCTTTGTTCACACCTTAAACTTATGGGGTCCTTTAGACATTGCTTTCCAGGCAGTGTTGAAGCGAGGTAAGGACTACTTGGCCACTCTATTGTTGGATGATCATCAGAGAACTCGCGTTCCAATCATCAATTCTGCTGTCAAGGTTGAAGAGTATGAAATGGAGGACCTGTCTGAGAAAGCCAAAGAGGACTGATGAGTCTACGTATGTTATAGGGCATAATGCCAATAAACGACCTTGGAACTCTTGCCTGTACAATGTAGAGAGGCTTAAGATCAAACAGATGTCAATCTCAGCTGCCATTTAACTCAGCAGAGAAACGTGCATGGCGGACCAGTTCATCCCAATCGTTCTTGACCCAACTATCTATTGAATCCTTGACTTGTTCTGTGAAAGTCTTGAAACGGAATTCAGGACCGAGTGCCTCCCGTGTTCTCGAGTTATCAAGGTTTGGAAATGGATGGTTTCTGTAACAAGTGTACTCCAAGTTAGCGATGTCGGTGTCCAGTGCGTCGACTGCAACAGTTTCACGGAACCACTCAAACTCCCTGTAGATCATAGACATGGCCAGAAAGTCGGAGTAGAAGCCATCCCAAAGGCCAAGAGTCGCTTTTCCGTCATGTTCGGATTCATCACAGCTTCAATGTGAACAACAGCGAGGTCTCGGACGTCCACTGTTGGCCATGGGCAGGCTGAGAAGGAGTTCAAGTTCAGCAACCTGGAATGTGCAAGTCTTTTGATAATTCTTGAGGAATGGTTGAGTGGAGAGTTTCCGTCTGGATTGGCACTAAGCGAAGGCAAACACTGTGGGCCAAGGATAACTGGTGCAACGACAACGACCAAGCTGAACTGGATACTTCCCCTGTGGTCATTCATGAACCTCCAGGCCTGTATTTCTTCTTCAACTTTGCTGGAAGCATACGCAAATACGTCTCTGCTTGGTCCAGGAAGCTTATTCCGAACATCCTTCCATGTGACTGTGCTCCATGTGTCTTCATTATGGATAAAGAAAGGATCGCCAAAGCGGTCATAGTTGGCAACGGTATGGAATGAAGACGTGATCAGAACACGCTGAACTCTTTGGCCATATTTGGCAATGGACTCCAACACACCAACAGGGTAGTCTTTACCGGGGTCTGAGAAAGTGTCATTGACGTGTATGACTTGGGTAATGTCTCGGTAAGACTGGAAGACAATGTCGTACTTACCCCTCTTCTCCAGGAGGTCCTCAACATCCACAATGACCAAACCGGGGTGGTGGAAGGTGTAGATGAGATCGACTCCATCTTGAGGGTGTGTGACAGTGCCAATGACTCTGCTGCCTCCCAAAAGCAACAGCAAGATGATGTGTGGGGAAACGAATCCGAAAGCGTTGGTGACGAGAACGGCCGGGCCCTCGAGGTGAACAGTGCGTTGGAGCTTGGTGCGCTTAGTCACGGGCAGAGAGAATGGAAACATAGTTAGCAAAATGTGTAGCAAGTGGTTGTTTCCAAAGTATTAAAGAAGCACGTGTTGTTTCTGGAGCAAGGTCTGTTCTTGTATGGCTTGATTATATTCATATTGTTGAGCAAATGTTACACCAGCGGGCGGTATGGGGATCTCTGCAAAGTGACACAAAAACATGGTGAGGGCCAGATTAAATTATCACGCGGATCGGCCTCTACTACGTAAATGAGTATAAATTCCCAAGACAAATGTATCATATCTTAAACAACATATCAATCTCATGATCAAGGTCCATATCATCTGCTACCTCATCCAAATCGGGGATTGGGAAGTCCAGCAATAAAAATCTGGGTCTTCCAAGTTAAGCAATGCATCAAAGTCGTAGGATGTCGCCGTATCTGGTGAGTCTGTGTAGAACACTCGGATGATTTCCATCTCAAACGGATCTTGTTCAATAAACTGTGCAAGAGTTTCCTCGATCAGTCGTCTGATAGGTCTGTATTTGGTTTTGTAAGGGTCAAGTAATGTGGCGGTCTTTTCGTTCAAGATATGTGGGGTCTTCCAGTTCAACTGCATCTGGAACATTTGGTTGATGGGAAACAGCCTTCCAACCAATGATGGGAACTTTTCAACCACAACCATTTCAACCAAAGATGCACAGAGCCATTCATGCGCAAAAGGAAGGATTCTATTTCCTTTGATCCTGTCTTCCAAAGCGGCCAATACGTGAATCTCCGCCAAATCTCTGACATCCATGCAAGGAAAGAGTGTATTCTTTATCACATCTTCATCCTCCTTCAAGATACGGGAATTGGCAATCCTCCAAACAAGTTTAGAGGTGGTATTGATACTGTCTTCGAATGGACTCACCTTAGAAGGGTTCAAGTGTGGGCCAATGGCCATGGGCATAGCAATTGTGTTGAGATCGAATTGGGGCACCTGCGAGTGGTATTCCACGGACTTCCATGCTCTCTGTTCACATTCAGCCTTGGATGACAGATAGGCGTTATACAGGCCTTTATCTTCAATAGCAGTGTGATCCCAAGGAACATTAGACCACGTTTGCTCACTGTACTCTCCCTTTGGTACCGGTTCTACCAAATCAATCACAGCCTCAATTGCTGAGGTAAGAACGAATGACTTGACGCTCGCTCCACGACGTCTGATTGTAGCCATGAGGTTCTTTGTGCCGACAACCATTGGCTCGAAGTAAAGACGAGTGAAGTTCAGATTGTTGTCCTCGTCATTGTAGTGGAAAGGAGCGTGTGTGTGGATGACGGTGGTGATGTTGGTGTACTTGATGAAGAGGTCACTGAGCGCCGTAGTAATCGAAGGGTCAGGGATGACAAAGAAACCAATGGGCACTTTGTATCGTGCGGCAAAGAAGTTGATGACCTCCAAAACCTTCTCAATCGTCCGCGCAGTGATGACTATGATCTGGCCCTTGCGGAGTAACAAGTCAATGATGTGGTAAGCGAGGAAGCCGTTTCCGCCTGTGACAAGGGTGCAGGGGCCTCGGTAACCTCCTGGGAGCAACCTGGGGTCACAGTAGGGTGAGGTGGTTGAAAACGTCATTGAGGTGTGCTGTGTTTGTGGAAGTCAGGTATAAAGATGTGGAGAACTCGAGCTCCTGTTGCGGCCCAGGTCAAGGGGACACGCCCGGAGAGAATGGCATGCGACATGTGACACAAAGACAGTGGGGGTTAGGAAGACACTCGTAACAAGGTCACCGAGAGCCAAGTCCAGCATAATATGGGGCATTGACAGACTGAATTGCCATCTCGTCTCTATAATGTAATGGAATATGACACACCCTATGCATAGTACTTGCGGGTCAGCCGTCCATCCTTCCATCACCACTTTTCTCAGGAGAGTGTGGCCCGTACCGTCTCCGTTGCCCCTCCAACGTTGACACATTACCAGCTACCAGCCACCAACAGAAATGTCAACAAACCAGCCACCAACTTCTGTCGCGTTCTTTTGATCTCTTTCCGATCCCCAACCAGCTCTCCACCCACAATGTCCAGCCATGAGCTCTCCACTACTGCGGCGATGTTACCTCTCAACTGGAGCGTGCTCACATTCCACAACACAGACAAGCGCTTCTACTTCGGAGCCAGCTTCGACGACCGCGTACTCCACGGAAAAGAGCACAAGGTGGCCTACTCCATCTTCATTACCGACTTCTCCTACGTCTGGCACTCAGATGTGGATCAGAGAGCGCTGACAGCTGAGGCCACGGCGATGGGCTTCCACCCCTCAGCCACATCCAACATATACAGGGCCCTCGCAGAGTCGTTCAGCACAAACTTCACCGACGGCGAAACACACTTGGAGCTCGTGGAGAAGCGTATCGACCATTCCATTCCACTAGAGCTCCGGATCATCATGACCAAGAAAACCACCGCCGACGAGACCTTCTCTTGGGAGTTCGGACTCACCAGACTACCGGAGTCCACAACGGTCGGTATCATTCACAACCTGTTCTTCCTCCAATCTACCGTGTCATTCGGCCTGATGCAGTATCAGAAGGCTCTGGTCAAGGAGATCGAACGGAAAGACAACTTGATCCGAATCCTCATGGAGAAGATGACGTCTGACACGGCCACCATCGTCAACAATGGATCAAACAAGAGGGCAGCTGCCAAGTTCGACAACAAGACCTATGAGGCCGAATGGAAGGCCAAGGCTCTCCCATCTTTCGCAAAACAGGACATATGGGATGTATTCTTGAAGTCTAACGTTGGGTCCAATACCGGATCCTTCTCATCTCTTTTTGTTGATACGAATCTACTCAAGACGGAGTCCAGGAAGAGGTCACACGAAGATCAAGTGTCCGTTGTGACAGACGAACGCCGTATGATTGAGGAGTCTCCAAGGAAAAGACCCAAGCCAAACCTGGAAACATTATCAGGGTCTTTCAAGCAGGAGCTCAAACTTGACACGGAGAACGTTGAGCTCCGTCCGGATGAAGCCCAATCTGCATCAACCACAAAAACAGCACCCAACTCACCAAAGCAAGAGCAACAAGCGCCATCAAGGGCAGCAACTGCTTCCCCTCCTCCACCATCTCCCACACCAAGTCCAAGCAAGGAGAAGAAGCGTCCTATGGGATTTGGAGTTAGTCACAAGAGAAAAGCATATCAAGGTCAGTACAGCCCCATCAAGGCCGCCAGACGCTGATCTAAGTTTGATACCCTCATGATAACGAATTTCTACGAAGAATGCATATTTCACGGTCTTTATATAAGTGCCTTATTCATGGCTGCCATTAATTGTTTTGTATTCGTAGAGGGTGAGGTGTTCATTCATAGCAGTTCTTGGAAAGGCCTTCCCACCTTTCCAAAATCTTAACCAATGCTTGGTTCTGTGTGTCGTCCCTCTTGATGTACAATGCGTGTAGGAGGTTTCCCCAGTATTCCACAAACTCCGTCAGTTCTTTCTTGTCAAAGGGAACTTTGATGTGTTTGGGATGCTTCCTTCCATGACGATCAAAGGGTGAGAAGGGCCCATTGGAGAAATACTCAGTGAATACCGAGACCCAATACCTGATAAGAACTTCTGCGGCATCTCTGAGGGACAACACTTTCGATTTGTGATATCCAATGAGTTCCATATCGTCTCCATATTCGTCATACATGCAATAGTCAATGGCACCAAAGACAACTTTCTGGATCTCTGAGTAAATTAGTGACGAAGCCTCATGAAAGTGTAGGCGTTCTTGTTGGAATTGTGGTGGTGCAGTAGGAGATATGGGTCTTACAGGTTCACAATACTCATCATCCACCATCTCAAGTTCATCATTCATAAAATCCAGCTGTGGTATGTGAGCTATCGCGGGAGTTGCTTCTCTCGATTGCATATCAAGGTCATGTGGTGGTAGTGGAGAAGATGATCTGTTCTCCTCAAATGCCATGCAGGAAATTAACTCAGCAGTCATCTCCTTTCTGTAAGAGACAGTTGGGATCTCATTAGTCAAGGCCTTCATGCACAGATTCTTGTCATTGGACAACAAGATCACCAATGCGTGCTCCATCTCTTTCAAATACAAGGCACAGTCCAGAATAGAATCATCCTTGACGGTGTTTCGGTCCAGCTTCTCACGCATCTTCTGTCCCCTCACTGACGGATCTAAGTTCGCCAGCTTAGTGTAGGTCCAATCATTGGCCCATCTTGCCAAATGACCCACTGTCACACCATCAATGTCGCCACTTGTGAACTTCTTGGACCCCTTTAACCCATCGAGCTCCTTAACAACCGTCACGGGGATCACAATCTTGTGATGGAACTTGACGTGCAACTTCGACAATTGGTCAATTATATCCAGATGTGAAATCATGAAGTTTGTGTCGACAACAAGAAATGTCTCCCTGCTCAGCGCTGGCCGCACTGGCACATCGCTGAAGTCCTCACCAAAGTTCATTGATGGAGTCGTGACGAAGAGTGATGGTTCTGTCTCTCGCTTGTCAGAGACGTAGTCAGTTATCACTTGAACTTCCTCTTCGTCGTCCATTCCGACCATGATAATGTCACCTTCAATGTCACCTTCGTCGTTTGTTGTTACTTTCTGTGAATGGCTGTTTATGGCCTCATGGACTCTCTCTTCAATCTTCAGGGCCCCAATAGGGCGGTTTGCTCGTGGTTTTCCGACAGTGATGACCCTCTTCTGATCATCGGTGCTAAGACCAGCACGCGAGTACCGTGACGGAAGCTCCCCCATGATGGAGCGTTGTGTCTCTGAGATACCGCACAATAGCTTAAAAGCCAAAGTCGATGCTTCAATGTCAGCTTTTGTTTACCTTTCGCTAAAATAGTGAAATGTCCGAAAACAGAACGTTTCCCGATATGGAGGATGACTAGGAACTTGAGTCTTGGGGACTAGGCTCTAGGCTGAGGGCTCTCTACTCTACACGCTTAGCTTAACATTACAGAATTACAACACATCTGTCGTCAAGAAAACATGATCATTACGTGCAAAACCCAATTAAACCGAAATGTAGAAAAAGAAAAAAAATATGATGTGTGCGAGGTCCCTTGGTATCTGTATCAATAAACTTTTTGGTGGAGGGACAAGGCATCAGCAACATGAAGGAAAAAACCAATAATAGAACAAAACTCCATAAATCTCGTCAAACTAATCAAACGTCAAATACTTTTGTTATCAGATAAACTTAGTTCTTGGACTTGGAAGCCTTCTTCTCCTTGTCAGCCTGCTCCTTCAACACTCTCTTGACAATCTTCTGCTCTTCAATCAAGAAGGCTCTGGTGATTCTCTCCTTAACACAGTTGGCACATCTGGAACCACCGTAAGCACGGGAAACAGTCTTGTGGGTCTTGGAAACCTGAGCGTACTCTCTTGGTCTCAAAGAAGAGATACCTGGAAGGGCAAGACCACAGTCACCACACTTTGGTCTGGTACCAGTCTTCTTGACGTGCTGGGCACGCAAAACACCACCAGGTGTCTTGACAACTTTGATCTTGTTGGATCTGGTGTTGTATGGGTTTCTTCTTCTGAATGTAACTCTCTGGGCCATTGTGTACTGAGTATTTGATATCGATTGACAACCTTTTCGAGTTTTAACAACCTATCTTCACCAGCTCTTGGTGCGATTTTTCATAGGATCGCGAACATGGAAATTTTTCGGTTAAGACACACACTATGAGGTGTCTGGGTGTACTTCTGTTTTGGGAAGTTGTGACTGTCGTTCTTTAGAGCGCGGGGCAGAGAGATAGATAGCACTACGACTGATAATGGCACAAGAACACCAAATATCAGAATGAAATCCCCGGTAGTTACCGTATTAGACAAATGTACATTCAATCAACTCATTCTCTTTGTTTTTCTTTCATAAATTAAGCAGCAGAAATGACCAAACGTTTAGATTTGTTATCAGACTCTTAACGGAGTCTTCTAGCCTCACGCTCAGACTCCATCAAAGACAAGATGTCGTTCTCTCTGACTGGGCCCTAAAATAGTATGTTAGTTATTCTGCTTTGAAAGGATCACAAAATCGGGATCAGTTACACTTACCTTAACGTTTCTGACGATGGTTCTGGAAGAGTCATCCAAGAACTCAACTCTGACCTGGGTGACACCACCACGGGAACCGGTTCTACCGAGAACCTTCTTAACTCTAGCAAGGGTAACCTGGGTCTTTGTGTCCTGTGTGTAATTGTTAGTTGTCTGGTTCAGCCCGAGAGGTAGTGTGCATCAATCTGGTGGGTTCAGAGGCTCATCTTGAAGATCCACAAAGTGGAGCGGGGTTGTCATTAATGATATGAGAAGCTGTAATATTCATTTATGTGTTTTGGAGGATTCAGTGTGTCGTGATGGCAATGTGTGACGTGTGTGTCATCTCCTGTTCGCTCTTGTGTGCGTCTTGAAAGAGGACTCACCACAGTGTGATATGTGGTGATTTTCAAATGGACAAAATAGCTCAGCTCTTCATGGAACTGTTGGGAAATGGCTCTGCTCGACACCCAGTGATACTGGCAACGGTCACTTACCATTTTGATTATCTGTGTTGATACCTTCAAAACCTTCAACCACAAGCTGTGAGTCCCTCGAAAAGAAAAAGCTGAAAAATACAAGCGACGCCCATCCACCGTTCGCGCTTTTCAGATACACCCAGACACCAGTTTCATGTGCGGCTCTTACCATAATTCGCGATCCTCTGCCAAAAGTCCACGGGTAGGCTGGGCCTCTGTTTACGCGTCGCGTTGTTGATCCTACATCTTGTCTCTCTTTCGAAAGACTTTATGCCGGAGAGTCGCAGTTAAAGGTACACAAGCGGCTTCTAATGAATACATATACAGCTACAAGTACTCTCATACAAAATTCCCGTGCATTAAGAGATCAAAATAGCGAAAGTGGTGCAGCAATCGAACCAACCACCATATCAGTTCTCTTCATTATCTCCAGTGCTGATCTGACCAAACTTCTTTTGCTTGATGTAATCAACCAATTGCTTCTCAGGCAAGTTCAATAAGCCTTTCACATCACCAATGAATCCACACATCTCGTCCACGTCCCTTTGGAAAGAACCGCTTAACTCATTAAAGAGAGTCTCGTACTTGTTGGTCAAGTCGGTCATAACCTTCTTGTTGATCTCGTCGTTGATTATTTGAATCTTCTTGACCAACTCGTTGGAGAACGTGTTGATTGAGTCATAGATCTGTCTCTGTAATGTGTTTGTGTAGGCCTCAGACAACAACATGTTGGCATTGAGTAAGTCTGGAGCAGTCAGACTAGAAATCAACTGCTGGTGCTCTTGTGACATTGTCTGGGTTTGAACAACAGGTGCAACGACCACTTTCGGGTTCTGTACAGCAGGACGAGTGGCGTCAATGTTTGCCTTAGTTGACTCAATAAGTGGTTTGCTCATGTTGGCCTCAGTGACAATGGCCTTTTGAGGAAAGGCTTTCTTTGGCGGGTGTGGAGCCTTCTTTGGTAACTTGGCAATGGTCGTACGAGTGTTCTCGTCAGATTCACCAAGCTGCTGAAGAAAAATCTTAGCAGCTCTTGTGACTCGTTTCTTGATAGCTGGTGTTGGATTGTGTTGCTGTGTCTTGGTGGTGTGATTCTTCTCTGGGGTGGTGTGAACGGCCTGAGATGGTTTGTAGGACTCATCATCCAACGTTGAGCGAGTCTTTCTCTTCTTTTGTGCGAGTGGAAGTTCAGAGTCGTCGATAGAGTCCTCATCGTCATGTCTTTCATCAAGACGTCTCTTCTTTGTCATATTGAGAGTAGCTTTCTCATGTCTTGAAGCCAACGGAGATGTGAGGCCAGAAAATGACTCAGTCATAAGCAAGTGGGAGTCGTTGGACTGAACAATGATATCCTTGGTAGGAACCTCTGGTACCATATCAGCATTCTCCAACTTATTCTGCACTGCAGTCTTCTTTGTAACAGACACCTTCTCATGTGTCTTGGCTGTACTCTTCTTCAAAAACGTCATGGCCTTAGACTTTGGGTTGGAACAGCGAAGAGTCTTTTCAGGATCAGAATCATCGAAATCCCAAATATCAATTGGAGCGGCTGGAGCTTTCATTGATGTCTTCTTGTATACAGGTTTGGTGGTGTATGCTTTCTTTGGTGAAGGAGGGGGTATTGATGGTGAATGTGGACTCTGTCTCACCTTGTTTCCCTTGTTGAGCTCATTCAAAGCTGTATCTGTACTGTCAGGAACTTCAATGAACGGCATGTTTGATGTGATGGCGAGATCAGATGGGTTAATAGTGGCAATAGGCTCGATTTGAGTAGTTCCCTTCTTTGCGTAATCAGCGATAGCAGCTGAAATGGCTCTGCCATGTCTTGATGTACTGGTGTTTTTGGTAGTGTTGTTCATAGCAGGGGAGCCAAACATCGAGTTGTCTTCCGGGATAAAGGAGTCATCAGATGTGGGACGGCCCATACCAACTTTGGCATCGTGTGAAATTGGAATGGCAATGTTCCCAGTGGCTGTAGGAGACGAGTCTGAGAGGATAACATCACTCAAACTCGAGGTTTCATCTTCTTCCTCGTACACCTTGGAGTTGATCTTGATGAAGTTCTGGACCACGCTGATCTTTCGTGGTGTGGACATCATGGTGTGGTTTGTGACCTTGTTCAAAGCTTCCACAATTGAAAGTGCCACTTGTGAATTGGAAAACTCCAAGTCAACGATAGAGAGTGGTGAGATATCAACACTGAGCAAAGTCTTGGTAGGCTGTTGGCCCAAATGAAAACGAACTTTGTTGCCATTGTTTTGAACGCCGTTGATCTCAGATAACTCAAACTGGATTGGTGCTGTGTACTCGTTCTGGTTGACCAAAGCAACGAAAAAGTATGGATACAATTGGCAAATCGACAGACCGCACTGAACAACACCTTCAATAGAGAAGGAATTGATGTGATGAATGGTGTTACTCTGGTTGAACTGGCCAAGAAACTTCATGCAGTATGGATCGTTGGCATACACTCCACCAGTAATCTTGATCTTAAGGGACTTTGAGAAAATCTGGGAAAGTAACAGTGGTGCATTGATCTGAGATAACAATTCAGTCATGTAGCAACAGACTGTATAGTCATCAATAACTTGAAACAAGTTGTGAACGCGGGTCACATCCTTGGAGAGAAGTCTGGTAACAATACCCTTGGCAGTGTTGTAATCCTGAACCAAGATGCACAATGTACATGCAGCCTTCCAACTGTTGCTGTTAACGAGGAAGACTTCGTCAATGAGTAACTCACAGATTTCAGGCTGGTCAAACACTGCACCGTAATCAGAACACTTCTGCATTATGTGTTAGTATGTGTCTCCAAGTAATATGTGAACATCAATGTATAGATACTGACAAAGAGTGCAAACCAGTACGCGTCGTTCTCTGGTGGGGCGAAGTTGACGCCAATCTTGAGAACGAGCTCGAACAATTTGAGCGTAATCTTGGAGCCCAAGGATGCGACAAGGCGGTTGAAGACGTCCATGAAGGAGTCATCAACTTCGGCTGCTGGATCGTCGATGAAAGCAAGCAAGTCCTTTCTTCTCTGATGTGGAACACTGGGGATGTGTTGTTAGTATCCCATTAGCCGCCGAGGTGGATAAGATGCGATTCTGCAGGTATTGCGCCTACCGCTTGGCCCAGTCACGCTTGTTGGTCTCGAGACACACTGTCACATTGAGCAACGTCAATGTGTGGTACTCCAACGGCTTGTCCATGGTTGTTTTGGGTGGTTTGTGCTTCCGTGGCGTCGTGGGGGGCTACACGATAAAGCTGGCGGGGGATGCGCGCTCATTTATATAAGAGCGCTAATTGTCTGCCAAAACATTGCGTGCCATCAAGAAACGCCGCCGCTCAAAAAAAGTCCATCCATCCCAACGATGACTCCGAGCAAGTGCTACCCAGTTTACCATACTACCAGAACAATGTCTTCTTCGGACGAGCTATCTGCTCTATTCACAAAGCTTGGTCTTGAGGAAGTCAAGGTCAAGGAAATTCTCAAGAACAAGAAGGTTTCCGCCTCCTTCGAGGCCATCTTGAGAGAGGCCTCTGGCGCCATTGAGTACCCATTGGACAAGTCCAAGAGACTCCTGATTCACCAGCTCGCCGTTCTTTCCAAGGGTGACGATATCCCAGGCCGTCCATTAATTACCAGCTCTATTATCTCCGGTGACTTGAAGACGGCCGTTCAGGTTGACGAGGCCTTCAAGTACGTCAAAGCTAATGGCGATGCCTCCACAACTGAAGGTCTCAACGAGGCAGCCGGTGTTGGTATCGTGGTCACCGAGGAACAGGTTAAGGCTGAGGTTTTGAAGTATCTCGAATCTAACAAGGATGAGATTACCACGAAGAGATACCAGGCCTTCCCAAAGGTCATGGCTGAGGTCAGAACCATCCCAGCTTTGAAGTGGGCCAATGCTGCCTCGTTCAAACCAATTATTGACGCAGAGCTTCTCGCCTTACTTGGACCAAAGGATGAGCGTGATGTTATCAAGAAAGAGAAGAAGGCCAAGAAGCCAGCTGCAAACGCTTCTGCAGCCAAGAAGAAGGCTGAGGTGCCAGAGGTTTCTAGATCAATGTTCACTGAAGGTTTCCTTGGAGATTTGCACAAGGTTGGTGAGAATCCACAGGCCTTCCCAGAATTGATGATTGAGCACTTGAAGGCCACGAAGGGTAAGGTTCATACCCGTTTCCCACCAGAGCCAAATGGGTACTTGCACATTGGACACTCCAAGGCTATTCTTGTCAACTTTGGCTACGCTAAGCACAACGATGGCGTCTGTTACTTGAGATATGATGACACAAACCCGGAAGCTGAGGAGGATGTCTATTTCAAGAGCATTCTCAAGATGGTCAAGTGGTTGGGTTTCGCTCCATGGAAGATTACATATTCTTCGGACTACTTTGATGAATTGTATGCCTTGGCTGAGAAGCTCATCGAGTCTGGTAAGGGTTACGTTTGTAAGTGTTCATCTGAGGAGATCAGAAGAGGCAGAGGTATCAAGGAGGACGGTACACCAGGTGGTGAGAGACGCGCCTGTAAGCACCGTGACTTGCCAGCTGAAGAAAACCTTTTGGAGTTCAGAAAGATGAGAGATGGCGCCTACAAGCCAGGTGAAGCCATTTTGAGAATGAAGCAAGATCTTACTTCCCCAAGTCCACAAATGTGGGATCTTATTGCATACAGAGTGCTTGAGGCTTCCCATCCAAGAACAGGTGACAAATGGAAGATCTACCCTACCTACGATTTCACACACTGTTTGGTCGATTCCTTTGAAAACATTACGCACAGTCTGTGTACTACTGAGTTCTACTTGTCCAGAGAATCCTACGAATGGTTGTGTGATTCGTTGCATGTCTACAGACCAGCTCAAAGAGAGTACGGTCGTTTGAACATCACAGGTACCATCATGTCCAAGAGAAAAATTGCCAAATTGGTCAACGAGAAGTATGTCCGTGGTTGGGATGACCCAAGACTTTACACATTGGAAGGTATCAAGCGTCGTGGTATTCCACCTGGTGCTATCTTGAACTTCATCAACACACTGGGAGTTACTACCAGTACCACCAACATCCAGGTGGTGAGATTCGAGAGTTCAATCCGTAAGTTTTTGGAGGACACTGTTCCAAGATTGATGCTTGTCTTGGACCCAGTTGAGCTTGAGATTGCCAATGTCGATGAAGACTTTGAAGAGATGTTGGAGATTCCATACAAGCCAGGTAACGACTCGTTTGGTTTCAGAAGCGTTCCATTTGTCAAAAGATTCTACATTGATAGATCTGATTTCTCCGAGGACGAAACTGATAAGGAGTTCTTCAGATTAAAGCCAAACCAACCTGTTGGTTTGATTAAGGTCCCATTCAACGTTAGCTTCAAGTCCTTGGAGAGAGATTCTGAGGGCAAGATCACCAAGATCATTGTTAACTACGACAAGGATATTGTTAAGAAGCCAAAGACTTTCATCCAGTGGGTTCCAAAGTCTGAGAAGCACAACTCTCCAATCAAGGTCTCTGAGACCAGAATCTACAACCAGTTGTTCAAGTCCGAGAACCCATCTGCACACCCAGACGGCTTCCTCGCTGATATTAACGATGATTCTGAAGGGTTGTTCAAGGACTCTGTGGTTGAGCCAGCCTTCAACGAGGTTGTCAAGAAATCACCATGGGGTGTTGAGTCTAACAACGGTGAGTTTGATGTTAAGGAGACGGAGGAGACTGCTGGCAACGAGATTGTCAGATTCCAGGCTCTCAGAGTGGGCTACTTCTGTTTGGACAAGGACACCACTGACAGCAATGTTGTTCTGAACAGAATTGTCTCTTTGAAGGAGGCTGCTGGTAAGTAGATGTAATACAGATATGGTTATATGACTGAAGTTTGGGGTTTCTGATGCCGGTGTATAATAATCTGTAGGCAGCGGACACTTTCTGTACAGGCTATCTTCTCGGTCAGTGCAAGGCCGAGTATATCGCAGAGTCCGAACCTCGAACCAGGACATACGGTTCGTCGCTCAAGCTATAGCGACCCGGACTCGGAGTTGCAGTGCTGTACGGCGTCGGAGATGGCCCATCGCCCATAGCCGGTCCGACTCCGTGGACCGTTGCAGCCTCTCAGGTTTTGAGTTTGACAGACAGCACGGGAAAATGCGCTCGCTTCAGGGTGCGGCGTCCGGCTGGCGCTTCCCCATCCGGACTTCCACTATACGAGACATTTGATTTGTCTCCTGTACAGGCTGTTGACAACTTTAAAATGAAAAAAAGACTGCAGCCCAACAATTTGCCGGTTTTGTGTCTTTTTTCATCGATCTGTTTTCGGTTGCAGCACCATGATGATGGACTCCGAAATCCGATACAAAGAGCCCGGTAGCGGCCACACACTCTGGAACCAGAAGCGCGGGCTATGGCAGGCTTGACTCATCTTGACAGGGAGTCAGGCTAATCTACGGTGACACCACTAGCACACAGCGTGACGTCAAGAGACAAACTATAAGCACCCCAGAGAGTAGATAGACGAGACACAGCAGGCTGATGAGCGTGCTGGCATTTATCAACACTGTGCAACCTAGAACAACATGAAACAATTGGGGAAACTCATGAATCCTTACAGGCAGCAGCCAGGGCCCAGGTCCTCCAGCACAGAGGAAAATTTGCAAGCTGAGGACGCGTTGCGCAGAGATCCGCGCTGTTCTCGTGCTTAGATGGGGCTATATAGCCTACCATATGCGCATTTATAGAACCTGAAACCGTGGTACAGGATGTGTATAATTGATTCTAGATCTTTCAACCTAGCTTGATCTCAAATCAATTCGGAAGCTGGTCCCTATTGAGCCCGGCAATTTGCAAATTTGTAAACACGTCAAAACTTTTCACTGGTGACTGTACATAGATTGCCTGCATCTACTCTTATAATGCAGTTTTTTGCGATCTCTAGCCCACTGCCCATTGCCCTCTCTCTATAATGTATATGTCGACAACTAGTGGGACATAAGTCATTTGATCACCGTACTGTTTCGTCTTCAAAGAATCACAGGGCACTCTCTTATGTAGAGGTTGTGTTGAATGTTGAAACTTGAGGGCCCAGGATTCTGGAACCCCCCGGGCCCGGCCCCCCTTCAGATATGTTGCCCGATGTACATTGCTGTCGGTAAGGCAGAATCAAACATGACACCCTGTGTTGTGTCAGAGGTGGTTGCTCCAATCGGCTTACTTACTCATTACTCATAAACGACGGTTAGATGTCTTTATTCGGTTTATGATCCCTGTTTGGCGTAAGTCTGAATAGAGTACTCCAAGTATAGTAGAGTATAAATTTGCGAGACGTAAGCGCTGAAGATCTGCAGATTGTTCCCCTTGTTTGTCACCGGGGCCCGAAGAATTTCTTCACCCAAAATATGTACGATCACCATATCGACAACTTCGCCGGACCCTTGGACAAAGAAGTTGTCCAAAAACCCTGATCAGGCTGAAAGCTCAAACCGCTGCAGCTCAGATCCGATTTCCAGACGTCTTGCTCGGAGACGATAGAACCCAACAAAGACCAGAATTATGTTGCAGTCCCTACTAGTATAGGTATGAAGCATGGATCAGGGATTTGTGTCACATTTAGCACCTTGCCGTACTACCGACAGTAGAGATGAGGTCGTCGTAGATATCGAAGGCTGTGTTCGTATCAAATCGGTATAAGTCACGGTGCCGGTATATCCAAAGAGGAGTACTGCGATGTAGCTAGCCTTCCTGAAGTGGGGTGTGCAGTTGTTTCAATACAGCTAGACGAATGTAGGTACGGAACCCCAGCCACTCCTCACTACTATTCAGAAGCAGCTGGAGCCTGGGACTCCGGTGCCTTTCACGCTGCGGGGTTTGATGGTTGGTGTGGTGATTGATCCCAAAGAGGCTAGCTGAGCCCAACAATTCTGGTTATAGTTTGTGGACCAGCATGGCCTCTCTTCACAAAAACTTTATTTGCCTTTGCTGGCTGATCGCCAGGAACCAGCTACTAGTTTGACACATACTACCATTATAGCAGGCCATACCCTTGGGACAGTAGTATACGGGAGCAATGATATCCAATCCTGTCTTTTGAGTCGAATCCATAGTTATGGTGGTTCGCAATGCCCCTTGCTTGTGTTGTAGCTAGCCCAATAATTAGGCCATGCCACCATGGCTGGGCAGCAAGACCAGACCCAATTAAGCGCGTCGGGGTGTCTCTCACATTTGGCAGGTGATTGGTAGATGTGCTCACCGTGGCTGAGAGCCTGAGACGGTCAAATGTCGGGTAGGTACTAGGTACTAGGGAGCAGCCAAACACCCAGACAAGAGAGGACCATCGGTCCACCACAGCCGAGCCCGGCCATCTGTTTGTCCTGACAACTGGTCGTGCTGTCTGGGAGATCTGCAGACATATGCGCAATATTAGACTCCTCGCGAGTCAGCTCATGTACGCGTCTGCTCTGCTTCAGATCAAGAGGGCAAAAAAAAATCCAGTTCATCTTACAAAAAGGCAGGCCCTCCCACTCCCTAGCCTTCTGCATCACGGTAACTGGCTCGCCACCGCAAAGTGTTCGACCAGCCAGGCCTCTCAGGTGACCTCTCGTGTGTTACCTTCACCCTCCAAGACCCACCACGGCCCTTTCCTCACTCACACACACGTTCACGCTCACCACCCGAGTAGGCCGCCTCTGAACGCCCAAGAAGCTTTCCAACAGCCATCCTTCACATCTTGCTGACGCCACACCAACACGTTCAGCGCTTGCTCTCCCAAACACGACTCTGAGCGCCTTGACCTCACTCTCCCAGGTCGGCCACCCACACAAAGCACCTATTTGCTGGCGGCTTGACGCTCTCCAGACTCCCGCGTGTTCACTTGCAACGCCACAGCCGCCAACCGCGTCAACCGCAACCCGCAACCCAACATGAACTCGGCGGTTCACACAACCACAACAGCGGCTGGTCCGCTGTCACCTCTGGAAGGCCACATGCCACTGTCGATGGACTCTGTTGCCTCTGATTATACATACAGCTCCGCAAGAGAAGGCGGTACTGTTACCGCCCAGGATGATGACACATCCGAAGGATATCAGGAGGATAGCGATGACACAGACACGCCTTACATTCTCACAAAGCGTCCTTCCTCTCAGTCTTTGACCAAAGAATCACTCATGCTCTTCAACTTGAAGCACGCCTCACAGCCGCTGAGAGAACTTCCAACATCCCACTCCGTCGAAACCTCCAACTTCACCACCACACCCGAGCTCACATCATCGTCCTCTGTCACCTCATTTGATGAGCGAAGCGAGGACTCCAAGGCGGTTCAGAGACTGTACAACAACTCGAACTCCTCCATTGCCACTATTGTCCAGAGAATAACATCCTCTACATCTACTTTGAACTTGCAAAACAAACACACTGACGATACAGCATCCGATACTGATAAGAGCACCAATCCTCAGGCAAGCGCTTATAGTGATAAGCTCACCAGAGACCTCAGCACCACTTCTTTATCCAGTTTGACATCCAACAATGATACTTATGGTGCTACCACTGACACCAACTCTGTCGGGGGTCCAAAGCGCCTGAAATCGTCTTTGAAGCTCCCAAGTTTGGCAAGGTGTAAGTCAATGCCATCTGCCAAGACAGTCAGATTCTCTTCTGACTTGGAGAAAGTGAAGACTTTCAACGAGTTTGCTAAGCCATCTTCCATCTCTTTGGATAACTCTCCAGAGCAATCGCCTCCTACTTCTCAGGACGGTGATGGTGTTCCAAAGGCGTTCTTCCATTTGAAGACCTCGAACTTCTACACCAATTCTTCTTCCGACTCTGATGACAGTGAGGAGGACTATTTCAGTTACAAGAGCAAACTGAGAACATCCAAGTGGAAATTGAAAAATCTGAACTTTGACCTTTTCTCCAATGTGAGATCTTTCAATGTTGTACCAGTCAAATTGGGCTCTTTATCCGTGTCTGATAATTTGTTGAGAGGTTCTGTTGAAGTTGCAAATATCTCCTTTGAAAAATATGTTGAGATCAAGTTCACAACTGACTCATGGAACTCTATCTACTTGGTCACTGGCTCTTATGAGAGAACTTTGGACAACAACAGAGACCAGTTCAAATTTGAAATCAATCTGAACAAATCCATCATGATGAACTCCTCAAGAATGTTGAAGAAGAACTCATCTACTCCAATCAATGTTGAACTCTGTGTCAAGTACATTGCTGGTGGTACCAGTGTCTACTATGACAATAACAAGTCCAATAACTACAAGTTTGATTTGGTGAACCAGGTTTCTGAGAACAAGAAGCCACGGACTAAGGGTCATGCCCGGTCCCCTTCGATTGACAGCAACTTTGTCTCTGCCAAGATCAATGCTCCTCCAAAGGTCATGTCTGGTGGTCGTTACTTCTCTGAGGACACTGACTACTTTAACAGATCTCCAAACAAGATGAGATGGCTTGATACCAACTTCCAGGCTTCGTTTGCCACCACTGCACCATCATCTACAACCTCATCAATTCTGTCTACTGCCAAGTCGAGCTCCAACTCTTCGTCAGACACGTTGACCAAGACCAACTCATCAAGTACTGTTAAACCACCATCATCATCCTCACCAGCCACAGCTGGCCCACAGTCATACTCTGACTTCCTGCAAAAGTACTGCTTCTTCAAGTCTGATGATTCAAAGAGTCTTGACTCGGAATCCGTCTTCATCAGATGAACAACCTCCATCCCATAATCCCATCATCGATCATGACTTTTGTACCTATACATCAATGACCTTCTGTTTTGCAAAACATACACTCACACACAAACGTTTTCACACAATGAAGATTAAGCATCATCAACACAACCCTTTCACACAAACACACAATTCCTGATGACAACACACAACACCACAACAATCGCTAATACTTAATTTCACTTCTGTTGCTTCATCATCATTCCATTTCTTTCAATTTTGGCACACCACATACACATCATGTTATTTGGTTTCAATTTTTGCTGTCTACTTTTATTTTGATCAACTCCAACACAATTGCTGTTGCAAGTGATGTATCTACACACTTCTCACTGTTGAATCTTTCTATTTTTCTACTTCGCTACTAAGTTTTTGGGAAATATGGCTATATTTGATACATTATTATTGGGCTTTTCACCTCTCTATTTTGCTATTTGAGAACTGAGACAATAAGGGTGTGCTTCTACGTATATACATAATTGTACAATGCAAAGCACTCCACAGGTTTATATTATGAATTAAATGTAGAGCTGGCGCAAGGTGTCAATGCGTATAAGTCTTGAACTTAATGGTTCGACCTTTCACCGATAGGGTATTCTGGCGCCATGCTATCTCGAGATCCAAAAGCAGGAACATAGCATAACCGGATCACGTCATGGCACACAAGCTAGGCTTAGTATATTTCATTCACAATCTGAGGTGCAAAGACGTACGTATACAGATGATTTCTGGCTCCATAACTAGGGGACATGTAGCTTACCTCATATTGAGGGGACAAGACCTGGCAATGCTATGTTCTGATATCCCAACAGAGAATGTGGAGAAGAATGACTCCTGGTGGGGTAGCATTGGTTCCTTCAGTCTCAGATCGGGATGTTACAAGCCAGCATTGTCTGTGTGGGGCAGTTGTCCCTTGTCCTGTAGAATTGGAGAGCAGCTTTGCGGACAGGGGCAGTCAGCTTGCGCTGTGGGGCTTATCACTTCTCCAGACGTTAGACGTTGAGAAATCATTAGGACTACTTGATTCAAGCACCGGTCACGAGGCTATATGTGGGTCGATAGGTGTTTATTTCAAGATGGTACCAGTACTCCTGTCACTGTCTTGACTGATTGGCTTCTAATAGTGTTCGTTGGCTCCAATGCGTCGCCTGTTGGTGTATAAACTGATCAGGCGTATTCCCTTATCTATGGCGCTGCAAATGCACCGGCACAGGACCCAGGTCCACATCCGATTGTTCAGCCTGATAAACAACATGCACATTGCACACTGAAAACAGAAGCCAGTAATTCCTCTCCTCTTAGTGCCCCGCTCGATCATGTGTATCCCCACAAATCACTGTCCCGAAGAGAGGAGCACCTAGTTTAAGGTTTGAACATGATGCACCCCAGAGAACCAGGAACCATGAGGCGTGGGAGATCCCGCCTGCGGCCTCAGTCATTGCAGGCCATCAGAAGTTATACTATGTTTGCAGTGCCATGATCGATGCTCTTACCATCATGGATTTGTTCGTGTACATAGATTTAGTAGCTATTTGGTTCTAGATACGCAGTCATTTTCATGAGAACATAAGGTTGGAGATACGGGATCAGTGATATCAAGCTGGCGCAAGGGGCCATGGGGCCATGGGGCTATAAACTCGTGCGCCAGCGCCAGAGGCCAGCCCGTCTCAATTGACCATAGTTTATGCAGAGGCGCTTGCAACCCGTGAAGTTATGACAAAGGGGTTCCGCCCACGATCGTGAAGAAAGATACTAGATTTGGTCAAACACGGGCTGAACAGTAAAGTTTCTCAGCATCGTACATACGTTAAGTTGGCTCGTCGTAGCTGAAGTAATAGCCACATTCTAGGCCATGGTCGGCCTCAATTTTTGAGAGGTGGCGTATTACAGAGTTTGTACTGTGGGTTGTATCGGCCCATACCAATGCTAGCTTATGGCCGGCTATGAAATGCTACCCGCCAACCCGTGTCCCCAGAGTCTATTGTGCTTGGCCTGTGCTCCAAATCACCCTATTGTCTATGGTCTCCTCCAGAAGTTGACCCTCTTAATGCCTGAAGTAAAGTTTGGATGTGCGTCTTATTGGCTGTACAAACCAGTCCACCTAAACGTGGTGGCAGAAGATGGGACAATCAAGGGGTTCAGCCGCACAGAAGCAGGCCAAAGTGAGACATCCATTTCTGATCTTATCAATTCCAGCCTCTGGCCTTTCAGTTCCCCAATTGGCATCTGATGGTTGGTGAATATACTCTTGTTTCATCTCCCCTCCCAAATTTACCATAAGAGGTAATCGAAAAACCTCTCTGCGTTCTTCGATCAGCTTCCAAAAAAGAAAAGACCAACGCGCTTAATGTATCACTACCACATCGGGAAAGGCGCCTCGTATAAGTGTTTACGCTGCAGAAATTCTCCCTGGAGATGCGTCAAACTCGTGTGGCGCGCACCGTATGTCCCAGGCCAAGGACCCGGACAAGACAAACATGTTGTTTTGCCCCCGGACGCTTGCACTGGCGAGTTGATCATGACTACATATTTATCTGGCCAGCATAAATAATTGGTATCGCACGGCTGAAATCGGAATTCTGGTCTGGGCTACTACACGTTTATCAAATTGACTCTTTGGCCCACATCTATTCATGTAGACGCCGTGTTCGGGACCGCGGTCCATCGTCAATCATATTGTCATGGCTCAACCTTGCAAGTGACCCTTGAAGTTGCCAACGGTATAGTCAATGTGTACAAAGGCCCTCTCAACGTTGACAATTGGCAGAGCTTCAAGAGTGTACTGAAGAGCTTCAGCAATGTCGTGAGTGTCCTTCACTCCCAAAGTTGGGTCCAATACCAAGTCAACCTCAATATTAATGGCATCTCCAACGTGGTAGCAGTTGATGTCCTTTATCTTGTCAATCTTCTCAGCGAATCTCATGCAGAGATATAACACAACTTGGTAGTCATCCTTCTGGGCGTTTTTGCCTGTGAGATTAGTTATGTGTTCAATGCCCGTGATGGACCACAGGAAGACAATGTAACACGAAAGCAGAAGAGCACCCAGAGCGTCAAACCACCAGATTTGGAAAGTATAACCAAGAACAGGCATCAAAATAGAGAAACTGTTGAAGACAACGTCGACCAAGGCATCCTGGGTCAATGCTTCCACTGAAGATGACTTGATGGACTTACACCAAAAGTAACATGCCAGTTTGGTAACAATGGTCAACACCATAATCAGCACCGCAGTAAAGCCAATTTCAACGATTTCACCACCATCAGCACCGCCGTGGATCAATCTCTGGCCAGCTTCCATACCAACTTGGATGAAACATATGATAATGATGATGGAGAACACCAAGACACCCAATGGTTCCAATCTGTTCTTACCCACTGGGAACTCTTTCGAGTGCTTTGTTTGGGACAACCTGTTGGAAAAGAAGATTATCAAAGTAGAAAGAAAGTCCAAGGCTGAGTCCAGAACCGATGCGACAATGGAGATCGAAGAGGTCAAAATAGCCACAATGAGCTTACCGATCAAGAGGACAATGTTTGCGAAGAAGTTGACAGTGATAGCCAAGTTGACAATATACAGCTCTTCACTTTTGTTGTATCCGAGAAGATTGCCAGTTTCCAAGTCAATGTCTCCTGGAACAGCACTTTCTCTTCGATGCAGAAGAACCCTCTGTCTCTCTTCCCTCTGAAGGATTTGTTCGTCTTCCTCCTCCTGGTCTTGGGCATCATGATCGTTTCTCTCAGAGTAGTTTCTGATCATGTTATGATGAATACGGCTATCAAGCAACTTATCCACTTCCTCATACTTCTCAATCAACTCGTTCTGCTCCAGATAGAACAGTTTCAACTTCCTATTGTTGAGCATCTTCAACAATGTGTCGTCCATCTTAGCACCAGACCAATCAAACAGGCGACCAATGTCGCCAATCAACTTCTGTGGTCTCAGCTCACGTACAATAGGGATACGTCCAGACTTTTGGTAGTAGTTGATAAGCTTGTCGTTCTCTTTGGACTGTCTGATCTGTGTTGAGCCCATGAGGTTGAACCCAATGAAGCTTGGGCGACGCTCAAACTCTTCTGGAGATTGTGCAGGGTCCGACTCCGGGGTCTTGTGCTGAATAAGCGGCGTCCTCTCCCCATCGGTGGGATTGAAAGACTGTGGAGTGTAGTCTATTGGCTGAGCTGGATCGTACTGAGGGTTCTTTGAGGACATTGTGTGTGTGTGAGTTTGTGTGTTTGTGACTTGGTCCGCTTGGAACTGTCGTGGGATGATAAGAGGGTCCTTGAGCAAAAGGGGGCCGTAGCAAGGGTGCAATATACTCTGTTGGGCAGCTCTCTGGATAATGATAGCGACTTGGGTGATCCAGTGTTCGTAACGATGATCAATCTCTTTCGTGTGGTTTGTAAGAAGCTTGTGGGTTAGTGTCAAGTGACCGTACAGTGTGCAAAGAGTCAAGAGTGTGCAAGTTGCAAACTTGCACGTTTGTGGCATCTCGCTTATTTCCTGTTTCGGCACTGCTGTATGATGTATGATGTGCGATGCAGTTTGATTCTTGACAGTTGATACTGTGGATGTGGTATATGATGACTAGTAAGAAGTTTCTACAACTTTTTATAAACTTCAAAGATGATTTCAATTAGACGTCGTTAAAACGCCAAAGGATATGAGACAAAAGTATGATACCAAAATAGAGAGTTATGGGTGGGGCTCCCGTAGTAGTAACCGACAAAAGACACAGCTAAGACTGAATTCCATTAAAGATCGACTAGCTCATGCTATCAAAGATACCGAAGCCTGAGTAGTAGATCGCCTACTTGCACTCACAGGCACCGCCCGAGCACTGGCAGGCAGAACAGGTGCACTTGGAGCAGGTGCACTTCTCGTTGTTGGAAAGCACCGGCTTGGAGCACTGGCAGGAGTTGCAAGAGCCGGCACATGGGCTGTTGGAGCAAAGGCAGTTGGCAGACATTGTGTTTGTAGTTGTGATTGTAAAATGTGGTTGTGGTTGTGGTTGTTGGTGATGAGTGAGTGAGTGAGAGATATGGGTTGTAAAGTGGGCACGGCGCCCCCTTATATAGACTTACAGGGTGGCGTTGTCGGATCTGATATGCCAGCCAAATGTGCGCATTCTTGTTGGAAGCGTGTTTATCGCTGTTTGATCACTAATACAGTCAGCCAGTGGCAACGTCGTATGGGTGTCAGCACAACGCCCGCAAGACCTCAGACAGCACAAGGTGCTCACATGCCAGCGTTTGTCCCTCAGTGTGTGTGGTGTGTGTCACTTGACGTGGATTTGGCGCCGGACCAAGTTGGACCTTGGGCTCAAAGCAGTAGTGGCACACGGTGTGATTACTAACTGCCCAACAGAAGTCTTATATTTCCAGTGCCGCAAACATGGTTCTGTCAGTGATCTGTAATTGTCCCACAGCCCACAGCTCAATGTGTCAAAGGGTGTGGCGCGAACCAGGCCCATCGCGCTTCAGAAAAAATTGCAGGCTCAACTTCCCAGGCCTCACTACGTAGCACGGCCCTGACTATCGCAGCAACCCAAGACTACCGACTAACAATGGCCCAGGTTGCAGTGGCAGACGTGTACATCGACGACTCTGTGTCATTCGAGTCCTTCCAGCTTGATCCGCGCCTTGTCCAGGCCGTCAAGCAGCTCGGCTTCAAGAACCCTACGCTTGTGCAGTCCAAGGCCATCCCACTCGCGCTCCAGGAGAAGAGAGACATCATCGCCAGGGCTTCGACTGGTTCCGGTAAGACCGTTGCATATGCCGTTCCTGTTGTCCAGTCCATCCTGGTCAAGAAGGAGGCCGGTGCTGAGCACGAGATCAACTCCGTCATTTTGGTGCCAACCAAGGAGCTCGCTCAACAGGTGACAGCCTTCTTGGAGAAACTCATTGTTTACTGTGGTAAGAGCATCAAACTCCTGAACCTCTCCTCTGGTATTTCCGACACCGTTCAGAGCTCTCTGTTGCTTGAGAACCCGGAGATCCTCGTTGCCACGCCGTCGAGGCTGCTGGCCGTGTTGGAGAAGCACGCTGGTGATGTGTCCCTCAAGGAACTCACCTACTTTGTCATTGATGAGGTCGATCTGATCCTCTCCTACGGCTACTCTGAGGACCTTGACAACATTGCCAACTACCTCCCACTCAAGACGATGCAGACGTTCTTGATGTCCGCTACCCTCAACGAGGACATCAACGAGCTCAAGAAGAAGTTCTGTCGAATGCCTGCAGTGCTCAAGCTCAACGATGACGAACTCCTCAACAAGAGCAAGTTGCTTCAATACTACGTCAAGACGACCGAATTTGATAAGTTCTTGCTTGCATATGTGATCTTCAAGCTCAGTTTGATCAAGGGAAAGACCCTCATCTTTGTCAACAACATCGACAGAGGTTACAGACTCAAGTTGTTCCTGGAGCAGTTTGGTGTTAAGAGTTGCATCCTCAATAGTGAACTCCCAGTCAATTCAAGACTTCATATTGTGGAGGAGTTCAACAAGAACGTTTACCACTTGCTCATCGCCACTGATGATGCCGACAGTGCCAGAGAGGTTGACGAGGATGGTGACGATGATGAACAAGAGACCACCGCAACATCAGAGTCAAAGAGCAAGAACGACAAGACAAAGAAAGACAAGGAGTACGGCGTATCTCGTGGCGTTGACTTCAAGAACGTTGCCTGTGTGCTCAACTTTGACATGCCACTCACTGCTAAGAATTACGTGCATAGAGTTGGTCGTACTGCACGTGCTGGTAAAGCCGGTATGTCTCTTTCATTTGTGATAACGGAGAAGGAGTTCGGTAAGCACAAGGTTGCCTGTTTGAAGACGGCGAAGAAAGATGAGAAGATCTTGAGAAGAGTCTTGAGACAACAGAGCAAGTTGGGATTCGACGTGACGCCGTACCAATTTGACATGCAGCAAGTTGAGGCCTTCCGTTACAGATGTGAAGACGGTTTCAGAGCTGTAACAGCAGTGGCTATCAGAGAGGCAAGAGTCAAGGAATTGAAGCAGGAGTTGTTGACTAATGAGAAGTTGAAGAGACATTTCGAGGAGAACCCACAGGACTTGGCTTCCTTGAGACACGACAAGGAGCTCCATTCTGCAAGAACACAACACCATTTGAAGAGAGTTCCAGATTACTTGTTGCCAGAAGGTGCTAGATCTGAGAAGGCCAAACTTGGATTTGTTCCATTCCAGAAGAATAGAGTTCACAAGAAGAGAACCCAGAAGAGGGGTAACAAGTCTGATCCGCTCAAGTCTTTCAAAGCCAAGAAGTGATTAGCATTTCTTCTTCTGTTCTACGTTTGTAATGATATGAAAGTTTTAATTTTGCATTGTTATTCAAAGAAATGCGTAGTCATAATTGTCATAAGAAAAGAGTGTCGTATGCAGAAATGCCATGGAACTAGTACATCCATGGGGCCATTAATAATCACCAATGTTTGATATCCTCGAGTTCAACAACACCAGAGCACACTGGGTTTGAGATTCTCTTGATGATGTCTCTAGCCACCTGTTGGGTAGACACTGTTGGTCTCACCAAGTCGTTGATGACACCAATTCTGCCCCCAAGGACAGTCTTATTGCCCCAGTTCAATGTGTCAACAAACTTCTGGATCGTGGATCTCATGGTGTCGGCCCCAGCCTCTTCATCGTACATAAAGCCTGGTCTCATGAAGATGGGTCTGAGGTCCTTCAATAGTGAAATCTCCACCTCTGCTTCTCTCTTGGATCTGATGTATCCCTGGGGAATCACGGGGAAGCCCCTGTCGGCAGATATGTACACGAATGGTTTATCCTTTGTCTCTTTAGCCTCTTCCTCGAACGTTTCAGCGAGCATGATGGCTGAGTCCCTGTTCACTGCGTCATAAGTGTTGAAAGGGTCCTTGTTCATAGGGTTCGAAGGCTTCAAGAAACTGGCAAAGTCCGTCAACACAGAGCTGTTTGAGTTGATCTTGGCCTTGTAGTCCTGGTTCTCAATCAAGATACCAACGGAGTGTACAACGCTCGATGCATCTCTCAATTGTGCTCTGTAAGTGTCTGGTTTGAACAGATCTGCTGCTTGCCATTGTACTTTGGAGATCCAGTAGGCGTCCTTGTGTGAAGCAGTTTTGGGTGGGGATCCTGAGCGCCTGTCATTGTGTGATGTTAGTTACCTGAATAATAGGGAGAATTCACCGCATTGATACTCACGACAGAGAAGTCACTTTGAAGCCGGCATCAATTCCTGCCTGGCAGATACGTTTGCCTGTTCGGGGGTAGTTAGTACCAAAAGCTAGAAAATGCGCCAGATGGCGTGAGATTTGCTGTAAGCCACTTACCCAGGAACCCATTTCCTCCAAAAACAACCAGCTTGAACATTCCGGAACAGGTTGTGCCAATTGTGGAACTATGTCTTGCTTTTGTCCTTGGCTTGCTAACTTGAGGGCGGCCGTCTTGCAATTTGTTTGTCTGCCGAGTCGCGCTTCTTGTGATTGAACACACCGGTCTAGCGAGTGCTCTGTTTGGGGTTGATCGAAGGAGCTGTAGCTTTGATATGTTGACCTTGTGATGTGAAAATTGAAACTCCACGAAAAAGGCTTTCCAGTGGTAGTGATCTTGTGCTTATGATGTTCTTGGATCTGGAGCTACGTGTACTGTGGTCTCGGCCGAGATTGTACCGCACATGGGGGAACTCCAAAGCCTTCCGAGTCTATTGAACTAGCAGGATCAACTCGAACACGATCTACGTATTAAAGTCTATATCTCATGGCTCAAGCGCCCATTGTGTTTCTGTATTTCCCTCTCATGCTAAGTCCTGGTAAATCCGCGTTTGAGCAAGTGATGAACGGGAGAAAGGAGAAAGCGAGCGCCGAGATGCACATCCACTAACTTCCACTGCCAGGGCAGCAAAACGGATCATCAGATATATATGGAATGGTTTCTTTCGAATTTTATTCTGCACTACAACTCTAGTACTATGTCATTATATGCTGCCAACTGAAAACTTACTGTATTACTGTACCGTTGGCCATGCTCGTTTCTTTTTGCCCACAACGTTATTGTACCTCGTGTTCGGTCAAAATCATGACCCACGTTCTATGGATGTAATTTTGATGATTTCTTGTCTTAACTGTATTGTCTTACTTCTATATCCAATCTATTGCTTTCGGTCCGCTGTGTGCTGCCTACTTTCCCGTTCTCTTTGGCCAGCATCCCAGACAGAAATCGACTGCCCCTGAGATCTTAGATTCCAACTTCTTCGCCATAGACCCCAGATAACTGCTCATTCGGTTTCTGTTCACTACAGGAATATAAAACCAATCTCAGACCACGTTTGTGCTATCCTCCCTCCATCACCATGTCATACATCACAGCTACATACAGGTCAACGATGAGAATCCTAAAGATCTTCTTAGCTTTCGGCGCTATATTCACACTTGCCACAATGGTCAAGGCTGAACCTGAGCCAGAAGAGGTTCCAGAAGTAATTTATACCACCTTGACCCCAACAACTACCACAAGGGAGACCTCAATCTGGGCCACAGGTACTGATGTCAACGGCGTAACTGTCACCACAGAGTCCATCTACACACAAGAGTTCTCGTCGATGTACACCTCCGTTGCAGTTCCAGCACCAGGATCTATCGGTCTTGGAACCATTCAGGGCACCGTTGGAATGATCAAGACAGACAGAATCCTCACCACCACTAGAAAGCTCGACAGAGACGCCATCTACACTCCTATGGCCGCTGTAACGCCAGCTCCAACCACTTTGTAAGTTTATTGTCATGGTGACTCTAAATTAGCAACGATGGTATATCCAGTATCCGGTGTCTAAGATACACACGCTATCGCCTTACGATCCCAATCAACGAACCATTACTGTTATCTTACAACATACAAGCTCGTAGCTCTACCCCACAACCCCAAAAGGAGTAGAAATCTCTGGTTTTGCCCTATCCAGCAATAAGCGCGGAGACGGTTTCCAACCGCCAACCTCGTTGCGCCACAGTCCAGGCTCCACAGTTGCAACTTGCAGTGCCACAGCCCATGGGCCATAACACAGCTGTGAAAAGATAAGAGACACAGCTTGCACTGATCATGTCCCGTCAGTCCGCGCAACAGCTCGAGGGGAATAATCAGACCTCTCCATCAAGCGAAGAGCACACTGATCCACTAAGCCAGACACCAGTCCCGTTGTACGACCAACAGACCAATCACCCAGCTGACCAGATCAGTTACAACCCCACACATGAGAACGAGATGTCCCGTCCACGGCTGAGATCGGTGAGCTCCAGAGGATCCAAGGCCAGTAGGCCGGTTAACGAGCCGACCATCACAGAAGATGAGGTGTTCCAGCCAGTGTTACAGCCTGAATTTGACAACGGGGACGATAACAAAAATGTGGAGATCGTTAACGCGTGGTACAACGTGTGGGGTCTATCACAGTATGGATCGCAGATTTTGGAGAATAGAGCTTCTGTTGCAAGAGACCATGTACGTATCTGCTCTTGTGAAAATGATCAAACATTCACGGACTACTAACCATCGTGACAGATGGCAAATGAAAGAACGTTCCTTTCATGGATGAGGACCTCTCTGGGGTTGGCCACCGCCGGTGTTAGTGTCACCCAGTTATTCAAGATTGCCAACGAAGATGATGACAATAGCTTCCTCGTACGGGTGGGAAAGCCAATTGGTGCCGCTTTCATTTCTATTGCCATCCTCTGCATCTTGATGGGCATGATGCGTTTCTTCAAGACACAGACATTGCTTCAAGAGGACAGATACCCTGCAGCAAGGCTATCCGCCTCTATTTTGGTGCTTCTTGTCTTCTCCGTGAGTAATCAAGATCATATATCGACGTGTGCTTTTACTAACTGTTTCTCCTGCAGATTTGTGTTGTGACCCTTGTTGCCGTTCTCCATTCGGCTTGACGAGAAGTTGAGGTTCCGCTGCTCAGTCATTGTGCTTTGTGCTGTGAGCTTATACACATTGACTTTTCATGATCGTACTCGTTTGCATCCTTGTTGTTAAGGGGCAGTACCTGTTATATAGAATATCCTATCTGAGCATTCTAATGCCATGTAGAATTGTCGTTCTTGTTGTTCTTTATCACAAGTTGGAGATCGCTCTGCTATCAGCTGGGGCTACCTCCACATACACGTGATCTGTATTAGGGCAGTCATCCATACCGAAATTTACGCACTGGTTGTTCTCACATTTACACGCGTGAACCCTCCAGCGCCCACGCAACTCAAGCCGGATTCGCGAATAACACCCGGACACCCTCTTACTGGAGGCTCCTGGTCGCGGCTGGCGGGGCGTGGCAGGGGACCTTCGCGTAACAAAAAAAGCTGAAAACTCTCATCCAGACAGCAACTGGGCCAATAGATAGAACACCACACATCAAATACATTCAAAATGGTACGTTTAGAGCACACAAAGAGACGAGACGAGTGACACCATACGACACCACTGAGTTGAACGAGAAGACACGGCCACAAGAGCACCATTATCTATCACGCTTGCACAATGAGCTTTTTCACATATCTTCAAGAGTGGCAAATTGAGAAGAACAGACGACACAGGCGCACAAACGCAAGCTAGAGAACTTGGAAAAGAAAGAAACAGATTCATTGGTATCACGTCACCAAGGCTCCCCCCAAAAACTGTTATCATGGCCTCATTTGTCAGATCACAAGGATTCATTCAACACCGCCACCGGTCGTTTCCTATAACGAAGTTTATGGTCCACCAACAATCACACAAGTCGCCCCATTCCCTCTGATGGATCTTGTTGATCTTATGATGGTCGACTAAACACATGCACAGTGTCCCACCGCAACTCTATCAACCACGTCGAATGATACCACTCATCTCATACCTCAACCAAACAACAGTATACTAATAAGCTATCTACAGGGTAAGGTTCACGGTTCCCTCGCTCGTGCCGGTAAGGTTAAGTCCCAGACTCCAAAGGTTGACAAGCAGGAGAAGCAGAAGAAGCCAAAGGGTAGAGCTTACAAGAGAATCTTGTACACCAAGAGATTCGTCAACGTTACTTTGATCAACGGTAAGAGAAGATCTAACCCAGGTCCTTCCTCTGTTCAGGCCAAGTAAACTGGTTTATGATGGATACAATGTCTTCTTTTTGAGATTTATGCTTATTGTGAAATCACATTTTGGTTTAATGCTCTGAGTTTTTAATGTTTTAAACATCAGAGACAGGCATGGCTTTTTTAGGTATGACGTTTACTGTGATGAATTAATACTGTATATTGTTTAAAACTGTTGATTGTAGTACGTCCAGAGTTCTTCGTTAGTCACGATTCTCTAGAGTGTCTTCGATAGGTTGTTGAATTCTCCCCGCCATTGAACAGCCGAAAATTTATTTTCTTCAAGATAGCATCATCAACATAACCTTTCACCGTACGTGTCTTTACAACGCAACACACCACACAAGACGATGTCAGACACAGAATCACTCGGAGGTGACCTCTTTGCTGAACCAGAAGACTACTTCAAACCACCTCCAGCGCCACATTTCGCCTCTTATGAGCGTAAGGCCTCAAGACAACCTTCAAAAATTGACCTGCGTCTCGTTGGTACATCACCGCTATGGGGACATCTCCTTTGGAACGCAGGTATTTTCACTGCTGACTACTTGGACCAGCATGCTGAAGAGCTGGTGAAGGATAAGTGCATTCTAGAGCTTGGTGCCGCTGCTGCTTTGCCATCGTTGATTTGTGGCTACAACGATCCAAAGAAGGTCGTATGTACCGATTATCCTGATGCTGATCTCATATCCAACATTCAATACAATGTTGACCATGCTGAAGGTATGAAAGAAGGTGCTGTGACAGTTGAGGGTTACATTTGGGGTAATGACTACGCTTCATTATTGGAAAAGATCAGAACTGATGAGAGTGATAACAAGAAGTTTGACCTGATCATATTGTCTGATCTTGTGTTCAACCACTCTGAGCATCACAAGTTGTTGAAGACATGTCAGGATTTGCTAGAAAAGGATGGTAAGTGTCTCGTGGTTTTCTCTCCACACAGACCATGGTTGTTGGAAGACGATTTGTCCTTTTTTGAAACGGCGAAGGAGTACGGCTTCAAGAGTGAAAAGATTGATTTGGTGGTGTGGAAGCCAATGTTCCCTGATGAAGACCCATCTACTGCGGATGTCAGATCCAGAGTGTACTCCTTCTTCTTGACATTTGACCAGTACTGATTTATAGAGATTGTAGTAGTACTACTATAAGAAATTAAGAAATTCAACGAGCATTCTACAAGATCTGGAGATTGAACTGTAAGCAAGAGTTCTAAAAGATATACAAAGAATCATCAACATCGTAAGCAACATAACAAAGGAGGTCATAAGGAAAAAATTTGAAAAGGGTATCTGAGGAGTTTCTCGATCAAGAATGGTCGTGATGAACATGCTCGACATTTCTCTTATGTTTCTCATTCTGTGGCCAGTTGCAACTGATGAAGACATCGTCACCTTCTGGAGCAGCGTAACAAGTGGTACCTGCAGCACAACCTTCAGTGACCCACACACCCCAGTTGCAGATAGCGTACTCACCAGAAGAAGAACAGGCGGTCTGTCCATTGGTGCAAGTGTCTGGGGAACCGGCAAACTGGCCAGCGGCGTACTGAGCGTTGAGGCATGAGGCCTTGTCGGATCCAGTGAGGGAGTCGCATCCACTGGCTGAGGCTGTGGAGGTGGCGGTAGCGGAAGCAGAAGTGGCGGATGAGACGATGACGGTCTTCAAAGTGGAACCAACAGAGCTGGTGAAGGTATTGGAAGTGACCTCAACAAAGGCGGAAGACGATGTGGAGGTTACAGGAGCTGTAGTCTCGCTGGAAGATGTGGTGGTCTCTGGAACTGGAGCCTGAGTTGTAGGAGAAGTGGACTCCGATGCTGGAGATGAAGCAGTAGAAGTAGAGTCTGCAGTGGCAGTTGACACTGGAGATGGGGCGACAATGACAGTGGAAGTGACAACGGAAGGCTTGGAAGAGATCTTGGTGGAGGAAGAAGCAACTGTGGTGGTAGCGGATTGAACTTTGGTGGATACAGTGGATGTACCAGAAGAGATTTGGGTGCCGCTAGCAGAAGCACCTTTGCCGACAAAAGTGGAGGTTGTGACGATCAAAGAGGTGTTGTCCTCAACTTCACTAGCTCCAACTGGGGTCAACGTGGTAGTAGAGCTTGGGCCAGCAACAGGGGTAGAAGTGCTGGAGACAATTGGAACAATGGAAGAAGTGGTAGATATGGCAGTAGTAGCAGCGGAAGAAGTAGTGGAGACAAATGGAACACCAATGGAAGAAGTGGTGGCAGTCTCAGTAACGACTGGGACTGTGGAAGCAGCGGCTGTGGCTTCAGAAGTAGCAGTATCTGCACCAGACAATTCATTCAAAGCGTCCTTAATAACTTCGGCAAATGGCTCACCATCAACAGTGTTGGTGAAACCTTGAGAGGCATCCCAAAGCATGACACCACCAAAGTTAGAGTCATCACCTATATCAGCCAAAGTGGACTTGATGGTGTCAATGTCGACGTAGCCAGAACCAGCAGCGGAGGAGGAACCTGGAAGACCCAAGTAGAGCTTGATGTCCTTGTTTGGGGAAGTGTTCTGAGCGTAGTCAACCCAGGTCTCCCAGTTGAAAGAAGAACCAACGGCACAGTAGTTGTTGTAGAACTGGATGAAGGCGAAATCAAATTCGGCGTTTTCCATTGCGTCACCAACGGAGGCATCTGGGTAGACACATTGGGGAGCAGCAGACAAGTAGTATGACTTGGAACCCTCTGTGAAGTAGGATCTCAACTTGGTGGCTAAAGCAGCATAACCGACGTCGTTGTCATTTTCAATGTCAAAGTCGAAACCGTCAATAACGGCATCGCCGAAAGGACGCTCGTCAGCAGAGCCTTCACCAAACATGTTCCACAAAGTACCAGCAAATTTCTCGGCCTCGTCGTCAGAGGAGAAGCCGTATGAGCCAGCAGAACCACCCATGGACAAGAGGACCTTCTTTCCGAGGGACTGACAAGTCTGAATATCAGTAGCGATCTGATCACACTTCAGCAAACCGTCAGAGAAAGTGTCAGTGCAGGCACTGGCAAAGTTCAGAGTAGGCAAGCCGTTGGTGCCCGGGAACGAAGACATGAACGAGAGGATCATGATGTCAGCGGCATCGGATTCACAGTAAGTGGCGAGGGACTCTTGGGAACCTGCAGAGGCCTGACCCCAGTAGAGAGCGACGTTGTTGTTTCCAGACGCGTCGAAGGCAGTGGCGGTGGCGAGGAAGCCCGAGAGAGCGATGGCGTACTTTGCCATAGATGAGATCATTGTGTGTTTGACGTGTTTCTCAGTGTGCTTGAAAGGAATGAATGGTTCTTGGAGAACGGGTATAGGATTGAGATATACGAATTGGTGGGGAATCGGTGTGCGATCTGTGTGTCAAGTGTGACTGCGTGTGTGTTTCAGCTTTGGTGGTAGCTTGTAACCGTGGAAGGGATCTTGATTGATGGCTCCTGAAGCACTGGTCATGAGAAAGAGCCCAAGTGGGAAACGGCTCCTTCTTATACTCAAGAGTGCCGCTGCGGCAATTCCCGAGGCTGCTGCTGTCTGGGTGAGATCCCTTAGTTTGGCTGGCTCGCGGCACGCATACAAACAAACAAAGGTGATGAGCATTGCCGTTCCTTGCATTCGTGTTCGACGTCCTTCGGTGTTCGGTGCGTTGGCGGCTGGCTCCGGGCTTGTGGGCTTGTGGCTTGTGGGCTTGTGT
Source organism: Petasospora maritima (assembly GCA_030557345.1). Lineage (NCBI taxonomy): Eukaryota > Fungi > Ascomycota > Saccharomycetes > Phaffomycetales > Wickerhamomycetaceae > Petasospora > Petasospora maritima. The sequence continues at coordinate 247,334 of JAKTOZ010000006.1, forward strand.
GTGGCAAACAGCATCGCTCTTAGGGAAGTTACACGACCCATAACACAGCTCCAGTACTGGTCTCAACACCTGTCTAAAGGTGTAGCATATCGCAACCCACTATGAAACAAGGGGGGATTATTTCTCCGTGCCTGCCAACCGCGTAATGGCCCCTTAAACACGTAACCACGGCAACAGCAGGAGAGCTTGGAGAAGCGCGAATATTTCCGCGCTTTTATGGTTATGCAGCCCCGGCCGTACAAATCCGGGGCTGGCTCTCTCTCCTCTTCCAGTTACAACCTCTAACGGCCAGAGGCAAGCTGGCTCCCATGGGGGACATATGGACAATGCATTGCTGTTTTATCATGTAACATTTGATCATCCAGATGACGCATCCCCGATGGCCAGAGAACACGTCAAGTGGCTTCCAGATCGACACCACTACAAGGAACAAGGATGGAGCAGAGATCATCCACCTCCAAAGCGCAGAGGCGAGAAGCACGACAACCTGATTTTTCAACGGTGGGCGATCCAGGGTCCTGGTATCCCATTATGAGGGAGACATCTACCCTAAGCCTCGGTCTCATCGATGGGGACGTGTGCATGGCTTATTGATACATGCCAGATCTCAGATCTCATTCGTGGTCATCAGAATCTATAACGCAACATTGCCCATATCTCCGGCACAAGCCCACACATAGCCAGCTTGGTTCATTTAACCCTCAAAAACTCAACTGACTTCATCAAGCGCCTACTATACCCCACGTTCGCCCCGGGAACAGCGCCTGACAGCTTGCCTTGACGGATGTGTCAAAGCCAGCCATTCTGCGCGCGCACATGACGGGGGTGTGAACTTTGAACGTCTGCAAGCAGTGGAATTATGTCAACAATCATGATATATCACCTAGAGATGGCAGAGGGCTGAATCTCGCTGTATCCAAGCTCTGTACCGCCACGTGGAAGATCGCAATTGTAGAAATCCATTCTATTATCATAAAGACATCTGTGTGTGGCCCCTACCGATTTTCAAATCTGAGATTCAAAAAAAGAAAAGAAGATACGGGCCGGACAGGGAATTGAACCCTGGACCACTCACATGTCTGTAGCAATTAGATCGAGTTTATGCTCAATCTTCGCCCAAAGCGAGTATCATACCACTAGACCATACGGCCGTTTCCTTGTGTTCTTAGGGGAGGGTCGTGGCCGAACCGCTTATGTCGGAATGTTCCGCGACTGGAAAAAAATTTGAAGGATGCGAGGTTCGAACTCGCGCGGTGATAACACCAGCTGATCTTAAGTCAGCCGCCTTAGACCACTCGGCCAACCCTCCAACACAATGAAGAAAAATCGAGCTCCACCTAACAGACGGCATAGAATGAGCAAAAGCCGGGTAACCCCAAATAAAATTCCGATTTTCCCTAATTACTCTAAATTGAGACTAGAAAAGACTGTTCCAATACTACGATAACATTAATAACATCTATATTCATGCATATGTACATTAAATTAGTCTATAATACCACGTTCAACCAAAACTTTCTTCAATCCCGTGAATTGGTCATCAACGTATAATGCTCTTTGTTCCATTGCCTTATTAATGGATATCTGTGAGACTTTCTCACGATACTTGGTGGCATCTCTTTTGGCCTGTGTGAACTTCTCTGATTCATTCTTCGCTGGTTCCGTGTTTCTGGATTGGTAATATCCCAGTAACTGCATGGCTTTCTTCTTCTCTGATGGTGTGTTTTTCTTGATCCACAATGGCACTTTATCAACGATGATAAACGTGTCCATCACCTTCTTTGCCTCAATTTCCTTATCATTCAAAGCACTGGCCAACTGAACTTCCATCTCATAGACAAATTTCAATCTTGATCTCAAACGACGAAGCCAATACTCTCCGGCAATAATTCCTTCCATATCACTTACCATTTCATGGTATAAGACTCTTAACACGGTGTATTTCTCCTTCCAGTGTCCAGAAACAGCCATTGTCTTCATCACCAAGTTGTAAGAGTTGTAATTTGGCTTTACACCAAACTCCTTCTGGAAAGTCTTCATGATACCCCATGCCAGATCAACTCTTTTGATGTCACTGAACCCAATCAAGAAATGGTTTAAATCGTCAATGCAAGGCCTCAAATCACCAATTTTGTCTTCTTTCAACTTGATCAACAACTTTAATGCAGAGTCGTACTGTTTCTCCTTGATCAACCGATGGACAATCGTACGAGATGCCTTATGATCCAATGGGATTTGTAAATCCTTGACATACTCCAACAACTGCTTTGTACTTGCATCCCTTGTTTCAATCAAGTACTGTAGGACAGCTTGGAGACAGTGACCATCAACTGGAATTTTCAGTTCTTTGCGTTTCTCTGTTAAGAGCACTTTGCTCCTCTCATCTCTTAACACGGCAAATACAGTGTTCCAAGTGACAATATCTGCTTTCAATCCAGAATCCTTCATCTGTTTCAATAATTTGAGTGCGACTTTGAATGGATCGGCCATGTGTTGAATTTTTTGCACTTGTGATAGACTTCGAAGCATGAGGTTGTATGATGTAGTGTTTGGAGTAATGGATTCCATACGCATTTGGACGAGAAGTTCTCGGCATGTTGCATAGTCGTGTTTGTAGCTGAAGAAGTGGATCATGTAGTTGAATGAATTTGTTGTGCGGAGGTGTAGTGTGTTTGTGTTGAGTGGATGGAAGAGGTTTCGAAGGAGCTTGGGTATGATACCGTCGAATTTGGAAGAGTTCTTGAAGTGGAAAGTTGAATGGGTGAGTGTGTAGATGTATTGTTCAAATTTGAGTGGATCGTTCTCAAACTCAGGAAGGGTTGGGACTTCTGTATACACGTTCTTAGTAAGAGACGTGTGGTTGTAGCCATCATCACTGGTGCTAATAGGTGAAGGATCATCCCTTGATCTGGCCTTTGGGGTGATGTCAACGAGAAGTTCAACAATCTCGTCAATGTTCCTGCTGTTCAGGTGATGAAGGATTGTAGATTGGTACTTGGAGTTTTCGAGACTGTGACTGATTAAACGATTCTGTTTGGCTTCTGCTTCTGGGTATGGTTCTCTGTGTGGTGAGACTGATCTCTTGAGCTTTGGGTTCCCTAGTGGCTTCAGGTACTCTTGGACCTTCTTGCGGTGAAAGTTGGATCCCTTGCCCACTTCGGTGAGCAGCTCTGTCCATACAATCGGTGTTACTTCATTGGCCTCTTTTGTCGGTGTGGTCGGTACTGTAGACTCTGTGGGCGTTGTGTCTGTTCTTTTTGAAGCGTGCGATGACTTGGATGTGGGGTGTCGTTGTATGCGCTGGTTGGGCGACTGCCGGATGATCCAGCCGCCCTCAAGACAAGCTGCGGTGTATTCCTTGAAGGACCTCGCCAGTGTGACCGTGCGGTGCCTTGACATTTGTGTGTACAGTGTATTTTGTTTGGTGGTGCAACTGTTCTCTGGACTGTCGCATTGTGTCTTCAACAAGTCTTCGGGCTAACTTTTTCACTTGGACGTTTGTTGCACTGGCGGCTCTGTGTGTGAGTTGTGGGGATCGGACGAGCACATTCGCTGCCGTAGCTCCATTTCTATGGACGCTGATTTCAAATAAAGCTCACATATATATATTCACACTAGGCACTCATACTCTTACCAGATTTGACCAAAACGTCACCCCTTTTACCCCCTCAAATACGCCATAGTCCTCGAGCATGTGGTCACGAGCCCTGCATTTTCCGCGAACCAGCCGCCAGAGGGCCAAGCCTGGAGAAGCAACACCACACCTTTATCGCTAAACAGAGGGAGAAGACGCCACCGAAAAAGAACCCCCAGAACAAACCACACAAAAAAAAACACCCACACCATGAAACTCGGTTTCCCGGTATCGCTGCTCGGCTGTGCGCTTTTACCCCTCGTCCATGCGCTTCCAGACGCCACAGGCAGTGTCGCCCCTTATCAACAAGAAGGCTTCTGTGCCTTGTACGACAACTGTGGCAAGAAGTCCCTCTTCGGCTCAGATCTTCCGTGTGCTGTCAACCAGCCTGCTGTCACTCCTGGTGATGACCAATTGGCTGAGCTTGTGGCTCTCTGTGGCGACGAATGGGCCGGCTCCAAGGTATGTTGCACACCGGAACAGACACAGACGCTTAAAGAGAACTTGAAGAAGGCTGACTCGCTCATATCATCGTGCCCAGCGTGCCAGAAGAACTTCCGTAACTTGTTCTGTCAGTTCTCGTGCTCACCGAACCAGGCACAGTTCCTCAACGTCACTAAGACGGCCACATCACTCACAGGGAAGAAGGTCGTCACAGAGCTGGACTACTTCGTCAACACGCAGTTGGCTTCCACTTTTTACGACTCTTGCAAAAGCATCAAGTTCTCTGCTACCAATGGGTATGCCATGGACTTGATTGGCGGAGGCGCTAAGAACTACACACAATTCCTCAAATTCCTTGGTGATGAGAAGCCTTTGCTCGGAGGGTCACCATTCCAGATCAACTTCAAGTACTCTAATGAAACTTCCAGCTCACAATACTTGAACTCAAAGACATACACATGCACTGATCCAGACTACAAGTGCTCATGTGCTGATTGTCCATCGAACTGTCCAGAATTGAAGCAGGCCAAGTACGGTCAATGCAAAGTTGGAGTCCTCCCATGCTTCTCATTTGCCGTCATCATCATATATGCTTCTGTATTGGCAATTGGTACGTTTTATTTCGTCTACAGCCATCAGACCAAGCGTCTTCAAATGCTTCAAGAGTCTCCATACCTGTCATCCACTACGCTTGAACTCCCAGAATTCCCTGTCAAAAATGAAGTGTACTCTTTGAACAACGTCCTGGAAAGCTTGTTCAGTCGACTGGCTCACACATGCTCCACATACCCAGCAACTGTACTCACTATCACTGTTCTCATCACGGGTGCATTGACATCATGTATCTACTTCTTTGGATCTTTGGAAAAAGACCCAGTCAACTTGTGGGTGAGTACTAATGCAGAAGTATACAAGCAGAAGGAGTTCTTCGATGAGAATTTCGGTCCATTCTACAGAACTGAACAGATATTTATTGTCGATGAATCCGGGGTTCTCACTGATAAAACTGTCAAGTGGTGGGCTAAGACAGAGTTGGATATTAGAGGTATGGAAGTCAATGGTGTTGCTTTTGAAGATTTGTGTTTCAGACCAACTGAAGATTCTCCATGTGTTGTCGAATCATTTACTCAATACTTCCAAGATGACATTCCCAAGTCTTGGAAGAAGGACTTGCAAGAATGTACAACTTCTCCAGTCAATTGCCTTCCTACATTCCAGCAGCCATTGAAGAAAGAGTTGTTGTTTGGCGGGTATAACGAAGATGATATCTTGACAGCCAAGGCAATTGTTGTTACTTTGCTTTTGAATAACCATCAGACCAACAATGACAACGCCACTATCTGGGAGAACGAATTGGAGGCATATCTCTTGGACTTGGTCCCACCACCAGGTGTGAGAATCAGTTTTAACACTGATCCATCTCTTGAATCAGAATTGAACAAGTCTACCAACACAGATGTCACCATTGTCATCATATCATACGTTGTCATGTTCATTTACGCATCCATATCCCTTGGTGGAAGCTTCAATTTGCTCAAGACAAGATTTTCTCTTGGTCTCTCGGGTATTGTCATTGTCCTCCTCTCTGTGACATCTTCTGCTGGGTTCTTCTCCCTCGTGGGTGTCAAATCCACACTCATCATCGCAGAAGTGATCCCATTCCTCATTCTCGCTGTTGGTGTTGATAATATCTTCCTCATAACACATGAACTTAAGGCAATCAACTACTCTTATCCTAATGAGTCTGTCCCAATCAGAATATCCAAGGCTGTGGGAAGAATGGGCCCATCTATCTTGCTTTCTGCCTCTTCTCAGTTCTTGACTTTTTCACTTGCCTCTATTGTCTCTATGCCGGCTGTTCGTAACTTTGCTCTCTATTCTGCTGGTGCTGTCTTGTTCAATGCTGTGCTTCAATTGACTGCATTTATCTCATTGTTAGCTTTGGACCAATGGAGAATCGACTCTGGAAGACTGGACTGCTTGCCCTGCCTCAAAGTCCAGAGAGGTATCAGACTTGATGAAATCACGGAACTGTTTGAGAATGAGAATGAAAGTCATTTCTTTGACAAAGTGCTCTCCAATTATGCTCCAATGATTTTACGGGCCAAGAGTCTCATTCTGACTATCTTTGTTGCTTGGACTGGTATCTCGCTTGCATTATTGCCAAAGATCCAATTTGGTCTTGATCAAAGAATTGCCATTCCAAAGGACTCTTACTTGATCAGCTACTTCAATGATGTCTACTCTTACTTGAACGTTGGTCCGCCTATCTATTTCGTTGTTGATGGCTTGAATGTTACTGACAGGGAAAACCAAAAGAAGTTGTGTGGTAAGTTCACCACGTGTGACGAGTTCTCTTTAACCAACATCATTGAACAAGAGCGTAAGCGGTCCGATGTGTCCACAATCTCGGAACCAGTTGCATCTTGGATTGATGACTATCTCACCTTCTTGAATCCAGAGCTTGATGATTGTTGTCGTTATAAAAAGGGTACAGAAGATGTTTGTTCACCACATGCACCAAAGAGACAGTGTGAAACCTGCTTTGTCAATAGTACCTGGGAGTACACAATGGAAGGCTTCCCAGAAGGTGAAGATTTCATGAAGTTCTTTGATATTTGGATCAATGCACCAAGTGATCCATGTCCATTGGGTGGTAAGGCACCATATACCACTTCCGTGTCTTATGGCAATGAGACTGTGTTGGCTTCCGCTTTCAGAACTGGACACACGCCATTAAGATCTCAAGATGATTTCATCCAAGCTTACCATGAATCGGTGAGGGTCACTGAAGAATTGAAGAAATCTCTTGGTCATGATGGAATCTTTGCATACTCTCCATTCTACATTTTCTTTGTCCAGTATAGCACCATTGTTGAGTTGACGTTCACCTTGATCAGTGTGGCATTGGCACTCATCTTGCTCAACTCCATGATCTTGTTGGGATCTATCAGATCTTCGTTAGTGCTCATACTCACTGTCATCATGATATTGATTAACATTGGTGGTGTTATGGCCATTTGGGGTATTTCTCTTAATGCCGTGTCTTTGGTTAACTTGGTCATCTGTGTCGGTCTTGCAGTTGAGTTCTGTGTACACATAACCAGAGCTTTTATTGTTTCCGATAAGGATTCAAGACTTGGAAATGTCAACTTCAGAGCTTATAATGCCATCACTGGTGTTGGTGGTGCTGTTTTTGGTGGTATTTGCATGACTAAACTCATTGGTGTCTGTGTTTTGGCCTTCACAAAGTCGAAGATCTTTGAGATCTACTACTTCAGAATGTGGCTGTCGCTTGTTATTATTGGAAGCTTGCACGCTTTGATGTTCTTGCCAGTGATGCTCTCCGTTGTTGGTGGTAAGCACTACGTTTTCTCAGAGAGCAGTACGGGTATCGCTGATGACCTCGCCAACAGACTGAACGAGTTCACTAGATGATCAACGAACCATTGCTAGAATTAGGAGCTTAGGGGTGTATATATAATCCACAGACTTCATTTTGACTATAAATTGGTGAGCTTAGATCTAGGTGTAAGATCTTCTGGGCCGAATAGAGCTACTACTAGTAGTACTAGTACTACGATCTGCCAATATACGTCAGCAAACACCCAGACACCCTAAGTTAACCCGGACACCCTCCGTACACCATGAGTATCAATTAAATACCAATACTCGGCAACCAGGCATGGTAGGATGGAGTGTGTTGGTTTTTTGACACGGTATTAAGCTCTTGTATCCTGAGAAAGTCTTCAATTGGTCAAATTCGAATGTTTTGGGGGCCAAAAAAATATTCTATCAGAATAATTCTACACGAACTGTTCAAAATAGAGAATGGAGGAACCTTTTCTAGAAAACTTTCAAAATTGCATGGGTATTAAATCCATTTTAGCTCCGAATATCATTAGTAACACATTAATAAGGCATTCAGATATCGTATTTTATCGATTAACTCAAGAATTTCCTATATTTAAAGTAATTTTACGGATCCTCATGATTTATGGCTCGAACCAACAGCAGGCTGCAATGATACCTTGCGGTACTTCAACCGCCTGGAGTTCCTTAATTAATGTACTAGTACACAATCTATGAGGAAGAAGTATGACATACCCCGGCTGAAGTTTTATAATTAGCCACGCACAGCTAGGCGACAAATGCCTCTTCAAGCATGCCCTTGTAAGCTCATCGCGCGCTAGCAAATTTATGTCCCTGAACCCTGACTCCTGAGTCCTGGCTTTGCAATTGGGCGGCTATCGCCGAGCGATAAGGGCAGTTATATGCTCTCTGGTTTTTGTTGCTTTGTGTGTTGTTAGTTGCTTGTGAATTCGGTAGTTGGGGCCCAATTGTGTGTGCCTGGATCTGGATTCTGGGATGCCCTGTGTGGCATGTGTAGTATTCGTCATTTGTGGGTCCCCGAGTCCCCGGCCTTGAGCGGGGAATTACCTGAGGCTGATAAGCTCTCTGCCATCTGGTCCTAGTACTCGTCTAGAGTCCAGAGTCCAGACTCTATAGGATCAGTCAGCTGTTTATGCTGGACAGTCCTTTGTCGTACGGCTTCACAAAGATCTGACGGGGGATATCGGTGCTTGTATCATGTATGTTGGCTGTTGCGTGTTGCGATGGGGAGTGTTGCTACCATAGCGCGTGGGCGGGGAGAGTTGATTGCTGCTATTGTTTGCTCCTCGCACGCTGTCAGAAGTTTTGTTAGGGGAGTTGTAGCTGCAATTGAGAGAGAAACCGTGGTAATAAGTGTATTTTATGGACACGGTGATCCTGGCTCAAGAAATCTCCATCCGTTGCACAAAACACCTTCCCCAAGAGGCCGTGGTAAGCCGTGGTGGGATCAAATGGACCGCGGGCCCACCTTCCTTTTTCGGTACGCGCAACTGTCTCTTCCCTCTACCCCCGCTGGAGAGGCCCAGTGGCAGGGCCAGGCGCCGGCGATGACAAACAAGCAGCGGTGATTCGCTGACCCCACACTCAATCGGCAATCCTATAAAAGGCCCTCATCCCCACTGGCACCCTGCCCCAGAGACTCCACTGTTCCAACACACATCCACCGCAACCAGTAATGTCCTCGAACAGCAAACCAACAGTCACAACCTCGCAGGGATACCCAATCCCTAACCCATTTGAGACCCAGCGTGTCGGCCAGCACGGCCCGCTCCTTCTCCAGGACTTCAACCTCATCGACTCGCTCGCTCACTTTGACCGTGAGAGAATCCCAGAGCGTGTTGTCCACGCCAAGGGCTCCGGTGCCTTTGGTTACTTTGAGGTCACCGACGACATCTCCGACGTCTGTGGCTCCGGTTTCCTCGACACTGTCGGCAAGAAGACCAAGTCCCTCGTGAGATTCTCCACCGTTGGTGGTGAGCAGGGTTCTGCCGATGCCGCCAGAGATCCAAGAGGCTTTGCCATCAAGCTCTACACAGAGGAGGGTAACCTCGACTGGGTTTACAACAACACCCCTATCTTCTTCCTCAGAGACCCAATCAAGTTCCCACACTTCATCCACACTCAGAAGAGAAACCCACAGACACACTTGAAGGACCCTAACATGTTCTGGGACTACATGACACAGAACCAGGAGTCCATCCACCAGTTTATGATCTTGTTCTCCGACCGTGGTACCCCAGCCACATACAGAAACATGAACGGTTACTCTGGACACACATACAAGTGGGCCAACAAGAAGGGCGAGTGGGTCTACGTCCAGGTCCACCTCATCGCCGACCAGGGAATCAAGACCTTCAACAACGAGGAGGCTGGTAAGATGGCTGGTGAGAACCCTGACCACGCACAGGAGGACTTGTTCAACTCTATTGCCAAGGGCGATGCTCCATCTTGGACCGCCTACGTTCAGACAATGACACAAGAACAGGCTGAGAAGTTGCCATTCTCCGTGTTTGACTTGACCAAGGTTTGGTCTCACAAGGACTTCCCACTCCGTCGTTTCGGTAAGTTGGTGCTGAACGAGAACCCACAGAACTACTTTGCCGAGATTGAGCAGGCTGCATTCTCCCCATCCCACACCGTTCCATACCAGGAGGCTTCGGCCGACCCTGTCTTGCAGTCAAGACTCTTCTCTTACCCAGACACACACCGTCACAGATTGGGTGCCAACTACTCACAGATCCCAGTCAACTGTCCATACGCTAAGACTTTCAACCCAATTATCAGAGATGGCCCAATGACCGTCAATGGTAACTATGGTGCGGCTCCAAACTACATTTCCACTTTGGAGAACCCTGTTGAGTACAAGACACAGTCCAACTTCAACTACCAATCCAACCAAGAACAGTGGTCCGGTCCAGCACAGCCATTCCACTGGGCTGTTGGTGGTGACATTGACTACGCACAGGCTAGAGACTTGTACCAGAAGGTTTTGTCCAAACAGCCAGGACAGCAGAGAAACTTGGCTCACAACATTGCTGTGCATGTTTCCAATGCCGTTCCAATTATCCAGGACAGAGTGTTTGATGCCTTTGCCAAGGTTGACCAGAAGTTGAGTGATGATATCAAGAAAGAAGTTTTGGAGTTGAGCCCAAGAGAGGAGTCGGATCTTAAAGGTAAGTGCCCTTACAACCATAGACTCTGATTTAGAGCCTATGACTGTTTTACTTCAAAGTCCAAATTCTAACTTAATTTGCAACCAGAATCCCAAATGAAGCCAGGAAATAAGGCGGCTCACAACTTGTGAGCGTACTAACAAACACCTCTCTCCACATGCTTTATTTATTGTTTGCTTTCGTTCTATGACTTTGATTTCTTTGGATTGGTTTAATAATGTCATACTGGCTATGAATGATTAAATTGGTACATATTATGGTTAAATGTAGCTTGGTACGTATGTGCCTCGGTTGTTGTTGACCGCGGGTTCGCAGAGGGTCCATGTGTGGGGTAAAGAAACCTTCGCGTGTAAGCGTGATGGTTTAACCACGGTCCACGTCGCACGGATCCAAGTTGTTAAACGGTCAACCTACTCGACTCAAATTAAATGCTCATTATCAAATTACATTTACAAAGACACATGTCTCAATTTAGTCAGTTCAAATGGAGTTACCAGTACGCATCATGTAGTTACTGATAGGATCAGCACCAGCAACGTATTCTGTCAAATTGCGGACCTCATCGTTAGAAATAATCTCCCTCAGCCTGATATCTTCATTGTACCAACCTTTGATCAAATAGACCAACTCTTTCTTGAAATGAACACTGTTGGCATCATTTGGATTCGTATCAACAAGATCCTTCAAAATGTAGTACAACTTGTCAAAGGAGATTCCACACTCCAAGAAGATTCTGACGATTCCTCCTTCAGCAATTAATGAGTCAGCATCTTCAATCTCATATATCAAACCAGTAACAATAGGCAACAAGTCACCAACTGGGAACACAAACTCAGAGTTGGACAACTTCTTACCAACCTTAACAATAGTAGTACCCAACAATGCGATGAACTTCTCGGCATTGGTACCATTAGCAATAACATCACCACCATTCGAATCAGTCAACATACCAGAGCCAACATAAATGGTCTGCTTAACAGTCTGGAACAACTGATCCCATCTCGAAATAATCTCTTCAGAGTTTCTGAAATCTGACACCTTGTAAATGCTCAAACAGATTTCGTCATAAGACAATGGGTTAGCAAAGTCATTGTACAACTCACTCACAGTCAAGATCTTGCCGTTCAACTGCTCCACTAGTTCACTCTTCTTATCCTCTGGCAAGGACTTGTCATTTGTGATAGTAACAAGCAAGTCATATTGGATGTTGGAAGCTTCAAATACTTCTTCAATCATGGTTGACAACTGAATAACTTGTTGTCTCTCATTTGGATATGTGGTACAGTTGCAGAAACCAATAGCTCTGGACAAGTATTCGTTTCTCTGGGATAGAGAAATCTCGAAATCACTCAATGCCAATGTGTAAGAGATCAAAGCAGCCTGGTAGTGGTTATCCTTCTTGGACTGATAGATCCACAACATGTCAGAAATCTCCAAAGAACCAGCAGATTTCTCTTCCAAGTAACCGAGGACATAAGGCGTGTCAATCTCCAACAACCTTTCACTCACCTCTTGGCTGATGAACCAGTCGTACAACTCATAGTGGAACAACTTGTCTTCAAACTTGAAAGCCGTCTGATAACTCAAGTTACGTAGCTGAACGAAGTCAGTCACAGGACTTAAGGAACTGTCAAAGATCCTAGAGCTGTCTTCAGCGTCCTGGTTAACATTCGACTCCAGTGCCAACTTGTCAACTTGAACAAGCAACTGGAACACAATCTCAAAGATATCTCTTCTCTTTTCATAGAACTTCTTACGGTCATCGTTTGGCAACTTACCATCAGCAGCGAACTGAGCAGCCAGGTTACCCTTGTCAATACCAGCAGAAATGTTCAAAGCAAATTTGATGGCACGTGGGAAATCGTTCAAGCCAACCATGATGTCGATCGACTCCTTAAGCTTTTCCAGGCTGATCTCGTTGTTTATAGCTTCAAACAACTCAATAGCACGGCTCAAGTGATAGTTGAGACCGTCATAGTCTTTGAAACCAATCTCCTTGGCCTTTCTCAAATGCTCAATTGCTCGGAAACCGACAACGTCATTGGCTGAGCAGAAAGTACCACATCGTTCTTGAAGACCCTTCGCAATGTACTCAATAGACTCACCACGAGACATACTTCTGTTGATGATGGAAGACAAAATCTCCTTGATCAAGTTCTTAGTGTTGTCATTTGGTGCAAAGATCTCCTTGAAAGTCAAGTTCGAGAGAGACTGTTGGACATCGAGGGACAAGTACTTGAACACGTCCTTGAGACGGTCACCATCAGTCTCATCAGTACCTTCCTTGATCAACACAACGAGGAAAGAAAGAGCCTCCTTGATGGAAATAACAAATCTAATGACAGCGTTGATAGCCAAGTTCTCAGCCTGGTTACAAAACTCCTCTGATTTGTCAAAGTTTCTGTTGTTGAAGCTTGGAGGAACAAAACAAGCAATGGTATTACCATAAGTTTGGAAGAACTCGTTCAATACAGAAATCGAAGAAAGGAAGAACTCCAAGTTACCTTGGTCAATATTGACACCATCAAGGAACTCATTCTCAAAGATAGAACTTTTGATCAGAGTGTTGTCCTTCTTGTTGTACTTCACGTCCGTGCTGATCTTGAACACCCTCTCATCCCAGATGTTGCGGAACAATCTTCCCAAAAGTGTAACAATACCATAGAATCTTGGGGAAAGAATGACGTTGTCAAATGTGAAACCAGCATCGTTCTTGGCGTTGAGAACAGTCGAGATCATGGACGTAGTGGATATGATGCCAGTCTTGTAAGTTGGCTTGAACTCAACCACGTTTGGAACACCAAGCGTGAAGAAACTGAACGCATTTGATCTGATGGTCTTTGGGAGACTGAACTTGCAAGTGACGTACAAAGCAGTGGAAGCAGACTCAAGCAAACCATATTTAGAGACAAATTGGGTGAGGTCATCAGTCAAGGATTCAAATACTTGGTCCGGTGTTCTGTACTTGTAGACAACAAGACTTGTGTTGGTCAGCACGGCAACTTCAAAGCTGCTGTTGGTGTATTGTGTGGCAAATTCGTTGGCATAACCTCTTGGGCGATCTGTGGCATTGAATGCTGGAGAGAGTGAGACAATCTGGTGAATCTTACCTTGAATATCCAAGAAAGTGGCATTCTCAGAGTACTTCGAGTGGTACTTCAGCATTCCATAGTCTGGAACAGATACAAATAGCTTATCCTCATCTTGGCCCTCCTTACGGACAACATCAAAGAATATACCAGGTGATATTATCGTACTGGCAGATCTGGTCTCAAACAACACACTGGATTTCTTCTGGTACAAGAGCATACTTGGGAGCTCCTTTGGCTTAGAAGTTCCAGAAGAGAAAACACTTGGTGCTCTTGTGGCCTCTTGCTCTTTGTACTTGGTCTGCTCGACGGCAATATCTGCCTCAGTCATCTTTGTGGGTGGGAACTTGACACTCTCCACTCTGAGAGCAGAGACACTTGAAGTGGATAGCCAACCGTTCAAAAGTAGACGACAACCACCCAATGTGATAGCAACTAAGAACAAATCATCGTTCTCATTCCTGGAGACAACGTCAATGTTCACAATTTTGAGGTACTTTCCAGAGAGCAAAGGCGAAAGTTTGGCAGATGATGTTCTTGTGAAGTTGGAGATGTGGGTTGGCTTGACAATAGCAGGCTCAGAAACAGATCCACTGTCGTTGACCTTATAAGCTCTGATTGTAGAGTTGTTGGATAGCGTGTATATGATTCTTCTGGAGCTGTCCATTTTGAGTTGGATGACTGTCTCATTGGAGTCTTCACTGGTCAAGTAGTTAGTGACAGAGTTGATAAGGGATGCACCAGGGATCAAGGTGGACACTGTGGTTCTTGTCAAGCAACGTTTATTGCACTTCTTGTTGAACCAGTCAGCAGAGTTGGAGTACTGGAGCTCCCAAAGGTGGAGACCATCGCTGGATCCTGTGAAGAAGACCTGGTGTGTTTTTTCGTCAACAACAAAGTTATCAACATTGAGCCCTTGAGTTGGCACAGACATATTGGTGTTGTACAAGTCAAGCGAGTTTTTGGAGAAGGACAATGCGAGAATGTGAATGTCGTTTGGTGTGGAAATAAGAAGAAGGTAGTTGATAGCTTCTGTGAATGTGTTTGGCTTTGGCTTGACAAGTTCGACCTTGAGAATAGTATGCTTAATGTCCTCGAAGCTCTGGAACTCCGATGTTCTTGTAAGGTTCCAAAGTATGAGCTTGTTGTCGATGATGACCCAGGCTCTGTTGATCTCTGGGAAGATACCCATGTCACCGTTTGTCTGGACCTTGCTGTACTCTGACAAAATTTCGTCTGGGATGTTGATCAGCTCTTGCTTGACAAAGGGAGTGAAAGGGCCGAGGCCGTCGACGTCGTTGCTGAAATTGTAATCAACAGCCACACCATGGAATGAACTGTCTTCAAGAACGGGCGTTGTCTTGTCACGGAGCAGAGAGGCATCGACGAACTGGCTCGCGAGTTGGAGAGGTTGGTTCATGTCAGCGTTCGGTACCGTCAAATAGTCATTGGCGTTGCCTGTGAGCGGTGCTGCGTTGGCCGCCTGTGGAGCAAGAGCACTTGAGATACCTGCGTCAAAGACTTTACCCCTGAAGGGAGTGGACAACTTCGACACTGTTGATGACTGTTAGTATGGATGATCTAGCGACTGAAGGAGATGATCTGGGTCTGAATTCCCAAAGCATAACGGCAAAGATCTCATAAAACTGGTGCCTTATGATTGAAACAGACCCTATTACACCCACTGACGATGTTTACTCACTGTTTGAAGCACTTTGTAGCTAGCCGCCGTGTCAATTGCGTTGCTCTTGTTGAGCTTTGTTTACCTTTTGGCACCGAGGAACTGGAATTTTTTTGAAAGGCGCGGAAAAAGCGAAAGCAGCCGGGTAACCCCCGGATCTTGAAAATTAGCCCTACAATTACACGAATTCCGGGATTGAGATCTCTGTCTTTGTGGCAGTTCCCGTGCATTGTTCTCTCCATCTAGTTTGCTAAAAAGCAATAACAGGCTTGTAAAAGAGAATACTTCGACATCCCGACGATGCCGTAGTTACTTTCGAGACGGTTGCCTTGCCTCTATTCTTTGGGGGCGCTTCAAACACGTCAAACCGACACACGATGGCAGAACTTACCCGCGAGGCTTTGAGACTGCTCCAGAAACACTACCGTCCTTCTGTTCGCCCGGAGTTGCCCCCGACGCTTTCCGAGATTCGAATTCATTCATTGTTGGAACATGGTGACAGCTTGGTGATTGAGACGCACCGAGACATCAAGGATGCTCCTGACAGATCTCATGAGAGTACTTACACAAGCCACGCGCTGTCGAACGAGTCCAACGAATCCGCTGAGGACGACGAAGATATGCCAGCTTCAGAACGACCACATGATATAACCAAGAGCTTGGGTACCTTCCAAACCACGCTTGAAGTTAATCCAGACTTGGCTGATCGTTTGAAGCAACTCACTTCAGACCAGGAGACTCATGGAGCTGGTCTCTCACGCATCTTTGACCCCAACAACAAGTCCATGTTGCTCTTGGACAGAACGGTTTCACTTGGTACACCCAAGAGACCCAAGAGACCTGAGGAGAACAAGAGAACATTTGCACTCCACGTCATCAAGGAGTCACATATGAACACTCCTCGTCTGACCTCTAACGATACTGATAGTGGGAAACTGGTGACCGCTACACAGAAGTCGAAAATACCAAGACCGCAAAGTTTCAACATCCCAGGAACGCTCAAGTCATCTAAGTCCAAGGTTGACTTGAAATTTCCAAAGTTGGAGATGTCATGAGTGCTCTTATTTTCACCAATCGACACATCGTGGTAATGAACGACTTCAGACCCGGGGGACCCCTTATGACCTGTAGTATTGAATTATGAGCTACAAGTTGAAAGCTTAAAAACCAAACAAACATTTTCTGTAATTATAATGAGGCACATCAATGTCCACCTCAAATGATAAGTAATAAGAACAAAATAAATCAATAAAATTCAACAAAAAAAGCACCATCTTGCACTCGTCTCTTGAGCACAACGTATAATACCGAGTAGACCTCAACAACCTCTCCAACGTAAAAAAAAAAGTATAATAGCACGTCAAATTCGTTTCACATCAAATGAATAATAATAGGACAAAAAGATGTAATGCATGTGTTTGGCAAACCTGAAACACAATGATGAAATGATGATATGATGAAGAAAAAAAGTAATAGTAACCTTCCAAAAACATGACACGTCCATGAAAACAACCGTTATCGCCCTTCTTGCCGGACAACGTAATAAAAACACCAGTGATAAAAAGTAATAGAAGTAGTAATAGTAGAAGAGAAAAAAACACACCAAAACAAACCTCAAAAATGTGTTGGACTTGTAGTATGAATGTATCAAAACTTTCAACCCCAAACAGACATGTCACTTCCCCAAATGTTCAACCAACCGCGGTTGGAATTATTAGTGACGTTGTTAAAGCTTTCAAGCCCATTGTTTTCATTAACAACATTAAGATCGTTCTTGAAAGTCGCATTCTGTTGCAACTTCTGAGACTCATTCATTCCCATACCAAAAGCCGTAGGCATGGAAGAAGAGGAAAGCTTGCTTTGCATCTCATACTCATTCACGGAAGAATAAGAAGAAGTGGAACCAGCGCCAGATGAGATAGAGGAAGATAGGTTCAAAGAGAACCCGTCAAACTTGCTACCGCTGGAAGAGGTGCTATGGATAGAGCCACCAAGACCTTCGACAAAGCTGTCTGGAGAGCGGGCAACAGCCGATCCAGCAGACATACCATATGCATGCTGTTGCTGCTGAACCTGGTAGGACACCTGTTGTGGCTGTTGTGGTTGTTGGACCATGACAGATTGAGCCTGGTGCATCTGACCGTAGACATGCTGCTGTGGTTGAGCAACAGGAGCTGGGGAGACACGCTGGATGCTGCCATGGTGGGACTTCACACCATAGGAAGAGTGGTGACCGCTGTTAGAATGACCATTGTAGTATTGCTGGTTGTTGTTTTGGTGGTTGTGGTTGTGGTTGTGGTTGTGGTAGCCCTGGTGGCGGTGCTGTCCCTGGTGGGCCTGATGAGAGCGGTTCTGCTGAGAACCGTACTTGGTGTTGTTGGAGCCGTACTGATGACTCTGCTTTCTGTAACGGTATTCGAAGAGAGCCTTGTCGATTTCTGTGCGGGCTGTTAGTAGCTGTTCGTAATGAGCCCGGGTATGGGCGAGCTGGGTGGGTGGGTGGTGGCCTGGGTGCCTGCAACCAAAACAACGTACCATCGAGCTGGGCGGCGAAAGGGGTGACGATCATCTCACGCTTCGTCTGGATGTGGGACTCCATTTTGTCAGCGGAGGATGTGTGCAAAGTCTGCCTGTTTTGGCTTGTGTGCTGGGTGAGAGAGCCTGTGGTGTGTGGAGGGCAGGTTTGCAGTGCTATGATTCGAAGGAGGCTGCGCGAATATTCCTCGAGCCGGTGACCGCTTCCCGAGCAACCCCGGAAAAAGAAAAACAAGAAAAGTCTCGGGGATTTACCGGATTCGGAAATTTATACGGATTGGGACGCGCTCTACGTCATTTCCCGGGTGATGATCTCCATGGTGTGCGGGTGTCGCGATCCGTTGCCTACCCACTCCAGTGGTAGGATCGCTATGGCAACACCTACAGAAAAGACAAACAAACCACTTGCTTCGTTCATTATATGAGTCACACAGACACACTGTATCCCATCAGCGTCTCTTGTTCTTCTGCTTGACTTCCTCATCCTTGGTAGGGTGGAGTCTGATGAGATTAGGGTGCTGCTGTGTGTTGAACTGGTGGCCCTTACTCCAGTCGTAGGAGACAGCAACGGCGTAGATGGAGCCACTTCTGTTGAAAGCGGCGGCACTGATAGGACCTCCAAGGGATGGGAAACCCTTGAGTCTGTGCTTGGAGTCCTTGTCCCAGAAGTGGAAACAACCATCGGAACCAGCGGTGGCAAATGTACCATAGACTGGGTGAGGGGTGATGGAGTTGAGTGTATAAATGTGATTCTCTGTGCGTCCAGCCTTATTTTCTGCACGACGATGGCACTTGAAAGTGAAACCATAGTTGGACTGTTCTGTAGCATCAATGTACTGGAAAGCACATCTTCCCTCGATGGAACCAAGTGCATAACCGTTGCCTGTTGGATAACAAGCGATGGATCTTGTTTGCCACTTCAGTGGAGACATGATCTGCTTGGAGATCTGTTGAGGGTTATTGAGATCAATGATGCAAATGTGTCTCTCCGCCGTACCAACAACGAGTAGCTTCTGTGAAGAGTCCATAGCGTAAACTCTTTCGGGTAATTGTATTGTGGCGATTGGATTTGGTGTTCTTGTATCCCAGTATTTCAAGGTCTTATCCCACGATCCAGAAACGACAACGGGCGTGTTCTGTGGACCACACTCAACGAATCTGACACTCTTGACAGGAGCATCATGGGCACCAATTTGCTGGGCCTGGCCTCCTTGAATGTCGTACAACTTGACCTGCTTGTCACAACCACCGGATATCACTTTTGTACCATCAGACGTCCATCTGGTGGTCAACACTGGACCATCATGCTCATACATCGCACGTCCCTCAGTTGCACCATTGGCGCTCACTTCATAGATACGCACTTTCTTGTCCCATGATGCCACACTGAAAAGCTCAGCCTGTGGAGAGAAAGCCATATCGGAGATGGAGTCCTCTGGAGGGTTCTGGACGATGATGTCGTTGGCCAAATCGGCCTCTGTGCCCTGTGTGGCGTTGGCGGTAGACGGGGCGCTCTTTCCGAAGAATGACATTGCGTTGGAACCTGTGGTGTCGGGTTGTTTTGAGCAGTGAAATGACACAACAGCCAACGGTTTAGATTTTTGTTGTTGTCCTGGCCGTTGTTTACAAAAGGGAAATTTTTGGATTTCGAGTTGCAACACCCAGACACCACAGGCGCGCTCCATCAACATAGGCTACAGCGTGTTCTCTGTCTAATGTGGCGCTTATAACCAACGCTAACTGCCCAACTGCAAACCAGAACAGCACAATGAAGGGCTACCGCTCAATGTCAGATACGCGATGGGACGGGATTCCAATCATCGAGTTTGACTCCGCCCTACAGGACGTGCCGCCGCCAACCACATCCCTCCGCCACAAGACTTACAGACACCTGGATTCAATCGAATGGGCGCATGAGTATGAGAGAGACCGTGAAATCAAGACCATTGCGGGTGATACATCGCGTTGGAACACATTCATACGGAAGTTCTCCCGATGGATTGTTCTCATTGGCACAGGTGTGCTTATTGGTGTGCTTACAAGTTCCTTGGACTACAGCTACGAGTTGATCACGGATTTGAAAGATGGAGTCTGTTCTAATGGATTCTACATGACTAAGGGGAGATGCTGTAACACTACTACAGAAGTGGCTGCTGGTGAAGTCTGTGCTGCATGGAATTCTTGGAGCGAAGTAATTGGCATTGATAAGAGTGCGGCAGGAAGCTTCTTGTACAAATACTTCGTGTTCATCGTCACATCTGTCTTGTTGGCAGCTGCCTGTGTGTACGTTATCAAGGATTCCGTCTACGTGAGGACATCAGGAATTGCAGAGACGAAAACCATCATCTCTGGTGTTATTATTGATGACTTCTTGTCAGACAGAACTATGCTCAAGAAGTTATTTGGCCTCATACTCGGTGTCAGTGCTAATCTCTGGATTGGCAAAGAGGGGCCATTGGTGCACATAGCCTGTTGCTGTGCAAATATGCTTATTAGGCTATTCCCATTGCTGAATGACAATGAGGCAAAGAGACGTGAGCTGTTGTTGGCGGCAACCGCTGCTGGTATCTCAAGTGCTTTCAATGCACCAATCTCTGGTGTTATCTTCACGCTGGAACAACTCACTTCATACTTCAACCCAAGTGACAAGATGTGGACTTCGTTTTTCTGTGCTATGGCTGGAACTGTGGTATTGAACACTTTCAAGGAAGGAATTGACGTTTATGTGGACATGAAGAACCAATGGCTCAGCATGGAAATCCCTGGATTCATTCTCTTGGGTATCGCTGGTGGATTGTACGGTGCGGTTTTCAACTTTTTGAACATGAAGTTCGCACAAGTGAGAAGAGACCGGATCTCATCCAGAGGTGTCAGATATGAGATGCTCGAAGTGATGGTATTGGCCATTGTCACTAGTGTTTTGTGCTACCCATTGGTGTACCCACGTTTGCCAGTTACAACATTGGTCCGCAGAATGTATCAAGATTGTGAAGGCATCGATGAAGATATCATTGGTGGATTGTGCTCTATTAATAGTGGATACTCCATTGCATTGTTAATAACAAGTGGTGTTGTTGCTACTCTTTTAACCGCTTACACGTTTGGTACCATTCTCCCCGCTGGTGTGTTGATGCCTTCTTTGGCAATCGGTGCCATTTTTGGTCGTGTCTTGGGTATTGTCATTGAAGATGTTCAGTCATCTTCCCCTTTCTTGTCGACGTTGTGTAAGAACTCACCAGAACTATGTGTTTCTCCTGGTGCTTACGCTGTTGTTGGCTCCGCAGCGTTCCTTGCTGGCACAACAAAGATGACCGTTTGGGTTGTTGTTACCGTTTTTGAACTGACAGGTGCATTGTCTTATGTGCTGCCGATCATGATTACTGTTATTGTGGCACGCTGGACCAGCGATAAGTACAACAGGTGGAATTGCTATGACCAATGGATCAAGTTTTTTGGATATCCTTATTTGATGGAGGTGAATAACCCATTACCACTGACCAAATCTGAGGAGATTATGAAACCATTTGAGGAGTTGGAAGTTATCTATTTGGAAGATCAAACAACTGTGAACGAACTGGAGAAAGTGCTGGATTTACCATACCAAGGTGTTCCTATATTGGCGAGTCGTCAACTTCCTCATTTGTATGGGTGGCTAAGTTTGACGGATTTGCAAACGGAGTTCATAAAGATCCATGCATCTCAACATTACTCGTCACAGCGGCTGGTCAGTTTCAAGCCTGTGACTGATCCAGAAGACCGTTCATACAGACTATCACATATGGTGGAGTATGATCACATTGTGTTGAGTCCGGAACTTCCATTGCCTTCACTGGTGGAGGTCTTCTTCAAGATGAAACCAAGATTTGTATTGTTTTGCAAGGATGGCCTCTTCACAGGGTTGATGACACTGAAGGACATCACTAAAGCTGTTGACAATGTCTGACAGAATTACTCCATGGACTTATGGATAACATCGAAGCTAATGAAACATTGTGAAGTATACATTCTAGTACGCGGCCAGTACATACAAGAGCTGTACATCAAAGGGATTAACGTGGAATGTGGCATGTCGCAAAATGCAGAAATCGCAGAAATCGCAGCTCGTTAGGACTATAAGTGTTACGAGTTACGAGTTACGAGCCTAGTAGAACATAGAAGTTCCAGAATCCAGACTCCAGGGTCCAGCCTCAGGGCGCCGACGGAGTCCCGAGTCCAGACGCCCAGATCTACACATCAGACGCAAGGCAGAATGTCGCGAGAAGAGTACCTCTTCCATGACAGAGGAACGCTAAAAAACCAATGCGAGATGCTCGTGATGGAAAGGTGGGTGACACATTCTGACTCAAAAGTTCAGGTACCATCAAATACTAGCGCCATCGTGGAACCTCTATTGTCCTACAATGGACAAACGCCTTGCCCAGAAGAGGCGCTGTGTGCAATGCGCGCCGCCGTTGATCTTCGGCAAGCCAACTCAGGAACACCGGGTGCGCGGTTGTTCAGCTTCTCTGTGACAGCTGAATGGCGATGTGTCATGTGCATCGCTTAATGTCGTCTCTCACGGTTGTCAACGTACAGAAGAACATGTCCCACCGCGAGCCATTAACTCATCAATTATAATGACCTCCATACCGACCAAATGGACCGGTGTCCACCTCGCCGCAAAGGCAAACATGGACGCTGATTGGTGAGATTCAGCATTGTTGCTGCCCCTAGCAACTCTGACGTTTTCGCACGCGCGCAATCAGGGGGTTACCCGGCCTGTCTACCGGCACGGAGCGACGAGTCACGAAACCCAAGCGCGCGCAACAGACCCTGTGCAAGGAACGCTCCAGCCACTTACTGCTGGAAAAATCCAGCCAGAGAGCCGAGGGCACAGGCAGAGATGAAACCTTGCCACCGTGACTTCCCACGAGGCTCCGACGAAGCCCTAGTGGCGTCCCCTTGCGAGGCGATGTGGGCCGTGCTAAAGCCGATCGTTCTCTGCGCTGGTGTCTATCTGGCCATCTGCCATCTGCCCACTTCAAACTCCGGAAGCAATACATGGACAGTTACAGTTCCCAACGCGCTGAAGAATACGTAGCAGAATCGAGAGGTTCTCAGTAATAACGAACGTCTTAAATTTTCCAACTCTTTCGAATGGGTCTGAAGGCTCTTGAATGTATTCACCATTACTCGACACTTGACCACCGCTTGACGGGCCACAATGGACCCTCCGAATAAGAATTCGCGAATTCGCGAGCTATCTGTAGTACGTGACGCTATTGTAAGCTGTAGCCATAGACGGCGGAGCCCAGCAATAATTGACTCAATAGTAATACAGAGGTCTGATAGTGACATTTGTACGCACAGGTTAGACCGAGTGGTATTGGCATGTAGACAGAGATCCGCAGAGACCCTGCCTACCGCTAGGCAGAAGCGGGGTTGGGAAATTCCGTGCGTGCGCTAACCGGGTGCTTTCCCAAAAAAAATTGGGCGCGCGCAAAAGAAACGCGGGCGCTCGAGCTGTTGATCGCAGGAATCCTCTACCGAAGCACACAGAGCACGCACACCCGCCCAACGCAGGGAACACAGCAGAGACCACCCACTCAGCGCCCCAGAGACCACCACTGCTCGCACTGAAACTGCCTGCACACGGCCAACACCTGCTTCACAGCTCTATCCCGCCACAGCACCTGCCCAGCTCGCAATAGGCGCGCGTTTACTCGGAGAATTGTGGTCAAACAAAGCTGCTACGATAACCAAACAGCGCTGGCGCTTCACTTCAAAACTTGCTACCCTACGTATTCTGACCCAGCCACACCATTCTCCCACCGCTGACAGCTCTCACGTACCACGTCTGGCACTCGCACTCTTTCCTCGTCACAAGCTTAACAGACCACGCTGATAGCCGCCCACGTTTGACTATCTACGCCGACAGAGCCAGTACTCGGAACAACGCGCCACAGGACTCGCACGCTTGACTGAACCCCACAATCAACGACTTTTCGGTGTACTCTCACACGGAAACACACAGCCACTTGCAATGAACAATCACCCACCAGGCGCTAACAGCGGCGTCCCTGGTGGCCCCGGTCTTCCGGGCAACGGGCAAGACAACCGGTTCGTCAACGACCTCAAGTCAACAAACTCAAAGCAGCTCTTGAACGCTTACGTGTACGACTTCCTCATCAAGTCCTCATTACCACAAACCGCACAGAGCTTTATCAAAGAAGCAGACATCCCCACTGGCGCTCCAGGCAACAAGACTGCTAAACGCCCGCCACAGAAAGAACTTCTACCACTCGCCATCTCACTTGATGCTCCACAAGGCTTCCTCTATGAATGGTGGCAGATCTTCTGGGATGTTTTCAATGCCAGAACTCACCGTGGTGGCTCTGAGAATGCTCAACAATACTACCAAATGCAACTTCTGAGGCAACACAAGGAGCACGCTTTGCACAACTCAACCTTCCACGCTGCTCATGCCCAGGCCGCTGCTTCTGCTGCCTCTGGTCTTCAACCACAGCAACAACAGTTCCTTCTGCAACAGCAGTATCATCAACAACAGCAGCAACAGCAGATGCTCTTGCAGCAACAACAGCAGCATCAGCATCCACAACCACAGCAGCAGGTTCCACCACAGCAGCAACAACCACAGCAGGCACAGCAGCAGCCCCAACAACAACCGTCACAGTCTCCGCATCCTAATGTTCACCAGATTGGACACCAGGGACAGCCACAGTCAATCCCAACTCCGCAACAGCAGCATCCAAACGTTGGTGGGTCTCAGCCTCATCCAGTTGCTGGTGTCACTCCAGCTGCTATGGGCGCACCAACTCCACAGAGCCAGTCTACTCCACAGCAAGCCGCTATGATCCAGCAGCAGGGAAACTTGACGAATGGCAATCCTGCTAATGCTCCTACACCAGGTAGTGCTGTTCCAGGTGCCACTCCAATGGCTCATCAACAACACATTCCAATGCAACAGCAGTTCCCAGGTCAATTTGGCCAGTTCCAGCAACCAATGGACGCTACTGCTGGTGCCGCTGCTATGGGAAACAACTTCAACCAGCAGCAACCAGGTACCATGGGTCAACAACAACCAGATGGTTCGTTCATGATGGCTCCACATCAAACCCTCCAACATTCCCAACAACAACAAGAAGTTCAACAGCACTTCCAACAACAGCAGAACCAACTCTATGCCGGTCAAAAGAGAGGAAACATACCTGCTGGTATGGGTGTGATGCCTCCAAACTATGCTAGGGTTCAACAAGCCCAGGCTCAGTTCCAGATGAACCAGTTGAGACAGCAGCAGTTTGTTCAGATGCAACAGGCTCAACAACAAGGTTTCAAGGCTCCAATAGGCATGGGTGGTGTTAATGGTCGTCCGCCTTATGGTCCTCAAGGTCAACAGCAGCCTCTACAACAGCAGATGCCTTCTTCAGGTGCTTCTGGCTCTCAAAGAGGCGGTGCCAGTCCAAACAAGAAACAGAAATTGGAAGACTCGTCAAACAAGAACTCTCCATTGGCTGGTTCTCCACAGAATGGCAATTCAAGCAACAATCCATCTCCATTGACACAGACACGAAACACCACTGGTGCTGCCAACATGCCATCTCCATTGGTCAATCAGACCGATAAGGCTACAAATGGTGGTTCAAGTGCATTGCACGACTATCAAATGCAGTTGTTGCTCTTGGAACGTGAGAACAAGAAAATGCTCAGTGTTTCTAAGAAGGAACCTACTGCGGCAGAGGCTAAGAAGGAGAAGCCCTCCAAGAAGATGCCTCCTCCAAAGAGCACGAAAAATGCTTCTACACCAACTACAAGTGGTTCTCCAGCAGTGAGTTCTACCAATGGTGCACCAGCTCCATCTTCAAACAACCGCAAGAAGTCTGTTGCTTCGAGAAGAAAGGCTTCCAACAATAAGAAGAGTTCTACTTCTGCCAACAAATCTGAACCACCGACACCAACTACACCATTGACTCCAAACCCAACAGCAACAACAAACAATGCCTCATCAAGCTCCACTGCCAACAAGAAGACTACATCTACTACAATCCCTCCACACAAGTTGACCAAGGATTCTAAGGACAGTGATTCCCCATCCAATGCATCACAGTTGACGCCACCAAACTCTGAGAATGCCATCAATTCCAATGGTGACGTTATGTTGACCAACCCAGATGATATCAAGATTGAGGCTCAAGGATTCCCACACGATGATGTTATCTCTGGTGGCCAAGCCATGCATGGTGTTCAGCCACTAGGTCCAGATCTCTACACTGATTTTGCTCTAAGTGATTTCTCAAATGAAATATCTGGTGATGGTAACTTCAACCTTGAAACTTTCTTGAATACTGACGGTGGTGATATGGCTTTTGATAGCTACTGGCGTGACAGTGTTGAAGCTACTGATTGAAGGCTCATTGTTTTTCTTGTTATGGATAATATGGTTAATGTTAATGTTGTTATGATCTTTTGTTTCCCCTTTTTATGTTGTGGTGGTGTATTGTGTTATTCTTTCCCTACATTGTTCTTTCTTCTCTTGGAGTCTGTTGAATGCTTGAGCTTGGATGCCCAGGCATCATTTTTCATTCTTATTTGCCACTTCCTTCGTGCATGGCGTGTCTATAAGACACCCACAAAATCTCGGACTCCTTTATTACGTTTCTTAGGTTTGTTCTTTCGTTGTATTTTGTTGATTACGCTGTTGTCTTTTCTGAATATCGTTTGATGGTTTCCTCAGCTTTGTGCATATGAGTAAAAAGCATGTGTATTTATGCCTTTTCAATCTTATACTACACATTATGCACCAAAAAATGAATTATCTGTAGAAATTATATGTAAAGCTGACATATGACCTGCTTCTTCACTTCTCCTTCTTCTCTTCGTCAGTTAATATGGCAGGAACGTCATTAGAGAACCAGTATCCAACCAGAACCAGCACATTGATAGCTAGCAGCAAAGCAGAACTTATTGTTGTAGACGGATAAACGTTCCAGCACCATTCATGAGCCAATGCGATGACACCACCAATGATGAAATGAACACCAGATGAATAGAGCAAGTAGGGGAAAGTCCAAGAATACCACGACAAAAACTGGTAGTGTAAGCTTCTGGAGCAGATAATTCCAATGAAGTTCGAGGCCATAAGGATTCCTGTGATATATCTTGGCCCCAGTGTTGGGTGTGTAATGATGCTTGCCGATGAGAGTGTGGCCTTGGTGATCTGGAGACCGTCAGTGATGAACTGTTTACCTGACTTGCCTATGACTCTTGGAGTAACCCATTTGGTGAAGAGGAAGAACACCAGGAGTCCGACCTGAGCAGCAAGGAGCAATTGGTGGAATCTATCGTCGAGGAATATATCCTCGGACAAGAACTTCCAGTTGATGGTCCATTGATAGAGGAACTTTCTCTTGAAGTTGAAGGCACCAGCAAAGTAGGCATCCCTAATAATCTCACCATTGAAAAGAAACTCGTAGCCGATAATCGCTTGAACAAAAACAATCACAAGAAGTGGCTTCAAAAGTGACAGTAGAACCTCGTCGTTGAGGAGATAGGCCACCAGGAGGAAGCCTGGCAGGTAGAGAATGGCGTTCATCTTGACGGAGATGGCAATGGAGTAGAAAAGCGGGGAAACGTAGTTGACAAGTGCACTTGAGAAACCTTTCAAAGACTTCTTAGTGACTGCTGAGTATTGGAGCAGAAGGACAGCGATGACAACGTAGTAAGTGGTAAAGCAGTCGTTGAAGAGTCTGAGAACGTAGATCGAATGGAGTCTCTTGGAGATACACAGCAGCATGGCAACCCACGGAGGTGTCTGCAAGTTGAAGTACACCAGAAACACGAGTGCCAGTGTAAACACGTACGTCCATCCGAAGAACCATTGGCCAACGTCAAGGAACTTCTCGTCCTGTGTGAGCCAGAAGAGTGCCCTGTAGATCCAAACGTGGCCTGCAGGGTAAACGAGGGGCCCTGTTCCTCCAGAGATGTGTTCGTAGTTCAGCTCACCAGCTTGGATAAGCTTGATCTGCTCCATGTAGGCGGTGTAGTCGATGTTCGTGTATGCCACATTGGAGGTGATGGCCTTGCAAGTGATGGACTCGATGCAGAGGAGCAGGCCCATAACGGCGATGTTGGCAGTGGGATTGAGGAGGAGGAAGCGGACACCTGCCTTCGCATCGCCCCAGAGGCTTGCCAGTGTCAGCTGCGGAAGCTCTTTATCAGGTTCCTGGGGTTGGACTGGGGTCATTTGTGTGGTGTTTGGATGTTTAATGGTGTGTATCTGTCTGCCATGTGATGGTTGGCGGCAAAACGTTGATGGAAGCTCGCGAAACTTTCCAACCCACCAGATCACGATTCACCATCTATACATCTATACGTAGGATACGACAAACGAGACTGTTGACAAAAGACATAAAAAGGAAATGATATTAAACCGTGTGTGCTCAAAAACGAGACAATCTATATATAAAACAAGGAAATGGAAACAAATACAGATGACGTTAACAATGTATTGTATGACAGGCGTAAATGAATGATGACGATAAGGTGTGGATGGTTGAATGAAGACATTAGATGAAGCAAATTTCAGGCAATGACTTTAGCAAGAACAGGGTTCTGAGAAACAGAACCACTGAACTTGGTCTCCAAAAACTTGAGCAATTCAACAACCTCGCTCTTAACAGCATCAGTCTCAAACTGCTTGTAAGCATCAATGTTCTCCTCTCTACCCAAAGTAGACTCCTTCTCCAAAACTTCAGTCTCCTGCTGCTTGGTGAAGACGTGAGCAAACAACTCCAGAACCTGTGGTGTGTAAGAAACAATCTCCTCGTTACCAGCCTGATAGAGCTTAGCAATGAGCTGGAAGATTGGAGTGTTCTCTTCGAAGGCAGTCTCCAATGGCAAGTGCTCGAACAAAGATGGCAAGACAGCATTCAGTGGAGTAGCCTCCAAGTGCTTCAAGGCCATTCTGGCAACACAACCAGAAGCGTTGGCGTAACCTCTGTTGATAACATCCTGAGTCTCCTCATCATCAACGTCAACCTTAGCGGCCTGCTTGTTGACCTTGGTTAAAAGCTGTGCCAAGAAGGTGAAGATGGTTGGGTAGATAGAAGTGTAGTCACCCTGACCGTAAAGGATCAAGACACCAACACCGTAGGCGGCATTACCCTTAACTTCAATAGACTTGTCATTCTGCAAACGATCCAAAAGGAGCTGCAAGAGAGCATCGGTATGTGGGTTAGCTTCCTTCAAACCAATAGAGATATCAGCCAAAGCACCAACCGCAGCAACTCTCTTGGCCTTGTCCTTAGAAACAACAGCACTGGCGATAACATCCTTGAAAGAACCAAAGATCTTCTCAAAGTCACCAGACAAGGAGTTGGACAAGGCAACAAGAACCTCCAACGAACCCTCAAACAACATTGAATCGGCCTCAGAAGAGTCAAGGTCCTCCTCCTCTGGAATGTCATCATCATCAAGAGTCTGACACAAGTGTTCGCCCTTGATGATGGTCATCAAATCATTACAAAGCAGCTCCAAAGATGTACTGTCACCATTGTCCATGACAACAATTGGACCGTACTTGAGAACCAAGTCAGTGATACAGTCCAAGATAGCAGTAACCATGGCAAATTCATATTCTTCACCCAATGAGCTGATGGAAAGAGTTCTAGCGTGCTGCACCAAATTCAAAGCGTTCTCGCTGATATAAGAACCAGCTGGAGCTCCCTTTGGATACTTCTTCTTCTCAACCTCAGCTGACAAAACAGCCTCAGCAACCTTCCAAAGAGAAGTCAAAGCAGTCTCTCTCATACCATAAGATTCCTGAGCTTGTTCAGCCAAGACGGAAACAGATTGCTCGATGTATGGCAAGAAGAGTTCCTTAGTACCAAGAGCCAACTCAGCAAGGGCAATGGCAGCAATCTCCTTCTCAATAGTGATACCGGTGTGCACCTGGAACTTATCGTTAATGTCCTCCTCATCATCACCAAAGTCCTCCTCCCCATCAGCACCACCGAGGTCGAACTCCTCTTGGTCCAAACACTTGTAGATCTCTGGCATGATGTTTGGCAAGAATGGAGCAAACTCCTTACCGTAAACCTTGGCCATGTTTGTGATGAAAGCGAATCCAGCCTCTCTCAATCTCGAGTTGTCAGACTGGATTGCAGCGTAAGCAGAGTCAATCAATGGCTGAGCGAACTGACCGAAAGTCTCGGACTTGACAGCTCTACCCATGGTAGAAATGTTCTCAAAAGTCAGAGCTCTCAACTCAATGTCATCGTCAGACATACCTTCAACTTCAGCAGCGTTCTTGATAAAAGGCTCCAACAATTCAACAGACTTGGCAAAGTATGGAGCGAAAGTAGAACCAGCAGCGTAAGCGGTAGAACCAATGGCAGAGACAATGATGGCTTTGAGCTTTGAACTCTCAGTGACTTGCAACATCTGGAAAAGCTTACCCATCAATGGCTCAATGTACTTGGTGATAGCCTCAATGGACATGAATTCAATCAAAGCATCCAAAGAAACACAAGCGTACTTGTAGACAGTAGCGTGAGTGGCAGAGTCAATGATCTCAATGATCAATGGCAAGAGCTCCTCGTAATACTTGGACATGTAGTCCTTCAACTCGGAGATCAATTGGGCAAGTGCACGCAAAGCGGAGACTCTAACGAGCAACTCAGGGTCTTTAAGACCAGCAACGACGACTGGGATGACCTTGTCCATGAGTGTTGTGTAGTAGTCTGGAGCTCCACCACAGGCGACACCCATGGCAAGCAAACCGGCTCTTCTCTCGAACTGGTTGGAAGATCCCAAGAGTCCAGGAAGCTGAGCAAAGATGGTGTTGATAATCTGGGACGGTGGAAGCTCGGAAGCACAGATGGCAATCAATCTCAAAGCCAAACCAGATGGGTCAGACTCCTCGTTTTCGTTGTCATCCTCTTCATCATCCAACTCAGACTCAATGTCAACCTCACTAGAGGCAATCTTCAAAGCGGCGAGGACGATGTCCTTACCCATCTTCTTGGAAGAGATTTTGTTCTTTCTGAAAGTGGCGGCGGATGACAAGAACTGGATGGAGTAGTTTCTAATCTCCTCATCCACGTGTTCGTTAGCAGCGATTTCAATCATGATCTGAACAAGGGCAATGATGTTGTCACCGAGCAACTTGGAGTCAAGCAAAAGCAAGTCGTTAAAAGTGTTGAAG
This sequence comes from Petasospora maritima, assembly GCA_030557345.1. Taxonomy (NCBI): domain Eukaryota; kingdom Fungi; phylum Ascomycota; class Saccharomycetes; order Phaffomycetales; family Wickerhamomycetaceae; genus Petasospora; species Petasospora maritima. Next base: position 278,484 of record JAKTOZ010000006.1, read on the forward strand.
ATTTGCTTAGCATAAACAGAGTCACCGGAGCCAATAATCTCTCTGAGTCTCTCAACCATAACTGGGATGGAGCTTTGAACCTGAGAAGCCAATTGTGGCTGCTCATCAACGTAAGACTCGGCAATGGCAGCACAAACACCAAGAGAGAGGACGGAATAGACTCTGACCTCAGCAGATGATTGGTCTTGGGCAGCCTTTGTGAACAACTCAATGAAGGAGGAGATGTTCTGACCCAACTCAGCAATACCAGCCTCAAGAAGAGTGAAGAGAACGAATACAGCGGTCTCCTTGTTCTGGACATTGGAGTCATCGGTAGCAGCCTGGATCAACAAGGCGAAGATCTCAGTCCACTGCTTCTTCTCGAACTCGAATTCGGCAACGGCAGCGATGATTCTGGCAATCTGGTGACGGATGTTCTTAACAGACTCTGTGAAGGCCATTTTGAGGATGGATTCCTTGATATGGGCCTGAGCGGCACCATCGAGGGACTCCCAGTGCTTGGCAACAAGCTTTCTTCCCTCGACAGAAGCAAGGAAACGGATCTGCTCAGACTGATTCTGCTCAACGATTTGAAGCAGAGCTGGGAGAGCCATTGGCTGTGTGTAGAACTCAGAGGAGAGCTTAGCAGTGGCGGCCTTGATGGCGGCGGAGTCCGGCGTGGAGGCCTGGACGAGGAGCTGCTCCAGGGCGGCAACGAACTGTGTATCCATCTTGTCAAAAGCTACACAGCGGGACGGGTACTGGAGGGTTCTGGGCGGTGGAGTAGAGCCTAAAATGGAGCTAAGCGGAATGTTTATAGGCAACTCATCGCGGCCTGCTCCAAAAAAATTTGGCGGTTCGCGCACACTGGCACATCCAGACACCACTGTGGTGCGTACCGGATTTCGGCAATCTGATCTCTATGGCAACAGGTTACAGTACATTACAATTCGTCTTATTATGTTATGTCCAGGAAGGTAATCCAGAGTTCTCAGCTATTGACTGTGGTCAGTAGGTCAGCCTCAATCTCATCGATGAGCTCGTCAACGTTCTCTGGCTTCAAGTCACAGGCAAGTCCAATGAGCTTGCGGTAGTTGTTCATCTTGGTATTGATATTCTGAGCACTCAGTTCAGAAATGATGTTGTCAATGACACGAGTTCTGTTTACTTGCAGCTTAGTCAATTCCACCGCCAGCTCCACTTGGTTGCCCATCTGCATCTGATGAGGAGCCTCCAGAGCTTCAATGGCAGCCTCTTCCCTCAATACCGACTTGGCCATGCTCAAAGCCTGGCTCCTCTCCATGATTCTTGCCAATCCTTCTGTCTTCTTTGCACTTTCAGATTGCAAGTGGGAGATGTTTACCTGCAATGCCTCCATTGATATACCATCGGCAATCTGTTGTAGAACTTCTCTGTTCTGGCTCTCCGTGGACTCCAAATCCTGTTGAAGCTTCTCAAGGACAGACTTAGTATGAACACTTTCTTCTTCTTTGTTCTTTAGTTCAAGATCATAAGCATCGGCCAACGAGCTCAGCATAGATGTCAAGATTGGTCCAACCTCCTTCAGTGGTAGCTTTGGCTGGTTTGCTGCATCTTGATCCTCATCTCCATTGACAGAATCAGTCTGATCATTCAAAGTTGTATCAGGATCCTTCATCAGATCTGGTCTAATACTTGCAGGAGTGCGTATCGTAATCGGAGACTTGACAACACTTGTCAAGTCCTCGAGGTTTTGAACCTCCTGTAGCTGTGACTCAGGCATTGTCTGTTGAGAACTTGGTGAATATGGCTTCAAACAATCATACAATACCGTGTTACTAGATCCTCGAGAAAGATCCAGAGCAGAATCACCGTTCACGTCTTTATGATTCACCACAATCTTGATCAAGTTTTCATTTCCCAAAGCCAATTGATCCAAAATGGTCTGGAGGTAGTACTGGGCGATCTCTGTCTTTGATCTTGTAGCCTCACACAAGTAATGCAATGGAGTACGACCAGATTTATCTGGGGTATAGAGACAGTTCTTCATCAACTGAACAACCAAGTGGAAGTTCCCCTTCTGGTATGAGTTATTGAAGAACACAGAGCGAGAAACACAATTGAGTCCTGATGCGTTTGGCGTCAATGGGTCAGCACCATTCTTCAACAACAATTCAATCAATGCTGGACTTGCCATTGAAGAAGCCCAATGCAATGGCGTGTGTCCTTCTTCATCGATTGGCTCATTGAAGTCAAAATCAGATGGAGGGTGAAACAAAACTGTTGGGATATCGGAAGTCTCATTACCAAAGAATTGGACAAGGGCCTCCGAGTAAGCAGCCTTGCCATTTTTGGAATCATTGTGAGCCATTGAAGAGTGTTCAGAGGATATAGAAGTATCTGTTTGCATGGCCTCATCCATCTGTGTGGAGTTAGCATCATCTTGAGACCAATTCTCATTCGAGTTTTTTTGTTGATGTTGCTGATATGGGGCATACTGTTGGGATGTTTGTTGCTGTTGTGGCAGGTACTGACCAAACGTTGGTGGCTGTTGCTGAACTTGGTTCACCATCTGTTGTTGAGGAATCTGGTATGACTGAGAACTTTGCTGAGCATATTGGCCTTGGCCCTGGACCTGGCTCTGGCCCTGACTTTGTTGCTGCTGCTGCTGCTGTTGATACTGTTGTTGGTAGTAGCCAGGTTGTGGTTGTTGTTGATACTGCTGATTGTAGATAGAGGCCATCTGCGGTGGTACACCATATTGACCTTGAGCCATCTGTTGCTGATACTGTTGCTGGATTTGATGTTGGCCGGAAGAGGCGTTGGTCTGCCAGAAGGAACCGTCTGTCACTGGCGGTGGAACCATGTTGTCACTTGTACTTGAGACCGTTCTCTTTCTTGGTTTTGATTTTGATCTTGGTTTGGCGTTGTTTCTCTTCAGACTTGAAATCTTGACCGGTGGCAACGAAGGGGCACCATTGGCTTTTGGCTTTCTGTCCAGTTCCTTATGATTCTGTGGGACAAAGGTCAAAATGGGAGCCATATCATCTGTGATTTTGTACTTATGGGCCAAAGGTCTAGCCAACTTCAAAGGGATCCAAGTACCTTGGAAACGACCGTAACCACCTTGAATTTTCTCATGAACGCCTGTCTGGATCTCCTTCTCCAGAATCCTCGTTCTTGATGCCTTTGGGAACTTAGCAGCTTTGAGAATCTGCGTGGCGTTGATCCAGTCATCGGAGACACGTCTCATGAGAGCGGTGTCGCCCACGAGACACTCGTAGACGTCAACGTTGGAGTAAGTGGAGATGTAGATGGGAGGAGGTGTCATTTAGTCACTGATGTATCAGAATAAGCACCGTTTGGTTTGGGAAATGGTGATGGGGGCAGCTCTGTACGTGTTGTATAGAGTGCGTTGTTAGCCCTTGGTGACCCGCGTCAGGGAGAGTGGAGATGAGTGGGTTGGCGTGTAGCGAGGGTGCTGGGGTAGCGGTGTTGTGGGCTTTGAAAGAGGGGAAATCAAAGAAGTGATATCAGGTAAGCCTATTGAAGTGCTTGTCTAGCAAAATTCGAGCAGATAAGGTGTGGTTAGTTGGTATTTTGTTGTGGAACCTGTCTCATAAACGCGTCTCCAGTGGCTTTTTTTCGTATGCTCCCGCGCTGGCTCAAAAGGGAAAATCACCTTTGAGCGCGTGCTCTTGGGGGTTGCCGGGGCCATTATGGGCCTGCATTTGGGTAGGTTATCATATAAGGGGTGGTCCATACTACAGCACACCCTTATATACCTAGTTCTCAGTTTTAAGCCTCGCAGAAGCACTCAAAGCCTCACAATAGCCTTGTAAATCCAAATCTTCAAGACATCCGAGGCCAAGTCACGTGAGGCTCGGATTTCGCTCAATGACACCCAGACACCATGGGCCCAGATCTCCACATTTTCGCGGAATGTGCCAAAAATAGCAGTGTTTACGTTTTGGGCCTAATAGGCGTGCACCTACCGGGCCAGATCCGCCGTCCGGCCACCAAAATTATTTCTACGGGCACAATTCCCTCCACGACCCACCACCAGATCCAGAGATCCACAAGGCAACCACACTCGCTCAACACCCAAAACCACTTCCATACACAATGAGATTCTCCACTGTCACCATCGCTGCCGTCCTCGCTGCCTCCGTCTCTGCCACTACCCCAGCCTGCCTCCTCGCCTGTTCTGCCCAGGTCACCAAGAACTCGGACCAGTGTAACGAGTTGAACCAGATCGCTTGTATCTGCGAGAACAACAGCGATGACTTGAAGTCCTGTTTGGACTCTATCTGCCCAGATGGCCAGGCTGACGATGCCTACACCGCTTTCGAGTCAGTCTGCGAGGACGCCGGTGCCGAGGTCGCCTCTGGTTCTTCTTCCGCTTCTGAAACATCCTCGTCCACCGAGTCTTCTAGTTCTTCTAGTTCTTCCACTCCTGCCTCCTCCTCCACCACTTCCACTTCCTCCTCTTCCACTGAGGTTTCTTCTTCTACTGAGACCTCCTCATCTACTGAGGCCGTTACCTCTTCTTCTGAGGCCCCAGCCACTTCCTCTGCCGAGCCATCCTCCTCTGTTCAGGAGACCACTGCTTCTTCCACCGTTGAGTCAACCTCTGAGGCTTCTACTACTTCCGTTGCTCCATCTTCCACCGTTGTCTCCTCTGTTGTCTCCTCATCCTCTTCCACACAGACTGTTGAGGAGGCCACTGGTGCCGGTGCTGTTTTGAATGCTCCAATGGGCGCTCTCGTCGGTGCTGCCGCCATCGGTTTGATGTTCTAAACCACATACACCACACATCACTACACATCACGATCATCTTTTGCATACATCATTTTCACTTCCTCTATTTTAAAAGCTGAAGTCAGCTCTCTTTATACCCTTTCTCTCGACCCGTTCATTCCTCTTTATTCCTTTTTAAAAACCTGTGACGTCTATTTTTGGCCGTGATCAGGCAACATGCCGAGTCTCTACACGGCCTGGGGAAAACAAGATCCTGGGGTCTTCCCGGGCCGCAAAACCAGCACAGTATATCATATTTAATTCCTATACCCAGAGCAGCTCAACATGTAGCAAAAATCTCTTAAAACATCCTCCATTTTGATTCAAGTGACCCAAAAGAGGCCGAGGCCTGCGTGCGCGTACCAGATCGCGACTTCGTTTGTTTTGGGCCTCGAGAGCCTCGACGAAAAGAAAACAAACAAAACTTTCGCCAGGACAACAAACAACGCGTCGCTCAATTAGGAGTTCCTCACGAGAAATCGCTAACCTGTACATTCCTTTTCCCCCAGACGGACACAATGAAGGCAACCACTCCACTCGCTCTCACACTCGCTTTCCTCGCTTCTTCTGCTGCTGCCACTGCTCCGGCTTGTCTCTTGGCCTGTGCTGCCCAGGTCTCAAAGAACTCTGACAGCTGTGACTCGCTCACCCAGGTTGCATGTGTCTGTACCAACGAGGCCTCAGCCATCAAGTCCTGTTTGGACTCCGTTTGCCCATCTGGACAAGCTGATGACGCTTACTCTGGTTTCACTGCCAACTGTAAGGCTGTTGATGCTGATGTTGTTCTTTCTTCATCCTCTTCCAAGGAGTCGTCCACTACTTCCTCCAGCACCAGCTCTTCAACTTCCTCCTCCTCTTCCTCCTCTTCCTCGTCGTCGTCTTCATCATCTTCCTCATCGTCCTCATCTTCATCTTCTTCATCATCGTCTTCTTCCTCCTCCTCAGCTGAGACCTCCTCCTCCACCATCGTCTCTTCCAGTTCTTCCTTCGAGTCCTCCAGCTCTTCCAGCTCCTCCGCAGAGGCTTCCTCTTCCTCTTCCTCTATTGAGTATTCCAGCTCTTCGTCTTCTGAGGTGTCCTCTTCGAGCTCTTCTTCTGAGGTGTCTTCTTCCTCTGAAGCCTCCTCCTCTTCTGAAGTCTCCTCCTCTTCTGAGGTTTCATCCTCTTCAGAGATCTCCTCCTCTTCTTCCTCCTCCAGCCAACAAACATCCACCGCTGTCACCAGTACCACGTCCCTTGCCCCATCTTCCTCTACATCCTCCTCTTCATCTAGTGGTGAAGCCCAGGGTTTGGCTGCCCCAGTCGGTGCCTTCGTCGGTGCTGCCATCATGGGTTTGATGTTCTAAGAACTCTTGCACTTTTGTTTTAGGTTGATTTTGTTGTTATACTTCTTGGGGCTCCTCTGCTGGGGCCCATCTACCCGCTTGCTATCTCCTTTTCTTTCAAGGCTGGATAGCGTGATAACATTTTTTTATGTGTATTTTAGAGAGAAATCTTGAGTCGTTCTCTATGGTGAAGTTGAAACTTGATCCTACAAGTGTGTAGATGTTTAGATGTTCGCGCGCTGATGAAAAATGCGCTCCATCACCAACTTTTGCCATGAAGACTTAACCTTGAACCCGGCCACCGAAGACATCAAAAGACCAAGGACAGCACAAAATGATCACAGCAAGGTTAGTGGCTCATCAACAGACCACATTTGCCCTCACAAGGGCCTTCTCCACCACACCAAATACTCTTTTCCTCGGAAAGATTAACAGACAGCTCGCTGCCACCAAACCGAGAGAACACGTTGTCGTTGATCTCATGAAGCCAATCGGGCTCGAATTAGCTCCCAAGACTACTGATAACGAAGGAGACAAAAGATCCTTCGTGAAGAAGCTCAAAGATTTCATGGATCGTGAACAGAACGCTATAAGGCAGAAGGAACTCGAGAGAGAGATTGCCAAATCGGGCATGTATGATTTGTACACATGGAGAAAGACCAAGGGAAAATTCTTCCGCTCACCGCCAGCTTATTGGAAAGAAGAGAGGGCAATGTACTTCCCAAACTTTGTGGGTGAAGATTTGCTCAGTTCAAAAGATAGACCAACGATGGAGACGCTACAAGGCAAAGTGTCTGTTGTGAGGGTGTTCACTTCCACAACTGGAGATAAGTCATCCCAAGGGTTCTTCCAGACGTCTGAGGGCGATTACTTGAAAGCAGATGGGTATGCTCGCTTCAAAGAGTTATATCCAAACTCCCAGATTGTCGATATCAACATCACAGAGAACGCATTGAAGGCTTCCTTTGTTAAGATGGCCAAGTCTGGCTTGAAGAACATCAACCATGTTGACAGACACGACAAGTACTTCATTGTTCCAAGAAAAACAATCTCGTTGGATGTCAGGGAACAGATCCATCTGGATAACACTTATGGTGGATTCATTTACGTCTTGGACCCACAAATGAAGATCAGATGGGCCGTTTGTGGTGATGCTGAGGATAAGGATAAAAATCTGCTGTGGAGAACGGTCAGAGGTCTCGAGAGGGAGACGAAGGCCCTTAATGACAGCTGAAGAGTGTCAATTGTATATAACCAGAGACATTATAGAGTGATGTACATACGAATGAAGCTGCTGTAGTTATAACCCATCTCCGGTCTCGGCGTCACGAAAACCCCAACCCCCAGAAAAAGTCATCAACACTTAGTACTGCTCTTTGAACAGCACAGAGCCGACAGCAGAACCCCACACAATTGAGCAATGCTTAGAACACAGCTGATCAGACAAACGAGGACCTCTCTGTCCAGAAACATCAGAACCTCCGCACCTCGTTGGAGCGCTCCACAGCCGTCACAACCACAACAGCCACAGCAGCCACAACCACCGCAACAGGGGGCAGAAGTGGAAGAGAAGTCAATCAACCCACACGTGAGTTAGCCTTTGATAAGGAGATGTCAGTGAAATATATACTGACAGCGAAACAGGCTGCTTTCTACAGAGACTTTGGTGGTCCAATCGTCAAAGTCCTTGCCTTCACGTTCTCAACGTACTACGGTCTCATCTATCTTTGGGAGTATCTCGACTCTAAAGAGGACAAGAAATGAGTCGAATCTACGAGCGAACGTTTTCAATAAAGATTGTGTATGACCAGCATTTCCTATCTGCTATGAACCCATTGTAATATCAGTAGTTTAAAAATTGAACAAAAAAATAGAACGTCGTTAAATGCTGAGGATCCGACACTTCGTTGTCATGACCTCCATGTTCGTTAAAATTCACCTCTCCTCTCTCCCTTTAGATCTTTTTTACAAGCCAGACTTGCCCATCTCGTTCTGGAGTCTCTTCTCAACAGCCTCCAAGAACTCGGTGGTGGTGACATAAGAGTCTCTGTCGGTCTTACCCTGAGCCAAGGCCAAGTCCTTAGTCATGATAGCATCCTCCTGAACGGTGTCCAAAGTAGCCTTCTCCAACAAGTCAGCAAACTTGACAACATCCTCAGTACCGTCCAATCTACCTCTCTGGGCAATACCACGGGACCAGGCAAAGATGGAAGCAATGGAGTTGGTGGAGGTCTCCTTACCCTGCTGGTGCTGTCTGTAATGTCTAGTGACAGTACCGTGAGCAGCCTCAGACTCAAAGGCCTTACCATCTGGGGTAACAAGGACAGAGGTCATCAAACCCAAGGAACCGAAACCCTGGGCAACGATATCGGACTGAACATCACCATCGTAGTTCTTCAAAGCCATGATGAAACCACCCTTGGACTTGACCATCTGGGCAACCATGTCATCGATCAAACGGTGCTCGTAGTAGATTCCCAATTCTTCAAACTTAGCCTTGTACTCCTCATCGTAGATCTTCTGGAAGATATCCTTGAAACGACCATCGTACTTCTTCAAGATAGTGTTCTTGGTGGACAAGAACAAGTTCAACTCCTTAGTGATGGCGAGCTTGAAAGAAGAGTGTGCAAATCCTTCAATGGACTCATCAGTGTTGTACATGGCCAAACCGACACCAGCACCCTTGTAGTCGTAGACTTCCAAGGTCTGGGCAGCAGAACCGTCAGTTGGCTTGTAAACCAACTCCAACTTACCTGGGCCTGGAACAATGAGGTCAGTAGCCTTGTACTGGTCACCATGAGCGTGACGACCAATGATGATTGGCTTCTCCCAGCCTGGCACAAGTCTTGGGATTCTTGGAATGACAATTGGCTCACGGAAGACGGTACCACCCAAGATGTTTCTGATAGTACCATTTGGAGATCTCCACATCTGCTTGAGGTCAAACTCCTCAACACGGGCCTCATCTGGAGTGATGGTGGCACACTTGACACCGACACCGTACTCCCTGATGGCGTTGGCAGAGTCAATGGTGATCTGGTCATTGGTCTGGTCTCTGGACTGGATACCCAAGTCGTAGTACTTGAGTTCAACGTCCAAGTATGGCAAGATGAGCTTGTCTTTGATTCTCTTCCAAATGATTCTGGTCATCTCGTCACCATCAAGTTCAACGATTGGTGTCTTGACCTTGATCTTGTCAAGGTTGGCGGAGGCATGGAAGCCACGGACCTGGGTGGCTCTGAGCTGGGTCTTGAGGGCACTGAGGCGGAGCATAGCGGAAATGCTGTTCTTGGTGGTTTTATGGTGCTGTGGTTGTGTTGTTGAAGAAGAGTTGGAGGTGTGTGACTCTAAACTTTTCACCGCGCCGTGTGAGCCTGGACCGCACTGTACCGAACTCGGAGTCGCGTTGAGTTGTGACTGTTAGAAGGGTGTTTTAACCGCAAGGCCGGCGTGTTCTTTCGTACAAGTCACTGTCAAGAATAAAGCACTCTATCTATTGTTTGCAGCCAAATATCTGCTATTTTCCGTACACAGCACCGCCAAATCTCGTTCAACATCGACCCTCGAGAAAACAAGCAGAACCATCTCCTCGTATGGGGAAGCCTGTACCGGAGCCCGGCCCAAAGGCGCCAACTTCCAGAGTCCAGACCCGCGCTTTGGTCTTGGACTAGTAGTCCCTAGTCCCAGAAGTCTATCTAGACTACGGAGACTACGGCATCTCATGGAGAAATTACTGATTTAGTAAAGTGTCAAAGGGCAGAGTGAGCTAGCAGCGATGGAACATATTGATGATGGTACAGTAGATACAGCTGCCATCAGAAAAAGATAATTGTATGGGTAGGCTCTCTGGTAGACTTGAGATTAGTAGATAATGGATTCATGTCAATAACTCTCTTCAACCCAGCCAAAAACCTTCCCCAAGAGTATGTATAGATTCCTAATGATCGAAATAAGAAGGATACACCCGCAAATGATCTAATTATCATCCACATCGTTCATAAAACGGCCAAATACCAAAATTTTCGAAGGATCGCTTGCTCCGGACATAGTCGGGATTTGCATCATTTTCACCTGTCAACAAACCGAGCTCGTGTGGCGTAATGGCAACGCGTCTGACTTCTAATCAGAAGATTCTGGGTTCGACCCCCAGCATGAGTGCTCCGTTTCGTTTCTATCTTTTTTGCAATTTTGTCTGTAGGTCACGTGATCGGGCACGTGATTAAGATCGTGAGCTTGTAATTGCTCTAGCTGGCTGTCAATGCCTGGAAACTTTCCAGAGATGTCTGTTGCATGCTGGATTTTGTTTGTTTGTTTACTTTTCGCGGTTTCCTCAGGCTTGTTAGATATCGGCCAAAGAGAATTAGCCGCCCAGTCCAACAACGGACAAGTACCACCACAGATACGCTCAAAAACCACCGAACACCTTCGAAGATCATGGATTTGAATCTGCCGTACGTCAGTTGTGCTGTCTGCCATGTCTCTGGCCACTCAGGAGCTCTCTACTTGACATCGTGTGCCCACCTCCTTTGCAAGGAACACGCCGCAAGAAGTAATCAAACACCATGAATCCAAATCAACCAACCAACCCCGATTGATGGACTGATAACTAACTCCATTAAGGCACCCACAACCCACACAACTTGGAGTCTGCAAAGGCAACATGTCCTGCTTGTGGACGTGCCCTGGTCTCCCTTGTTAAAGTGGACAGCAGGCTCTCTGATGACATACGCCCATTCTTCACACCGTTCCCAACACAAGTCGAGCAGTTGTTTGCTGCTGCCCAGTTCCAGTACTGTGGGTTGGTGGAGAAGATTGAATACCAGACCAACACTATTGAGAAGCTTGTTGAGAAAGTGAACAAACAGAAGGAGTTGCTTGTCATGGCCAAGGAGAAAATTAACCATATTAAGGACATGGAGGCTACAATCAAGATGTTGGAGTCAGAGAACAAGAGGTTGACGCACACCTCGACAGAGTCTCCATATATGTCGTCTCATGGTTCCAACAGGCAACAGACGCAACTGCATATGTACCCACCTCCGACAGTGGATCTTATAGAAGACTCATTCGAGGAAGAGCAACACCAGAAACAACCACCAAGGAGAACCGTCACAAAGTCATTTGTTGATCAAGTCAAGCAAAGCTCTTCCCAGAAAGTGGCCTCGTTGAACCAGTACAAATACTCCCCACGCCAGCATGCCGAAGAGCAAGTGACAATGGACCTCACTAAAGGAAGACTCGCTGAGTCCACCAATATCTTGAGAGACTCTCTCACCCCACTCGCAGCCAGACACCCAATACCAACAGCATCCTCTTATTCATCCAACAGGCCAACTACATTATCATCCAACGGGTCAGCCAGTAGCGGTTCTTTCACCTCCAGATCTGCTGAGTTTATGTTGCCAACTGCTACGAAGACATCAAATCACCGACCACAAGATCCACAGACCAATAGAGTGTCCAAAGGTAGAGCAGCTACGTCACAATTGGCCCAAAGATTGTCTTCTCATATGAAGATTGGGTCTTTACCAAGTTCGAGAAGAACCCAGTCCAGCACTGGTGGTCAGAGACCAGGAACGTCTTTCACATCTGCTGCTCCGGTGTTCAGAAAGAGATGATTTATAGATCTATTGTGATTCTTCAAAGATACATCACGACGTGTTTTACTTTTCAATGTCATTCATTAATATCCCAAAAGAACATATCTAATCAGTCAATTATCACAATAGTAGTCCACCAACTTTCTCTGGGGATGGCTGAGCTTGGCAAAGAGTTCATTGTAGGCACATTCAGCAGAGTATGTTTCACCATCAGTCTTGAACTTTGGATCTTTCATTGAGGACAATTGTGAGTTGGAGTTACCCTGTTGAAGTTTCCGCTTACATTTGGAATACGTAATGATGGTCAACCTTCTCACCTCCACTTCCTCATGGTTCAGGAATTTGAAGACGGTCTTGTCAATATCTTTGATCTGTTCCAGACTCAAGTTGTCTTGCTCAATACACTTGGTCAATGAATGCAAGAAGAATGACGTAGACAATGTAGTTTCAGACTCCTCCAAGTTTAACAAACAACTCTTTATGATCTCACGCTTATTCTCAGGGACATCCAACTTGATTAAGTCATCAACCAATTCTTCCACAGAGACGAATATAGCATTTCTGCAATCTCTCAAATTCTCCACAACCATGATCAAAATGTTCCAAATGGACACAATCTCCAAAAGGCCAAGAACTGATCCCAAAAATTCATCAATGATCAAAAGCTCCTTCATCACGATCAATCCTTTGAAACAGAGATCCTTCGTAATGTTGATACTTGAATTGAAGTAGTTGGTGATACTTCCCAATATCATCTTGAATCCATTCTGTTTCATCCAAGTGGTAATCTCATCATTGCTTATGGACTGGTGAAGAACCTTGATGATAGAATTCATCTCCCTTGTCGACACTTGGTCATTATTAAACTTGGAGACTAAATCAAGGATCTGTGCAATGGTGGCATCCTCATCACTCATCTGTTCAATTCTGGAAATCTCAAGACCAAATAACTTTCTCTCAGATTGTGTGACTGGTGGTGCATCTTCATAAATCTCAATGTGATTCTTGGTTCTGTTGAAGATAGGATCAATCTTGGTAATGATTTCACTCAGCGAGTTTCTTGTTGAAGGACGAAAATCTTCCTTTTGAGGAGATATGTGAATTCCACTGATCTGGGATGTAATGTTCTTGGTAGCCTCATCTGCACTCTTCTGGATGTCATCCTCATCCATAGGATCTTCCATGAATGGAGAGCCGACATGGACGGGATCAGGTTCAAGAGACGGAGCATGCGTCAGTAATGGAACGGGCTCTGGGTCTTGAGATGAATCACTGAAGTTACCATCATCAGCATCTTCAATATGTCGTTGAATAGCATTGGAATGGCCCACGAATGTGAAGTCTCTTGTTGGTTCTCTTGATCCTCTGTCAGCGGAGAAGATGTCACTCATGAAATCAGCTTTCTTCTCGTCGGTCTCGTCAACGTCCATGGCACCAAATTCTGGCTGAGGTATATGCATATTCTTGGCATTAAACGGATTGATCATGGTAAGCTCCACCGGAATAGTATGATCCAATACCCTTTCTTCAATGTCATCTTTGAACTCATCCAAGATAGAGGATACCTTGGCCTTCACGTAACCACTAGCTTCATTCAATACTGTCTCAAAGACATCTGAGTTCAACTGATGAAGCTGAACAATCAACTCGTCGTATCTTGGATAATCACTAATGCACAACGGAAAGATGGCAGCATCGATGTCCTTCAACATGTCATGATCAAGTTGTATGCTTTCATCAGATGTGATTCTGTAGAGGTTCTGAACAGAGTAATCAAAGAACAAACACTTGTGTTTGACATGGAACATCGTTGATGGCGCACTGTCAAAGTTTAGACTGTCCAATGAATTGACTAGCACGACAAACCCTTTAGCAACAGCAACGTTACCAAATTTGTCAAGCAACATGTCAATACCCTCCTTGTTCACAGCAAGGACTTTGATTGCCAGTGTGATGTCCAAGAGGTCGAAGAATCTTGGTGTGGATAAAAGTGGTTTCAACAACAATGCATCAAAAATCACCAACTTCTCCAAACTTGGTGTCAAATCGGTAAGTGGAATGTTGGATGAAAGGAACCGCAATAGAGTATCGACACCTTCCACGCGTTCCCTGGTCAAAGGAGAGCTCAATAACTTCTTCATAGGGTCAATCGAGTTCAACAGTTCTGTATCATGTTTCTCTAGTTGCAACTGGACTGGTTTGTTCATCTCAATGGTATTCTCCTTGGAGATTGATCCCATTGAAGGCCACTTTTGTCTTTCAAACTCTTGCTTTGGACCCTTGGACAACTGCTTTGGAAGAGGTTGCGTTGAGACAGGAACAGTACCAGCACTTGATACCCTAACACGCTGTGGGATACCGAGTCTTGTTGGTTTACCCAATTCGACGGTAGAAGCAGGTTCTTCTGTTGATATGTTGACATCTGACGATGAAACTGGTGGGTTGGTCAGTTGCGGGCCTGAAGTGGATCTTCTATCACGCTTAGCAGCAATAAATTCCCTCACTGATGGTCGTTTCCTGTCAAGCTGTGGAATACCTGGTTTGTTGATCGGCACTGCAGCTCCCGATAATAGACCATCAACACCCTGTGGTTTGCATCTCTCAAGTGCTTTCTTGACACTCATATCCTGTTTGGAGTAGATAGTCTCTGACACATCTGGGAACTTTGTATGAAGAATCCAAAATGTTGTTCTCATGGACTCCCTTACCGTTGTATTTGGATCCGAAACACCTTTAGCCACCCACCTGGTAATTGTCTCAAAGTTGATGTGGTCAAGCTTAGAACCGTGCTTGAGTATGAATATTTGGAGAAACGTTGCAGAGTAAAGTCTTGGTTGAATGTTCTTGTCTTGATAGAGGGCAAAGCACTGGTTGAAGAGTCTGTTATTGAAGCTTGTGTTCACCAAAAGAACAGCAAGGGAACCAAATGCGTTAAGTGATGCAATCTTCTTGGTGGCAGATGACAATGTGGCCAATGGGGTAAACATGTTCTCAGCAATGGGGTCCAAGTGCTTGGTCAAGTATGCACAGAGCTCTTTGACTAGTTGACAGCCATTAGAGGATAACGTGGTTCTCAAAGACAGAATTGCCTTGTTGATAGACTCGTGAAGGAGCCTTGTACTGGAAACAAGCTCTTGTGGGAATTGCTCAGCATTGCCAACAACGAGTCCTCTGAACTTGATAATATTCTTCTCTCTAGATCCCCAGTTAAATTCTGTCTCTTTACCAGAAAAGGGAGCGAGCAACGACTCGACCTCTCTATGAAGCTCAGAAGCAGAGTTCACAATTATTGGTCGTAATGAAGAGTCGAGTTTGGATGTCGGTACCTCCGCCAATATTTCAGAAAGGTCCTTGATTCCAGATGATGATGTTTTGGCAGTGCCAGTTGGTGCTTGGTATGACGATGACAGTGCTGGGATGGTGCGTGTCTTTGGCTTTGCCAAATTGTTGAATGTGTCAATAGTTGGTTTTGCAGCTGCAGCGTTGGCTCTGACTTCAGCAGCAAACGAGTTCGCAGTAGCAGCATCAATGTCTCTCAAAAGTTTAATTGCTCTCTTGGATTCAATCTTCTGGTTCTTAAACTCCTTTACGAGGTCAGAGAGTCTGCTCTTGTGCAGTGTGTAGTACTTGAGGATCAAAACCTCAACGTTCTTCACGACATCAACAGAATCGTCTCGAAGCAGGTTGACCAAGTTCGGCAACAATGGTGCAAAGTTGAAGTTCTTATTCAGGTCAAGCAAGTCTGAGAGGAAGACAATGGTCTCTGCTCTGATACTTGGGTTTGAATGGATCAAAGCGCTGTCTTTGATGTAAGACTCGACGATTGTTGGTGTAGCGAGCCAGAAGGTTTCAAGTGCTGATTTGGCCTGTTGTTGGAAGATGGATTTCTGGTCCAGCAGTCTGCTCAGTAGAATGGGAAGAGCAATCTTGGAAGGTCCTCGGAGAGCATTTGGGTCTTGCATACCCACACGCTTGATCAAATGACACGTAGAGCTGAAGGCCAATGAGGAAAGCTTGTAGTCTTGAGACTTATTAGCCACTTTCAAGGCCTCGAAGTAGCGCGGCACTTGTGACAAGTCAACAAACTCCCGCTTGATGTGTGCTTTCAAGTCGTTTATGACCGAGCATTTGTAGTCGTTCTCTGTTATGTTTCGTTAGTAATCTGCTTTGTGAGTGCCAGGTTGCCGCTGAGGAAGAGCACGCGATCGTATAAGAGGGTCTCTTTGGTGCCTCTTTGCCAGCGTTTGAAGCAGTGTACGCACCATAGTTGCCGCTGATGATGGAGAACAGCTCATCTGCAGTGTGCTCGAACATGCTGCTGGTGCTCTCAGATAGCTGTAGTCGTTATCGCCGTGAGAGCTCAGTGCCGTTGTTTGGTGGGCGGCTTTTCAATTACGCGCTTTGTTTACTTTTGGACAGTTTCGCGGAGATGGCCCAGTTGCCGTGGTTACGATAGCCTTCCTGAAGCTCTGAAGACTGAAGCAGAGAACAGTTTGCGAAGCGGTATTTATTGGCTAAAGAAATGTGCGCAGTGTTATACTACCTGCATGGGAAGTGATCTCTCCCAGCGGGCCCTTGTGACAGTGCAAATGTGGCTGAGATCGCCGTTGATCTCCGCCTCGTTAATCAAAGACTCCATGAAGTGTTGAGGCAAAGCTCGACGCGGAGGATGACTTTCAGCTACCGAGGAGACACTATCTGGGTTCTGATGGATGTATTACATCGAGCAGTCCCATTAGACAGTCAGAAATATCAGAGCGTCACATGATAGTCTCCAGTAGTGTGGCGTTGGTACTGTGGAGAGCCTCGATGTTGGAGTAGCGCAAAGCTTTGGTGCTGCCTTCACAGTGAGGGTCTGATTCTCAGGCCGGGTAACTTTGCCAAGCGCGCGCGCGCGCGCGTACACCCGGACACCTCTTATCAACGCGCTCAAAGCCAGAAGGGACTTCCCTCGTGATAGGCACCATTTTCCGTTTCATCAAAGGCACGACTCCGAGGTTGTTGTTTTTCTGATTAGAGAAGGTTCGAGGTCCCACTGTCTATACGGCTTCCCTGCACTCCGATTTACCACTAAGATCCACAAACTCCTCTACGTCTAATGCTGATGAAAGACGCCGATTCAAACACACACTACGAGTCATTGAGCCGGGACGCCTCTCTTGCTGATGATGCCTCTTCTTCTCCAAGCGTGCCGGAACGGATCTTACTCCAGATTGGACCGGTGACTCTAAAGCTGACACAACTTCGATACATTGCATTTCTGCTTCTCGGTGTTGCCGTTCTTTGGCCATGGAACTGCTTCCTCTCTGCCTCTGGTTACTTCATCTCCAAATTTGGCGCTGATTCCTCTTTGGGAAAGAACTACTCTTCCACGATGATGACGGTATCGACACTTACCAGTTTGTGCTCTAACTCGATCTTAGCACAGAGACAACAGGCCAACTACTCAAAGAGAATCCTCAAAGGTAATGGCATGATCATTTGTGTGTTTGTCGTCTTGGCTTTTATTGAACTTGTTTACCCATCGTTGCACAGTCGCATATACTTTGGGTTCATCATGTTCTTGGTGCTTCTGAGCTCCTTGGGAACCGCTTTCCAGCAGAATGGATGTATGGCACTTGCCAATGTCCGTGGTCCTGAGTATGCCCAGGGCGCCATGGTTGGACAGGCCATTGCTGGTGTCCTCCCATCTTTGTCGTTGATGATTTCAGAGTTTGTCTATTCTGGAAAGAGAGAAAAAAGCTCTGCAAGTATTGTCATTTATTTTGCCATGACAAGTGTTATTACCATGATTGCCGGTATCTTGTTCACTATCACATACAGGATTGATGGAGAACCAGGTTTAGAGCCAGGGGTTGAAGATGAAGAGACTTCGAGCTCCAGTGCACCAACGGCAACTGAACACGTCCCATTCATGGTTTTGTTCCATAAGTTAAAGTTTATTGTCTTATCTATTGTCATGGCCTTCATTGTTACACTCATCTTCCCTATCTTTGCATCCAACGTGACATCAGTCAATACTGATTGGAACTTGACACAGAATTCCATTTTCATTCCATTTGCATTCCTTGTTTGGAACTCTGGTGACTTGGCAGGTCGTGTTGCATGTGGATTTGAACCCTTCCTGATACATAAAGATGTCAAGCTGTTCATCTATTCCATTGCCAGATTTATCTTCATCCCGTTGTTGTTCATGTGTAACTTGGACAGCAGAAATGGAAATGCCGTCATCAAGTCAGACTTGTTCTATCTTTTGATCCAGTTTGCATTTGGATTCACAAACGGACACATGCTCAGTTGCTGCTTTATGAACATTGGTTCTTACGTTAACGATTCTGAGAAGGAGGCAGCTGGTGGCTTCAGTACAGTGTTCCTCAGTGTTGGTCTTCTCCTTGGAAGTATGTTCAGTTACCTCTTCGTGCCGCTTGTTGGCTGAGCACATTTACGCGTATATTTTAGATTTTTTGATATCATTATGTTAGTCATGTTATACTGCATTTCATCATTGCACTTTCAGCATCTTTATACCACTTCTTCCGTAGTTAAACTTGTCGAGTAGCAGGCCCATTTGTCTCGTGGAAATCGACGCGTTTGTTCAGTGTTGACCCTCGCAGCGTGAAAAAGTACAACAAACAGCGATGAAGTACGCGCTTGCCCACCAACCCTCAAGGGCGACAACAACCACGGCGGCTCGCCCCCTCAGCCATGGCCAGCAGCAAGAAGAAATCGAGAATCAGCGGTTCAGGTACCAAGCCGTTCAACAACCTTGGGTAAGTGCTCTGCCGCCCGCCCGGTGCCGACGCAGCAAAACTAACAGTGCAACAGCTCCAGGAACGACACGGCCAAGCGCCACAACACAAGCACGCCTACGAAGACCGCTGCCCAGCGGAAGGCCGAGCTACACAAGGCCAATGGATCAGACAGCTCGCTTATACTTGGCCGCGAGGGCTCGGCCTCCAGAGAGCTCTACGGCAGCCGCAAGCGCTTGGACTCCCTGGGCAGCATCGCCAGACCGTCCCACAAGAGCGTATGGGGAGACGGGGATGGGAATCCCAAGCCCTCCCTGGGATACTACATGAAGGGAGGCAAGAAATCTTCAGACCCAAGCTTCCCTATCAAGGCGCTGTCCACGGGTGAGACACACAACGTCGACAACAGTGGCATCTTCAGTGACGACGAATTCAACGACATTAAGGTCGACAGGAAGGCTATCCTTCACATCACTGAGTTCGGGAAGGGCATAGACTTGTCGAAGTACTTGAAGTTGGAAGTCCCCGTCGAGGCCGTGACGTTTGGACGCTCTTCTGACACGATCAACACCGATTATGGTAACAATATCACATTCACGCTAAAGATGAAAGATGGAGAGATCGAAATCGCACAGAAGCGACAGAAGCTGGAGTTGAAAGTAGAGGAAGTCAGTAAGGTAAGGCACTCTCCACGTGCTATCCATATGGAATTCAAATCCTCATTCAGTTGGAGCACATCGAGACCGAATTCTTTACAGCTAAAGTTGAGTGAGAAGAACGCTGATAGGTTTGTTGGTGCTTGGAGTGACTATTGCAGACAAGAGGGCTTCCCAGATCTGTTGGAAGAAATGTCTTCTCCAGATATGGACAAGCTCATACGACCACATGCTGCTTTTGCAAAGAAATCAATGACTTCACTCCAGAAACTACAGAGGCCAAATCCAAGGACACCCCTCACACCCAAACATGTCATTCCACTTCGCAGCTCAATGGATGGTGACAATCCAACACCACCGATGAACTTCTATTCTCCTTCTACAGCAGCTGGAGGCCTCACTTCGTCTTCAGGAATTGATGCCCCTCTTGCAAGAACTCGCTTGACAAGATCATCTACAAAGGGTGAACTCACAGAACCAATAGACATTGATGAGGTGACGCCACCTAGGATCAAGAAAAAGGAAGAGCCACTACCACCGTTCATACCATCTTTGAAGTACAACTTTAAAGATTCCTCCTTCTCTATCACAGATGCCGATTTCAAGTGTTTGGGAAACAAGCAATGGATCAATGATACTTTGATCGACTTCTTCATGAAATTCCTCACATCAGAGGCTGTCAAGAAGGGCAAGTTGAATGAGAACGAATGTCATGCCTTCTCCACCTTCTTCTTCACAAAACTCACATCTACCAAGAACTACTATGAAAACATCAAGAGATGGCTATCCAAGATCGATCTTATGAACAAGAAGCTTGCCATTATTCCTATCAACGAGTCTTTGCATTGGTACGGATGCATCATCTACAACATCAACGGTCTATTGACAGAAGACGAGACATGTACGGTGTACGTCTTTGATTCTCTTACCCAGAAACATGGCGATGTTCTACCGCCTATCCGCCAGTTCCTCTTGGAGTACTTCAAAGAGAAGTGTGATCTTGATATCGATCCCCAAAGAATCATGTACAAAGTGGGACGTGTTTGGAAGCAACCAAATTTCAACGATTGTGGTGTCCATGTTATTCATAACGTATCTGTCTTTTTGGAAGAACGTGAAAAGTCCCTTGAACTGTGGAGTAAGGACAAAGTCAAAGATGATGATCTAAGATCGGTGTTCAAGAAAGATCAGAAGAACAACTGGAGAAAGGAGCTCCGAGAAACTTTATTAGGTCTACAGGAGGATATGATGAGAGCTGAAGGATACGTTCCAGAGAAAAATGAACCAGTACCTGCAAATGACGACCAAGCTGAGGATGATGACGACTTGGTGTACATTGATCCTGAAGAGTTCAATCTCACAGAGAAGTCAAAAGCGGATTCTAAGAACGGTACCAAATCTTCTTCAAACAGTGGTTCCAAGCAAGGCTCTACCGGACCGGTTGACAATGAACTCAGTGGTAACATTACTGAAAGGAAGCCCCAATCACGCTCCATCTCACCGAGCCAGGAAAACGAAGAAAGACTTGATCGTAAGACGGAAACTACTGAGTCTGGCTTGAGTGAAACCCTTGAAGCGGAGAAGAAATATGCAGATACTCATCAAGGCAGAAACGATCCGAAAGAAGATACATCTACGATCGTTGAAGAGCTGGTGACCGAATTGCAGCGTCTGGGAACCCAACCTGAAAACGAAGAGACCAATCTTATCCAGAACAATGATCAGGACGACCAGATCGGTAACGACTCTCCGATTCCAGCCTCACCAGATCACAGAGGCCCGGAGATTTCCTTTGTCGACACAAGCAGAAAGTCTGGTTCAGACTCTAAGTCTGCTTCAGAAAGTGAATACGTTGATGCTTCGACTGTTATGGATGCAATTGAACTTTCAGATACAGAGGCGACCCAATCAAAACAGCCCTGTACTCCAGTTGTCCAGGTCAAAGCCTCCCAAGATGAAGAACAACCAACAAGCACAAGGAAGAGATATCTTTTTGACACGACGTGGGACACAGTGCTCGATGTTTCTGACAGCTCTGATTCTCATCCCAACGATGAAGATCATCCGACCAAGGAGTCTAAGGGTGTTGCCAGTGAGAAGATGGACGCTGATGGGTCTGAGAAAGGGAAGAAGAGCGTTTCGCCAGCTGCTAATGGTAAGAAGAGGAAGCAGAGAGATATGCTAATATCTGATGAAGGGATTGATCTGACTACTGAGGAAAGTATGTCTCCTGCGAAAGTGGCAAGAAAGGGCCTTTCTGTGTCTGAGGTCATGACTAAGTCAAGAAGCCCCGCTTTGACTCGACGTTCCACTCCAGGTTCCGATTATCTCACCATTCATTCTGATCATGATGCTGATACAATCCTTGGGGGATCAGAGAATGACGACGGTGACGCCGCCGTTAGGCGTAAGATGATCAGCAAGGAGAACTTCGGGTACCAGGAACCTTCGGCCTACAAGCAACGTGTTGCTAAGAGATCTACGGATGAAAGTGTCACAGAAGAAGACGACGATGATGTGGTCGAAATCTCAGAGGTAGATGAAGAGCCAGGCAAACAAAGTCGCTTCTCTATCGGCATTCCAAGACCAAAGATTTCCTCAAGACACTCCTCGCCTTCGGCTTCTTCTTCGGTTTCTCCGGCCCTCTCCCATCGACAGAAGAAGAGGAAAATTAAGAAGCACAGAAGATAACCTATCTGCAATGAGAGCTTATTATGAATGATTACGAATTGCATATATATTTACTAGTGCGTAATCAGCGGTAGTTTTATTGGTGTATGTGTAAGTAGTAGTAGTTGCCTAACCCTCGGAATGTCCAAAGAGGAACTTCCGACTCGGAGATGCTCGGCTTTGCTAAGATTATTGATGATCGATTTGTCAAACACTCATTTCCTCTTACTTGTTGTACTTCTGTCCCACCACAACAACTATTTACAACGCCAGAAAGATGATGCTGAGAAGCTCCTATAAACTCGCACTGCCTATGGCCTCCTCCACGCTGCGCTCGCACCTCACGAGACGCCTGTTCGCTGCCTCATACACAACACAGACCCCACAAACGAAGCCAATGCGAAGCCCGACATCGCTCTCGAATACAACCAAGTCGTTTGGGAGCAAACTACAACACAAGCTCAATATAACGAACAAGAAGTATGCCGAGGACGGCAAGCTCTTGATCCTTGACATCTCAGAACGTGCCATGGAGAAGCTCAACAACATAGCCATGGAGGAGAATAACCCGAATGTTGCCCTCCGTATCGGTGTTGAGAGTGGTGGCTGTCACGGTTTCCAGTACAACTTGGAGCTCAGTGATATCAACAGCAAGACGGATGAGGACTGTCTCTTTGAGAAGAACGGTGCTCGTGTCCTCATCGACGATTCCTCTTTGGGGATTCTCAGAGAAAGTACAGTGGACTACACCACAGAGTTGATTGGAAGCATGTTCAAGGTGGTTGACAGTCCTTACATGGCTTCCAGTTGTGGCTGTGGATCCAGTTTCGACTTTGACTTCTCCAAACTTGAGCAATGATACCGGTCTCTATTTCGATACCATCAGGTGTGTCATTTGCACTACAGGCTATGACCCCCACGTCTTACATATACGAATTCAATATTTACCTCGGCCGTAGTTCTACAAATGTTTAACATGACTATCAAATCATTAGATCTATTAACATTAGGGCTTTTTAGAGCCGTCATCAAATTTCGTATCACTTCAAACTCTTGATAAAGTTGTCCAAGTTGTACTCTTCATCATACTGGTTCTGATCCCAGAGTTCACCAAGTTCACCAATAATAGCACCGGCCTTTCCAGTCAAACCAGATTCATAAGTGGTGT
Source organism: Petasospora maritima (assembly GCA_030557345.1). Taxonomy (NCBI): domain Eukaryota; kingdom Fungi; phylum Ascomycota; class Saccharomycetes; order Phaffomycetales; family Wickerhamomycetaceae; genus Petasospora; species Petasospora maritima. The sequence goes on from JAKTOZ010000006.1 coordinate 301,410, forward strand.
CCTCCTTAGACTTTGTACCATTGTTGTCTTCAACATCCTCCGTTGTCTCTTGTTGACCTTGTTGTTCAACATCAAACAAGTCCAACAACTGGTTTGTATCCATAGAGGCCAATCCAGAGTTCTGTTGACTGACAACAGTAGATGCAATGTTCATCTTGAACTTCTGGAGTCCCATGATCTTCTCTTCCAAAGTGTCTTTGGTGATCAATCTGTAAACGTTCACAACCTTCTTCTGGCCCAATCTGTGAGCTCTATCCATGGCTTGCAAATCGTTCATAGGGTTCCAATCATGCTCAACAAAAATAACAGTGTCAGCACCAGTCAAATTCAATCCCAAACCTCCAACCTTGGTAGTCAGCAACAACACATCAATCGATGGGTCCTGGTTGAACTTCTGGACAATCTTTTGACGATCCCTTGGATCAGTGCTACCATCCAATCTCATAAATGTGACTGATGGAAGGTGCTTCTTCAACAAATCCCTCTCAACCATGTCCAACATGTCTTTCAACTGACAGAAAATCAAGGCACGATGCTGGGAAATCACATCACCAAACCCTGACTTCTTGTCAACATCTTGGGTACCAATACCACACTCAAGCAACAAGTTTTTGAGTGCCACCAACTTTGGAGCATGTTTGATATCATGCAAACTGAGACCAGTAGTTCTCAAGTAATTTTGCACGTCATTGTACTGCGGGTGGGACTCGTTCAACACCAAAGATGGATGGTTACAGAGCTTTCTCATGTACTGTAAGGCCTGGAAGATATGAGTCTTCTTGTTTTCTTCAACCTCGGTGGTCTGGATCTCATCAGCCACAATAGTCTTCTGCTTCTTAGCAAAGTCGTTATACAACTGCTTTTGTAAATCACCCAACTGACAGTAGTAGTCCTGAATGATCTTTGGTGGCAAGTCCGACAACACTTCCTCCTTCAAACGACGTAGCATGAATGGAAGAACTTGCTTGTGAAGAGCCTCCAAAGCCAATGCACCAGCTTCCTGCTCTTTGGATGACACCTTCGAGTTTCTCGAGGCAGCAATTGGTTTGGCAAATCTCTCTTGGAACGACTTCTCAGTACCCAAGAATCCTGGCATCAAGAAGTCAAACAAAGACCACAACTCCAACACATTGTTCTGGATAGGCGTACCTGACAAGATCAATCTGTGGTTGGCTCTCATCTTCTTGACAGACTTGGTCAACTTGGAGTTGGCGTTCTTGATGATATGACCTTCATCCAGGACACAGTAGTTGTAATCCTTAGCAGACAAAAACTCGACATCATTACGAGCAACGTCATAAGAAGTGACAACAATGTCAACACCTTCAAATTGGCTCTGAATGCTCTTTCTGACAGAAGGACCACCAGCGTAGACCAAAATCTTCAAAGCAGGTGAGTACTGGTTGAATTCTTGTTCCCAATGACCAGTCAAAGATGGTGGACAAATGATTAAAGAAGGAAGAGGTCTCGTTTCAGGAGATTGGGTAACCTTGTAGTCTTTAGCTCTCAAGTGATGATCACTGGCAACAATACAAATGGTCTGCAAAGTCTTACCTAAACCCATGTCATCACAAAGAATGCCATGTAAGTGATACTTGCTCAAGAATGCCAACCAATTAACACCATCCTGTTGATACTTTCTCAATGTGGCATTGATAGCAACAGGCAGTTCAAATGGCTTGGACTTGGAAGGATCCATCATCTGTTGAATGAACTCACGCTCCTTCTCTCTGCCTTCCAACAACTCCTTTGGAACATCTTCAGGGTCAGGAATACCAGCTTCCAAAGGAACGAGCTTGATGATGGATGCAAATGCAGTGGTAGCAATAACACGAACATCCTTATCCGCATCACTCATACGACCAAGAACAGGAACAATCAAGAAGATAACATATGGTAAGATGTCGGCATCCATCGTGTTAGAAAGATGGTAAACTGCTTCGATACCACCTTGACGTTCAGAAATGTCACCAGCATTGTTTAAAAGTGGCAACACCTCCTTGACAACGAAAGGAATAGCCCTTGATGGAACCAGTCTAGACAATACTGCTAGTGTCTTAGCACATGAGTATCTGAAGACAGAGTACTTTGATCTCAAACCGTTCAAGATGGATGGCAACAAGTCAAAGAGCTTGTTGTACAATGATGTATCAAAGGTTGGTGCAAGAGCCTTCAAAACTCCCAAAGCATCAACCACCAATTGGCCAGCCTCGTCGTCAGTCTCGTTCAACGGAGCAGAACAGAGTTTCTCAAGTGGTTCGAAGACGATCTTTGTCAACTGTGGGACCTTCTCGAAGATATCACCCTTGAACATACGAAGGACGTTCTCCAATGACATCTTGGCGCCTCTTCTCTTGATTCTTGCCTCCTGAAGAGCTTGTTGTTCAAGAAGTGCAGTGTCAACAGCAGCCTCTTCCTTACGGATGGACAAAATTGTAGTCGTGATCTCCTTGGAAGATGCAAACTCTGGAACCTCAGAAGTATCAACACAGAGGAAACCACACAAGTTCTTGGTGATCTTGTCAGAGACATTAGGCTTACCACTCATGATCAACTTCAGAATCAAGTCAGCAACAGAAACGGCAGAACGATACTGCAAGTCCTCCAATTCTTCAGATTTGATGCTGTCCATCAAGGAGCGAATATATGGATTGAGCTTCTTTGGCAAATCACTCAAAACAATCGCAGCCGAAGCGTAGTTGGCAAGAATGGCGTTAGAACGACTGGTTCTGAGATGTTGGGCCTCCTTAATAGACTGTGTGACTCTAGCTTTGGCATCTTCCAATGGCTTCATAGCAGACATTTTGTAGACATTGGTCAGCTGTTTCAACATCTTGTCGTACTTCTCATTGACCACACTTTCAGCCAATTCCAAACTGAATGCACCTGGACCAGCATCATTCTCACCTTGAACAACAATAGGAAGTTCTGGTGTCTTGTTTGGAGGGAGGTTACCTTGATCAATGAACACTCTCATGAGAGACTGGCATTGTGTTCTCACGGCCTTCAAAGTTGGAACAAGTTCTCTGTAGTTGCCAAGGGTGGATGGATCTGACAATACGTCAACAAAGTTGTTATAGAAGGCGTCAACAACAGTCTGTGAAGGTTTCTGGTCTCTTTCAAAAAGGCAAGAACAGTACTCCTTGATCACGATCGATGTCATCAATCTTGGAGTAGAGTGTGGTGTGATCGTGTACTTCTTGAGCAACTTTACAAGGGTGGTGACAGAGTCTTCATCCAAGTATGACAAAATCTGCCCCAAAGCAGTGGCAGATGCAATTCTGGTTCTGTAGAATACTTCAATACCGAGCAGTGTGATATCACCAATGATCATAGGACCATCAATGTTGACGCGTTCAGTCTCGGGCACTGGGATGGCTGGTTCTGGGTTTGGAGGACTTTTACGCTTTCTTCCACGTTTGGCTGGTTGTTGGACCTTCTCTTCCTCTTCGTCTTCAAATGATGGTATCGTAGTTGGTGGATCGAATGCCATGCCAGAAGCTTTCATCAAATATGCAGCGTTCATGGTGTAGTTGTATCTTGAGACACCAATTGGAGTCATCAGAAGGCCAACAATTGCTTGGACATGTGGCAGAATGAGAGTGACCAAACTGACATCTGGTTGATTAGAGACTTCGAGGAGCAACTTACCAAAGACGTCCTGTGAGATGGCCAACACTTCTTGGTTCTGTTCCAAGAGCAAATTCTGATAGATCAATCTGAATGCTTGGCCATCAATCCAATTCTTGGTCGAAGCATCTGGAATGGAGAGGAACGCAAGTAACGTGTTGAGCACAGATTTTCTGACGTTCGTGATGGAGTGTCTGAGGAACGGATAGAGTTTGGGAACCAAGTTGTAGAGAGCATATTCTTCATTCCCTGAAGCCTCTTCATTGATTACTTCGAGGACTTCTGGATGTACGCAGAGCTTGGACAAGAGATCCATGACGGCTCCAATGGATGCAGATAGATCATCTTTCAACTTCGTCAAACAATCCCAAAGTGTTGCAATCACTGTCTTGACCGTAGACTTTCTGAACTTGATGAACTCTTCTGTGATTGGTGCAAGTGTGGATGCAGCAACGGCTTGGACATCATCTGAATCGTTCAAACCATGTAACACCATTTTGATAACATCATCGAGAAGTTCCGGCTGCTGTGCAAGGATATCAGTTCTGACACTGACAAAGTATCGAAGACCGAGCATACCACCATGACTTGCCTCCCAGCATGGTACCCTTTCACCGTCTGGGGTAGATTGTAAAACAAGTTCATCCAAATGTCTGAACACTTTCACAACGAGGTCTGCATCGAGATGTATCAACAAAGCGGCTAACGTCTGAGCAGCAGATTCTCTGACTGGTGCAACAACAGTATCATAAACGAAGTCACCAAATCGATCCAGTGCAAACACTGTCAATAACCGACTTGAAAGGTCTTCCAAAGTCTGTCTGTTTTTGTGGTTGTTCTCTTCCAGTGATCTTCCTCTGATTCTTCCAGCACCTTTGCCATGCTTCTTGATGAGTTCTCGAAGTCCAAGAACAGCACCATGTCTTGATTCCCATCTCTCTGCAAAGAGGTCAACAATGAGAAGTTCATAGATGCCTTGGAATGGCCAAACCAAACCAGCAACCTTGGCATGTTCGGCAAGGATAGGTGGAATCTCTGGGGCCTTGGTCTCGACAACAATCTTGTTTCCACCAGCTTGGTCTGTTATGTCAACGTTGTTGTTTGGTTCTTGTTTAACTTGTGTTGACGTTGTAGAGACGTCGGAATCAACCAATTTCCGTGATATCGAACTTTGTGAGAGATCGACTGGTCTGCTCTTTTGTCCTCCTGTCTTGGCCTCCATCTTGGCTTTTCTTTTTGCCATGGCAGCGAGTCTCTTGTTGTTGGCTGCTGTGTTTCCAGCGCCGGGACTTGCAGACTTGGACCCCGGTGGAGTTTCGGATGCAAGTGATTGTTCTTGTTTCACCTCGGTCTTGATTTCTTCGGTGCCTTCACGCTCCAATTCATCATCAAGTCCAGTGGAAAGGCAAAGGGCTCGGCTTGTTGATGTCTTTTGTTTCTTCAAGTTGTCGATTGATTTTTGTGATGTTGAGTCGATATCTGAGCACGACAGGAGCTTCTTCCCCGTCTCCAAGATGGTATGGAGGTCCCATTGGTCGAGCGAGATGAAGTTGGAGTCGCCATTGAGGAGCTCCATCTCCTGTTGTTCAATCTTGACCTGGTCTTCCGACAGTTCTTCGACCTTAATGGTGTCTTGCCCGTCTTCAGCGTTGGGATCCCAACAAGGAGCATGCGACGCGATGCCTCCAAGTGCTCTGGCAGCGGCGGTTCTCGTCTCCCATTTCCTTGACGTGAGATAAGGGAACACTCGACTCAGGAGGTTCAGCACTTCTTCTGGGTGTGCCTTTGCAAGGTCGCTGAGCTGGTCAGCCGCTGTGTTTCTGATGAAGGGCGTTGAGCCCGTGTCCAAGAGGAGTACGAGACGATCGAGTCTGGACATGTTTGGTATGTGTGTGTGGCTGGAGATCCAATGTGTCGAATGGGCCGCAGCAATTGGGGACCGCTGTGTTCAGTTGTGTGATGGCGCGCGATCTGTGATGGTGTTTTGGTGGTTGGCGCCCCACGGAGTTGTGTATTTTGATCTGGGAATCGTGGTACGGGGACAACTTTTGCGGTTATGTGGCCCTGGGTAGCGATTCGCGAGGTTTCGCGCTTTGACGCTGCTTCGATTCGAGGAAAATTGGCCGGGTTTTTATACGGCGAGCGGCCGGAGGCGAATTTGGCGCGGTGTTCAAAGGCTCATGCACCTCTCGGAAGGCCCATTTCTCGGGCTTGGGCCTTTCTCTGAGGATGGATTAAGGAGAGGTTTGCGGAGTTTGTTGGTCTTATTGATAGTAGATAGTACGGCCCATTTACTCCCGGTTTTGCCATAGTATATACTGTTTTCCCCGACTCTTCAGCAGCCAGCGCCACCGAGCAAAACGCGTAAGAGCGCGTGTTGAAATGTTGAAATTCACAACAGTCGTGATCATCCAAAAACAAGCAGCCGTGAGTGGTTGAACGTGTGTGGGGTGTATTCCGGTTGGTAGTGGGATCTTGAATCTTCCACAGACGGTTGGCGAATCATCACATTGGCATCCGTTAAACATCTCATTGTACGTGACTGTTTGCTACAAAACACCAGCTGCCCAACTCACCAACCCCGTCACGGTGCCCCCTGCACAGGGCGATAGGGGTAACACCACAAACAGAGATATATTCACAGGCTTTTACTGGTGTACCATGTTGTTGTGAAGATCTCTAGTCCACTCCCATGTCCTGGTTGAAGCTTGAACCTGTGTGTATCGCACAAGATCATAGTATATCTCTCCCCAGCTTCCCGCTCAGGCACCAGGATCTCAACCTGAGTGGCGAGCGATGTAAACGGCTCACAAGGAACAGCAACTATCTATCAGCGCTGTAGGATTTTGCTCAGCCTCCAATTGGTGATAGGAGACATATAAACCTCAGCTTCATCGTAGCATCAACAGAACTCCAGTTTCACCCGCCATACCCACACAGAAATCCCTTTTCCAGAGCTGGCCTCCCCAACGCTGCTGCCCTCAAAAAGGTGCCACAGCTCGCAGCTCAAATCTTCAACCGGGCTCAATAACCTTTCCGTATTCGGTGCCAACAAATTTGGTGTCCGGATGTTCCGAGCGGGACAGCAGTCACAAGTTGCGTGAAAACTGCTCCGCGACACAAACCCCCCCACTGAGGTGTCTGGATGTTTTCCACTTTCGCGAACTTTGCCCTCCGCTTGTGTGTGCGCGCCTGGCCCTGCTCGACAAACAAAAATTGATCTTTTTTCACTTCAGTTCATCGACTCCACTTGCAACCTTCTGATACCCTCATCCAACTAATAAGTCCAAGATGCCACGTAAGTACTCACTGTGCTCTTCTTCTCCACTATCACATATCCTGCCAATGGGATTCTCTCCTGTTGTCTGCTTTTCCTTGTCATAGGATGAGCTCTCAGCTTGATCTCTTGAGAATCCTACGCACGATACATAAGAGGTTCGGGTCCTCGGAACACGGCTTGCTCTGTCTTGCTCTTTTTGTTTCCAACACTTAACATGCTATACTCTGAAATTGGGCTATCTAAGGAGTCTCTGTTGAATTCCTGACACTTCAACTGCAGCTCTGGTCAATGGACGTGAAAAGTTTTTCTAGGGATGGGTTATATCGAGATTGGGTGCCTTCCAAAAGGTTAATTCTACATGAGGTTCATGGCTTTCATTATTGCGAGCAAGTTCCTTCTTGATTTTGCATCTTGGGTATGTGGTTCTGTCAACTTTGATGTTTTCCTGATTGACATGTCATGAAGGTTTACTGACATGGTGTGGAGTTGTTACAACAGGGGGTCGACCTTCCGTTGAACTATACCATATGGCAGATCTGCTGGACCTTGATTGTACTTCCATGTGTTCTGGATCCTCCCAGCTCATTCTCGTTCTCCCTCCTGCTTGAAATCTTTTCACTTCTTGACTACAATGATGGCCCATACAATTTCACTTAGCGTTAAGTTCCTGGAACAAAAAGTACATGTGGACCTCTCAACCTTCTTATGTAGATATCACTGATGGATGGGAACAACTCTTTTTCCGATGTCAGACATGCTAACATCCAATAGGTGCCCCAAGAACTTACTCCAAGACCTACACCGTCCCAAAGAGACCATACGAGTCTGCTCGTTTGGATGCTGAGTTGAAGCTCGCTGGTGAGTTCGGTTTGAAGAACAAGCGTGAGATCTACAGAATCAACTTCCAGTTGTCTAAGATCAGACGTGCTGCTCGTGACCTTTTGACCAGAGACGAGAAGGACCCAAAGAGATTGTTCGAGGGTAACGCTTTGATCAGAAGATTGGTGCGTGCTGGTATCTTGTCTGAGGACAAGAAGAAGCTCGATTACGTCTTGGCCTTGAAGCCAGAGGACTTCTTGGAGAGACGTCTCCAGACCCAGGTTTACAAGCTTGGTTTGGCCAAGTCTGTTCACCACGCCAGAGTTTTGATCTCCCAGAGACACATTGCTGTTGGTAAGCAGGTTGTCAGCATCCCATCTTTCGTTGTCAGATTGGACTCCCAGAAGCACATTGACTTCGCTAAGACCTCCCCATACGGTGGTGGTAGAGCTGGTCGTCTTGCCAGAAAGAACGCTGGTAAGAACTCTGAGGAGGCTGCTGAGGAGGAGGACGAGGAGTAAACGCCTCTCTTTTGTTAATGTTATAAAAGTTTGTCCTTGACTCTTGGCCTTTTTTATTTGACTTGTCTGTAGAGCTGAGACGATGGATTTGTATATTACGGGTATAATTTATGAACTATGGTAATGAATTGAATTGTAGTTGTTTATCTCGATCAAAGTTTGTTGTGCCTGTCACCTGTGTGTCTGTGTATCGTGGATCGTGATGTAACAGGGCCTATCTTCTGGTGCTCGCACGACGGTCTGCGACACAAAGGTTGCTCACCCCCGATACAGTTGTCGAAAAGTGGGTTCTGTTCGACGTTACCATCTCTGTGTTCACTAACAAGAGACAGGTTTGAATCTATAGAGGTTAAACATGGCTCATACGTGAGTTTTTTTACTGTTGAGGAGGGAGTGTGGGGCAGTACAGAGGAGTAATTCCCAGTTTTGACTTCTGATACCCCATAGTTCCTACTACCGATTCACAGGAGCCAAAGGAGCCATGAACCACACAACCCACAGTATTCACAGATCAACTAACAAATCGTCACCAGACACGGTTATCGCAGACGTACTCGTTACAAGTTTGCCCGTGACTTTAGAAAGAATGGTCCCCCAGGCATCAAGACTTATCTCCACACTTACAAGAAGGGTGATATTGTGGACATCAAAGTCAATGGTGCCATCCAGAAAGGTATGCCACATTACTACTACCACGGTCGTACTGGATACGTCTTTGACGTGACTAGATCTGCCGTTGGTATTCTCTTGTACAAGGTGTTGGGAAACGAGTACATTGAGAAGCGTATCCACGTTGGTGTTGAGCACGTTAAGCACTCTGACTCGAGACTTGAGTTCCTCCAGCGTGTGAAGGAGAACAAGAAGAAGAAAGAGGAGGCCAGGGAGCACGGTGAAAGAGTCCAGCTCAAGCGTCAGCCAGCTCAGCCAAGAGAGGGTCACTTTGTTAGCACAAAGAACAATGCTGTTGTTACGTTGGCTCCACAGGCCTATGCGACCTTCATCTGATTCGGCGAAATTGTTTGTTTGGAGGCTTCTTTGTGGTTGTGTAGCTGGTTTATACTCCTTCAAAGCAAGCCGTTTGGTTTTTATGTCTGTTGTAGTGTAATTCAAGCTCCTCTATCATGTAGTACTAAAATCAGTCGACTGCTTACGTAACCAGCCACATAAAATTTTCCACTTTTGAAGGTCTCGGAAACAATGATGAAACAAGTTTGTGACAAGACAACACCAGGTTGAGGTCTTCTCTGACACTTTTTTCAACGTCTCAGTACTCTTTGTCTGTTGCTTTGTGGCTTGCTAATTTTAAGCTCACTTTTTCCAAGCGATTCCTCTGACTTTTGATACAGCAAGAGAGCTCATCTCATCGCATCACGGACCGTTACTCATCATATCGAAAAGAGGACCTTCCCATTCCCAAATCCCCATCTATCCTGCTCCCTGATACACTTATAGACCATAACATCACAAACACAGACATCAACAACCATGGCAAAAGACCTCAGATCGATAGAAGCCGAGGCTCAAGAGTCATCATCATACCTTGCCTCAGATGAAAAATCATCAACACAGAAGCCACGCACCGGCACAGAAACACATAAGGACGTGAAACCATGGGTGCATTTCGTTGCTGGTGGTGTTGGTGGTATGGCTGGTGCCATTTTCACCTCGCCGTTTGACGTTGTTAAGACACGATTACAAAGTGACGTCTATGCTGCCCAGTACAGAAAGGCTATGACTTCTTCCAATCCCGTCTTACAAGCAACACAACATTTCCGTGAGACGTTTGGTATTATCGGTGGTGTTTACAGAAATGAAGGTTTCAGGGCCTTGTTCAAAGGTTTGGGACCAAACTTGGTTGGTGTGATACCTGCCCGTTCCATCAACTTCTTCACGTATGGTGTTGGTAAGGAACTCATCTCTAAGAACTTCAACAACGGTGAAGAGGCCAGTTGGGTCCATTTATGTGCTGCTGCTTGTGCTGGTATTGCCACCTCGACTGCCACAAATCCAATCTGGCTTATCAAGACCCGTTTACAACTGGACAAAGCTGCTAACAAGCTTTATAAGAACTCGTGGGATTGTCTCAAGACTGTGGTTAAGACAGAAGGTATCCATGGTCTCTATAAAGGTCTCAGTGCCTCTTACTTGGGTTCTGTTGAGAGTACATTACAATGGGTTTTGTATGAACAGATGAAGAAGGTCATTGCCGATAAGGCCAACAAGAGAAGTCGTGATGGTCATGAAAGAACGTCATGGGACTCTTTCTTGGAGTGGGGTGCTCGTTCCGGAGCTGCTGGTGGAGCCAAGCTCATTGCTTCTTTGATCACATATCCTCATGAAGTTATGAGAACCCGTTTGAGACAAGCTCCTTTGGAAGGTGGTAAGTTGAAGTATACTGGATTGGTGCAATGCTTCAGACTTATTGTCCGTGAAGAAGGTCTTGCTTCCATGTATGGTGGTTTGACTCCACATTTGCTCAGAACAGTGCCTAACTCCATCATCATGTTTGGTACTTGGGAGCTTGTGATAAAGCTTTTGTCTTGATATCCCTCCCTTTATGATGCCTTTTTATGACCAACTTACGATCTTGTCGATAGTCACATTTCCTCTACTTGTTGATAAACTGTACATACATATTATCTCCCTGTTTCTTCTTCTTTCTGTATTCAAACGCGTGGGATGTCTCCCTGGTATATAAACTTGAGTGTCTGATCAACGGAGTACCGTGGTTTCTCAACGTCTTCCATCTTCTGGTCTTCGTCAACATCACCATCTTCAATCTCTTGCTTGGTAAATGACCCAGTGAACTGATGTTTCTCTCTCTCGTCCAGCATGGCTTTAACAGCCCATTGGGTCAATCCCTCGTCATCTTTCAAGAGTATATCAGTGCTCTTCTCCTTGGATTCTTGCACCCATTCAACGACCTCTGGTTGTGGTTTTTTCCTTAGTAGCGTCGTCAAGAGACCCTCTTGCTCTGTGGTGGGGAACTGTGGCAATGGGTAAGAAACCGTTTTGTCCAGCACGTCAGAGTAATCCGTTAGTGTAGACGATAGCGACGCCAGCTGTGTCAGGACAATGTTGAACTGTGTTTGTAAAGAGACGTAGTGTGTCAGTTGTGGGTTCTTGAACTCGGCCTGGAGCTTTGAGAGAGTGTGTGTCAGCTGTGTCAGTCGCAGTCTGAGAGCCTCGAGTGCTTCCACCGGGACGCCTGAATGGTCTGCTTGCTGTTCCTGTGGCGGTGCTTGCATTATTGTGGGGCTTTGATGGTATTAGTTGTTGGCGGTGGTGCTGCTGCTGGTGCTGGTTGGTGGTGTTGATACCGTTGTTTTGTGTGTGTTTTTCGCACCTACACAGACCACAACAAGAGGACCAACTGTACAGAAGTGTGGTGAAGACGAGAGCTATAAGAGATGGCCAAGTCAAATGTTAACCCTATGGAGGCAGAAAGTATGCTTATCCTTTTTCCCCCATCTAAATCGCAGCTCTGAGTGACTAACCGGGAACCACAACAGGACGTCGACAGAAGGCGAAGGAGATCAAGAAGAACAAGGAACAGAAACAACAACAGAAGCTCGAAAGGCTGAAAACTACGAATCCACAGAGACTTGAAAGACGTATTGATGATCTTGAAGCTAAAAAATTGAAACAAAATGGCCATCTGGGGCCCGAAGAGCGTGTTTTGGAAGGATTGAAAAGAGACCTTGTACAACTGAGGAAGCTTACGGGTGAGGATATAGAGGATGTGGAACCAGTGGAAGAAGAGAACGTGCTCCAGACAGAAGAACAATCAAAGCCTTTGGGTAAACAAAGCGTCTTCTACAATCCTGAATGGAACCCATTGGGCAAATCTCCAGAAGGGTACGCCAATGTCAGTATATCATCTATCAAAGAACCACATCACTACGACGCTGACCCAGAGACATTGAACATCCCACTACCGGAAGGACCACGGCCCAAGTTCTATAAGATGCTTGATGATGAAGTCAAGACAACGTATGAATCCAAAAGCGCTACTTCTGGACCTGTGTTTGTGCCCACTGCTGTCAAGAGGAAGATTGATCAGGTCTGATGAGTACCGTTTAGCATACGTCCCATTCTGTCTCTTGTTTAGTGTTCAGATGGCATTTATACACAAGATATCCAGCACTTGAACCAACATTAATGCCATAATAGCTGTGTAGCTGGCCAAAGCTCTAGACGACCGGCGGTTAACCCCGATCGGGAACCCTTCCCATTTGAGACACACGCACACCACCCCTTGTTCCTGAGACCTTGTTCCTTGTTCGCTGGATGCCTTGTTCCCAGATGCCGTGTGCCTTTTAAAACGGCTCGGTTGGCTTCTGTTGCATCTCGGTCTCTGCTTGCCGTTTAGTTCTCTCTTGGCAGCCCATCGAGACCTCATTACACAGCAATGACCCAGCACGGGCCACTATCAACAGTTCCATGTCTCGCCTGCCGTCTCAGAAGGAAGAAGTGCGATAGAGCTCTTCCGTGTTGTGATCGGTGTTTCCGTCGTGATCTGGGGGATATGTGTGTCTACAAAGATCCCATTGGCCTCTTCCTCAAGAGCTCTTCTGCCACGGTCCTCAAGGAGAGTCAGATACGTGAGGAGCTGAGCAGGGAGGTGAGGTTCAACGAGTCCTTGCTTGAGTATCTCAGGATGAATCTGCTTGTTGGTGATCGGATGTTCAGAGCTGTTGCCACATTGCCCATCGAACAGTCAAGCGATGCCCTTGAGATCGTCATATCTGTGCTCAACAACGAGCGTGTGAAGAACACGAAACAGAGGTCACTTAAGCTCTCTTTACAGACAGTGGCTCTCCAGCAGTTTGATGAGATGTGCCTTGCCGAGTTTGTTGGTCTTTGCAGTGGTGATAACACCGCCAATGCCTTTACGTCTCTGTTACAAGAGCTCACCACTTTCCTCCCTGACGAGACCACTTTGAAGAAGATCTACAGCACAGCGAGGAGGGTAAACCAACCTCGTTTCGTTATGGGTCCTCCCCGCTTACCCAACACATTGTTCACATCCATGGAGTCGCTCATCTCATACCAGAACGGTCTCCCTATCATAGGGGTAAGTCTCTCGCGAGACAAGGACAAACTGCCTCTTTTGATTCTACTTCTGATATCCGTTGCCAAATCGCATTCCCTTCTTTCTGCCACGTTTGCAGACCTTGGGCCTCTGTCCAGTGTCAAGCCATTCCTTTACCTCCGTTACGCCACTGCAGTGCTCAAAATCACCACAGACGACCAATACCACTCTTTACCACTCCTTCTTGCCATGGTCAAACTCCACTTGGACACACAGTACAATTCTTCGGCGTCAAGCTTCTCTTTCTCAAGATCACACACACATCAGCGTGCATTGACCACAAAGAGCCTTGTCAGTAGGGCCAAGGTTCTCCACTGGAACCAGGACCTTCGTTCTTTCTATCCAAGTCTTTCCCACGATGAGCGAAGAATGTACAACGACACATGGACACTCTTGGTGTTTATGGACCTCATTGACTCTTTGGAACTCGGACATCAACCATCGGTCCAGCTTTCGGACTTCAGATCATGTGCTGAGTCTGAGATGAAGACATTGCCAGCATTAAGAGTATGCCATGAAGTTCTGTCCACTGTGAATGTCCTTGAAGGTGAAGTCTCCGCTGAGGTGATGATTCAAGTCCTGCTTGACAGTATCACAAAGATAAAGAAAGCATTTGGACTTCTTGGTACCACCTTCAAAGAGGATCATGTTCATTCTCTTGACTTCTCAGAATGGAAGGATCGAATCACCCCTTCAGTCATCTCTGGTTATCATATACTCTTAGAAAGAAGATTGATGAGACTTTTCATGTTCAGTATCATCCAGACGCTATACTGTATGGCATCTCGTCGCTTTGAAGAAATTGAACCAACAGGAGAGACAATAGCAAAGGCTAGAGTCATTGATGTCCTTGCACATAAGTATTCATTCGTTGCACTCTCATTTCAAGTCACCAATGCTCTGTATGCCTGTTCTAAAGGCGCTGACATGGCCAACCACTATTCCTTTGTCTTTGTCCAAGGGTTCCTTCATGATAGCATTGCATTTGAAATGTCTGGTTCTGGACGATCATTGGTATGGCTGTTGTCTAAGCTTCAAAGTTTAACTGGGTTGACTACACAAGAACTAAGTGATCAGTTGTTGTATCAAAGAGATGATGAAGATATGTTGAAAAGTGTGATTGATAAGCTATCCAGAAGACCAGAATTTGCTCAATTGCTCTTGGATTTCGACTTTGATGACTTTGCCAGTGATGAAGACCCAGAGAAGCTTGTTGAGTTGGAAAGACTTGTTGATCCTCGCAATATGGTCTTCATATGTGTTTCCAACATCTTAAGATTCTGTGACTACATTTCAAAGAGTAAATACATGGATTTCTCCATGATCAAGATCTCAAAGACATTCATGTTGGGAATCCGGTATTCTTTTGTTGGTATTAGAATGTTCTTCCCAAATGAGGTTAAAGAGTACCAAGACATGTTGAGAGCTGGCGTGGACCCCACACAGACTGTCAACAGTACACTCGTCACGGTTGACCCTTTGGCTAATGACTCATTTGTCGGTACTTTCAGAGACTTGTTTGAAGAAGGTATTGAGACTTCTAAAGAGTTTGACCTTGGCCACTTCTTTGGTTCCAACTACGATGCAAACTTGCAAGAGACGTGGACGAGTGGCCTCCTTAGCGGGTCTGAGTATCCATTGTTCTGATATGTAAATGCTTACGACTACAATATGACTACTCGTTGACAACGTACAACTCGTTGAAGATGGCGTAGACGGAGACAGCGGTGGCAGTGGCCAAGATGCAGGGATCTTTGTGAGTGGGGTGTTACCTGGGAGGGCATCGATGATGGAGGTGGCCTTACTCTGCTCTGGGGTTGGAGGTTGGAGCCTGGGAAGAAAGGGAACGGACACCAATTGATCCATGTTGTTAAATGTTAGTATGTTGGTTTATAAATGGGCATGTATGGATCATGTGCCCGGGGTCCGGGTGCGGGGATGGGCCCTGACGGTCTGGTGAATTGGCTTATAATGGAATCAACTGAATGCTTCATGAACTGATGAAGTGATGGTCGTGACACGCTTCCTTGTAAAGTGCCTACTTAGTATCCAGGTGGCATTTACCTATAAGATCTCCAGCACTTGAACCAATCTGAATCTAGTATATGTAGCCGTGTGCCTGGCTAAATAGTATACGACGCGCACCTAACCCCGATCGGGTAATTGAGACAACCACACCCCAGCATCCAGGGCCCACAACGTCACGCCCCTTGTTTCTGGGCCCTTGTTTCTTGCTCCCTGGACGTCATCTTCTCTGCAGTGTGCCTTTTCAAACAACACTGTTGGCTTCTGCGGCAGCTCGGTCTCCGTTTACAGTTTGGTTCTCGCCTGTCAACACATCAACACTCAACACATCATTCTACAGCACACCACAATGACCCAACACGGGCCACTATCAGCTGTTCCATGTCTCGCCTGCCGTCTCAGAAGGAAGAAGTGCGACAGAGCTCTTCCATGCTGTGATCGGTGCTCCTCCCGTGAGCTGGGAGATCTGTGTGTCTACAAAGACAACATTGGCCTCTTCCTAAAGAGCTCTTCTGCCACAGTCCTCAAGGAGAAGCAGATGCGTGAAGAGATGACGCGGGAGATAAGTTACAACGAGTGCTTGCTTGAGTATCTCAGTATGAACTTGCTTGTTGTTGACCGTATGGCCAGAACTGATGATTCCAGGGGTAATGAAGGGTCCCAAAGATCCATCTCTTCACGTACCGCGTTGCCCACTGAACAGTCGGGCGATGCCCTTGACATCGTCATATCTGTGCTCAACAACGAGCGTGTGAAGCACACCCGACAGAAGTATGTTGAGCTCTCTTTACAAACAGTGGCTCTCCAGCGGTTTGATGAGATCTACCTTGCAGAGTTTGTTGGTCTCTTCAGCGGGGATAGTACCACTAATGCATTCGCTTCGTTGTTACAAGAGATCACCACTTTCCTCCCTGATGAAGCCACTTTGAAGAAGATCTACAGCACAGCGAAGAGAGTAAACCAACCACGTTTCGTCATGGGTCCTCCCCGCTTACCAGATAAATTATTTACATCCATGGAGTCGCTCATCTCATACCAGAACGGCCTCCCAGTCATAGCCTTGAATCTTCCACAAGACAAAGACAAACTGCCTCTTTTGGTTCTCCTGTTACTCACCATTGCCAAATCACATGCCCTTCTTTCTGCCACGTTTGCAGACCTTGGGCCTCTGTCCAGTGTCAAGCCAGTCCTTTACATCCGTTATGCCACTTCTTTGCTCAAAATGGCCACAGGGGACCAATACCACTCTTTACCGCTCCTCCTTGCCATGGTCAAACTCCACTTGGACACACAGTACAATCCCTCCGCATCAAGCTTCTCTTTTTCAATGTCACACACTCATCAGCGTTCATTTGCCACAAAGAACCTTGTGAGTAGAGCCAAAGCTTTCCATTGGAACCAGGACCTTCGTGCGTTCTATCCAAGTCTTTCCCACGATGAGCGAAGAATGTACAATGACACATGGACACTATTGGTGTTTATGGACCTCCTTGACTCGTTGGAATTGGGACTTCAGCCAACGGTCCAGGTTTCTGACTTCAGATCGTGTGCGGAGTCTGACATGAAGTCATTGCCAGTATTAAGAGTATGTCATGAGGTTCTCTCCACTGTGAACTTCCTTGAACGTGAAGTCTCTGCCGAGGTGATGATTCAAGTTCTTCTTGACAGTATTGCAAAGATAAAGAGAGCATTTGGGAGCCTTGGTACCACGTGCAAAGAAGACCATACTAATGCTCTTGATCTTTCGCATTGGAAGGATCCAGTCTCTCCTTCGTTCATCTATGGTTATCACCTACTCATAGAAAGAAGGTTGATGAGACTTTTCATGTTCAGTATCATCCAAACCTTCTACTGTATGGCCTCTCGTCGTTTTGAAGAGCTCCCGCAGACAGAGGAGGTTATTGCAAAAGCCAAAATCATTGATATCCTTGCACACAAGTATTCCTTTGTCACACCATCCTTCCAAGTCGCCAATGCTTCATCTGCCTCTTCTAAAGGTGCTGACATGGCCAGCCAGAACTCTTTCGTCTTTGTCCAAGCGCTATTTCATGATAGCATTGCATTTGAGATGTCCGGTTCTGGAAGATCGTTGGTATGGCTCCTGTCTAAGCTTCAAAATCTGACTGGTTTGACTACACAAGAACTAAGTGATCATTTGTTGTACCAAAAAGACGATGAAGATATGCTGAAGAGTGTCATTGATAAGCTTTCCAAAAGGCCAGAATTTGCCCAATTGCCCTTGGACTTCGACTTTGATGACTTTTCCAGCGATGATGACCCAGAGAAGCTTGTTGAGTTGGGAAGACTTGTCGATCCTCGCAATATGGTTTACATGTGTGTTTCCAATGTCTTGAGATTCTCTGCGTTCATCTCCAAGAGTAAACACATGGATTTCTCCATGATCAAGATCTCAAAGACATTCATGATGGGTATGCGGTATTCCTTTGTTGGTGTTAGAATGTTCTTCCCAGATGAAGTTAAAGAGTATCAAGATATGTTGAGGGCTACTAGTGCTGAACCTACACAAAGCTTCGTCGCGGTTGATCCTTTGGCCGATGACTCCTTCGTTGGTACTTTCAGAGACTTGTTCGAAGAAGGCATTGAGACTTCCAAAGAGTTTGATCTTGGTGATTTCTTTGGCTCCAACTATGATGCAAACTTGCAAGAGACTTGGACGAGTAGTCTCCTCAGTGGGTTTGAGTATCCACCGTGCTGATATACAAATGTTTATAGCTACAATATTTTGCATATATCATGAATTGTAATTGAGGAAGAGGATGGAGGTCCCCGGCAGCCATAGTGTTATATCAAATCACACCGAAGGAGAGGAGAAAAAACTTCCAAAATCATAAACGTTTCTAAAACTGTCATTTCAAAATTCCAAGATTCTTCTTTTACTTTTTAGAATCCAGAAATGAAGAAACCGAAACAAAAAGGATGTGAGGTTTTGTGTGTGTGTGTGTGTGTGTGTGCTTTGAATATGAGATGGATGGAAATAGAGAGAGAGCATACCACTTACTTAGCAGCGGCAAAGAGCTTCTCGATCTCAGCAACAGACTCCTGCAACACCTTGTCCTGGAACTTAGGGTTGGAGATCTCCTTCTCGACCTTAGCAATGACAGAGGAAGCCAACTGCTTCTGCTCCAACTGACGGACAGAAGCCTCGTATCTGACCCAAGACTCCAAAACGGACTTGGCCTCAGTGGCAATGTCAACCTTCTGCTTCAACTCAAAGGCCTGGGCCTCAAGCTCAACGGTCTCCTTGGAAACCTCGAACAAGACCTTGGTGGTGTCAACAACGTCCTTCATCTCAGAAACGGACTCGATTCTCTCCTTGACGGCCTCAACGTGCTTGACTCTGGAAGAGTTCAAGATCTCAGAGACAGACTTGATTCTGGAGTCAGCCCAGTCCTGGTACAATGGAGCGACAACCTTGGCGACGATACCGGAGAAAGCGGCAAAGGTGACAAGGAGAATGGTCTCCTCGTTGACAACGTACAACTCGTTGGAGATGGCGTAGACGGAGGCAGCGGTGGCAGTGGCCAAGATGGAGGTCTTTGTGAGTGGGGTGTTACCTGGGAGGGCATCGAGGATGGAGGTGGCCTTCTTCTGCTCTGGAGTTGGAGCCTGGGAAGAAAGGGAACGGACACCAATTCTGTTTGTACTGTTAGTATAGTTCATGCGGTGTATGGATGTGTCCGGTTGTGGGGGTGTAAAAGCCTGGTGTGCCTGGAGAATGGACTTGTAATGAAATCAACTGAATGCTTGATGAATTGATGAATTGATGATTGTGATGAACTCTCTTGTGAGTTGTAATTGACCAATTGAGTGTGTGGTTGATCTTGTATAACATACCCATGTGCCCGCCAGTATAAACATAAAGGGATCCCCCTAAACATCCACGGATCCACAAATAAACGAAACTCACGGTGAGGAACGCAAAGCGAAGGCAGCTGGACGAGCAGCTGTGTGAATGTTAGTATGAATATTCTCTTTTAATTGCAATTGGAGCAGTGTTGTTCTGTGTTGTAGTTGTGTAGCGACACGGTCGCCAGTCTCAACAGCACAGATCCACGCGCGCTGCACCGTTTCCAGAGCTTGGAAAATGGGTATGACGTACCTCTCAAGGACAATTGACGGAAGCTCATTGTGAACTGTGTTACTTGTCTCCTTGGGTTCAAGTGTTGGTCTCCAAACGTGTGTAAAGGTGTTTTTCTACGTCCACCCACCGCTCGAGGTTTTTGGGCAAATTTGTTTTCGCGGTTGGATCGCGTTCATTGGCCGGGTTGATTGCCTAATCGGGAAGGTCTCTGGTAATTAGGCTGTATGTATGGATAACGGAGATACATTAAATGATTCTAATTAAAGGCCCAGCGCTTGTAACGACGGCGTCCACAGTTGCACGGTGTTGTCATTGGACACAGAGGCCACCATCCACGGCTCGTGTGGGTTCCAGCTCAAGTCGTTGACACCAAGAAGATGACCGCCGTGTTGGAACACTAATGGTTCACTTTTACTCAAATCCCATAACTTGACTGCATTGTCATCAAATCCTGAAGTGGCGAGGACACTGTGCATTGTTGGATTGAACTCCACAGAGGAAACACCACCTTCGTGTGCCTGGATCGAGGATATTGGTGTTTCAAACTGTCTGATGTCCCAAACGTTGATCTTCCCGTTACCATCACCAGAGGCAACCAAGTACTGATGACCGTTGTTCCATGATACAGCATTGACACCTGATGAGTGTGATATTGAGGATGTCTTTGGATTCCCGGTGGTGCTCTGTCTTGTGTCCCAGACTTTGACCAAATCATCTTCAGAACCACTGACAAACATGGAATCATGGAATGGACACCATTCAACGTCATTAACACCAGAGCCATTATTCTTCCACTCCAGTTCCGCCGATAGTCTTTGAGACTTAACACATCTCGTTATATCCCATAATTTGATTTGTCCATCCATAGCACCACTCAACAATTTACCTTCTGAGTTATTGTTCCAAGATAAACCAAATCCTTCTTCGACATGACCTTTGCATTCAATTTCAGATTTGAACTCCATCTCAAGCGAAGAATGCTTCGTCTTGTCAAAGATGTAAACTGAACCAGCAGATGTAATGGTTGAAATGATATCAGGATTCTGTGGGAGGATCCGGGCACGATTGATCTCTCCTTGGTGCAAGATCTTTTGAATTGTGGATAGTTTACCACTGATTGGGTCTTTGCTTTGAAGCTCATGAAGATCGGAATCGTACTTGGATAGATCGGCCTCTTCTTGTGCAGGTTTCGTGGAGAATGCGTTGATCTGAACATGCTGTGGTAATGAAGAAGATGTATAAGTCGACGTTAAGAGACGGTATGCTGTCCTTCTTGGATTGCTCCTGATGAACGTGTTAGTTATGTTCTCCCTGAAAGCGAAGAAAAGATATAACTTACTCATCTTTATCAGGGAAGAATTGCACTGTCAAACTTGGCCAAACGTTGTTAAAAGTGTTCAAGTAGTCATACAACGCTGGAGCATTGGACTTCCAAGTGTGGTACTGCTCCGTTTTCTCTGTGTTGATGTTGGACTCAGGTTCTTCCACGATCTCTGTGTCTGACATTGCTGTTTGGTACTTCCGATCTATCAGATAACAGAGGCTTCAGTGTCCTGACTCAAAGAATAAAAAGAGACAAGCGCGTCCTTTTGGTGGGTGACACCGTACACGTAAAAAAACGCGAAACTGACGCGTTTGCTCTCTAAGCTCTTATACTACACAATTGATCTCAATAACAAAATAAATCAACCAAAAAATATACAAAGTCGATGCGGCTTCCACCTACATCCACTCCTTGAACTGGTTGATCAAACCCTTGGTGGATGGGTCGTGGTTCTCAACTGGCTTAGCGTCGTTCAACTCAGAGCCAATGACCTTGGCCAACACCTTACCGAGCTCAACACCCCACTGGTCAAAGGAGTTGATGTTCCACACGGCACCTTCGGTGAAAGTGACGTGCTCGTAGTAAGCGATGAGCGCACCGAGTGTGGCTGGGGTGATCTTCTGGGCCAGGATAGAGGTGGTTGGTCTGTTACCGGAGAAGACCTTGTGTGGGACGAGGCCACCAGTGGCACCTTCAGCTTGCACCTGTTCGGCGTCCTTACCGGTCAAAAGGGCCTCTGACTGTGCAAAGTAGTTGGAGGCAAGCATCTTCTGGTGGAGATTGTTCTCGATTGGGTTGTGTGATTGGGCGGCGATGATGAAGTCTGCTGGGATGGTCTTGGTACCTTGGTGGACAAGTTGGAAGAACGAGTGTTGAGCGTTTGTGGCTGGTTCACCGAAGAGGATGGATCCGGTGGAGTAGTTGGTGAAGACGTTACCACGGGTGACGGACTTACCGTTCGACTCCATGGACAACTGCTGGAGGTAGGCTGGGAAACGGTGGAGGTACTGGTCGAATGGAGCAACCAAATGGGTCTGGGCATCAAAGAAGTTGTTGTACCAAACGGACAAAAGACCACCAATCATTGGGATGTTCTCCTCGATTGAGGCGGAGGTGAAGTGGTTGTCCACAGCCTCGGCACCCTTGAGGAAAGCGTCAAAGTTCTCGTAACCAATGTAGATGGCGACAGAAGTACCAATGGCAGACCAGACGGAGTAACGACCACCGACCCAAGAGTCAAAGCCAAACATGTTCTTGGTGTCAATACCGAATTTGGAAACCTCCTCGGCGTTGGTAGACAAAGCAGCGAAATGCTTAGCAATGTGTGATTCGTCCTTAGCGGTCTCGAGGAACCAGGTCTTAGCAGAGTTGGCATTAGTGATTGTCTCGGCAGTGGTGAAGGTCTTGGAGGCAACGAGGAACAAAGTGGTCTCTGGGTTACACAACTTGAGGGCCTCGGCCATGTGGGTACCGTCGATGTTGGAGACGAAGTGGACGTGGAGACCTGGTTGGGCGTAGTGCTTCAATGCCTCGGTGACCATGACAGGACCCAAGTCTGAACCACCGATACCAATGTTGACGACATCGGTGATGCGCTTTCCGGTGTAACCCTTCCAGGCACCAGAGCGCACCTCTTCGGAGAACTCCTTGATGTGCTGGAGAACGGCGTCGACCTCTGGGGCAACGTTCTTACCGTCAACGGACAAGGCCTTGTTGGCTCTGTTTCTGAGGGCAACGTGGAAAACGGCACGGTCTTCGGTGTTGTTGATGTGCTCACCGGCGAACATGGCGTCTCTCAATTGCTCAACGCCAGCCTCCTTGGCGAGCTTGACAAGCGTGGAGAAGATCTCGTCGTTGAAGATGTTCTTGGAGAAGTCGAAGAGGATCTTGGAGCCGTCGAAGTTGGTGAAGGACTTGGAGTACTTGTCGAAACGTGCTGGGTCCTTGGAGAACTCGTCCACGACCTTGAGGTTCTTTCCCTCGGCGTCGAAGAGCTGCTGGAGCTCCTTGTAAGCTGGGAGCTCCGAGGCCAGCGAGAAGTTGGAGAATGACTTGGACATTTGGGCGATTGAAGGGCAATTGTGTGAGCTCTCGGGAGTTCAGGAGAAAGGGAGAGAAAGGTGTGGGAAGTTGCGCTTTTTGTTTCGCGGCCCAGCAGAGCCCGTCACCAGACGGAGAGGTGGGTTCCGGAAGCGAGGATCCGTGGGGAGCCCGGTGAACGCCCGGCTGGAGTGTGTGTTTGGAGTGTGTTTGTGTGTTGATTCAGTGGCGGTTCTGTGTGCACTTCTCTCCTTGTTTCTCCCTCTCTCCCTGCTTTTTTAGTCCCAGCTGCTAAAACGCTGCTATGTGCCATGTGATCTCCGTCCTCATTGTCATGTCAGAAATGTGTCTCGTACGATGATTCCGCCTTTCTGTGTAGGAAACGTGGTAAATAAACTGACAGCCTCATAGATGTATTAGTATAGTATTCTTAGCAAGAGATATCCATACTTATAGCTTCCTTGCTTCCAAAGTTGTGTTTGCTTACGTTGTTACACCCCCCGGGCGACCTCAATTTAGTGTGGGGTCCATCGCTCCATAAACCCCGGGGGTTCATACAGCGATACAGTAAGAGTTCATCACATTCATTAACATACAGAGATAGGATATAGAGGTATAAGATCACTCCCTCTGCTCGTCCACTTTCCTCATACTGTCTCCAACTTCATCCAACTTCTCTTTGACACTTTCGAGTTCTTTTTTAACACCGTCAAAGTACTCTCTGTTATAAAGCTTTTCTCTGACACTCTCCATGTCATTTGAGTCCCAAATGACTTTATGGTCATCGACACTATCCAGTACTTTCTCCACTCCTTTCAGCTGTTTCAAAAGCTCACCTTGAGTCCGTTTTAAGTCGTCCAACGCCCTCGTGTGGTCTTTACTAAAGAACGACCCATCTTCTGTGCTTTGTTCTGCCATCCTTCTCACATCGTCCAAGATGTCAATCTGTGTCCACAGCATGTCCTGGTAATCCACCGCGGGTCTCGCACGGTCCACTTTGTCGTTGAGTCTGTCTGGCGTTGGCGCCTCTTCCAAAGCTTCTGGTTCTTCTTCATCCCATTGCGAGTATGAAGTGGTGGTTCTGTACAACGACACGTCATTCGTAGGACTTCTCGTAGTGTAAGGAAACGGAAACGAGTCATGCTCCCCCACGCCTAACGGTGTCTTTGTTGGCTTCAAGTAGCTGTCCACAGTTGATGTTCGTTTGGCTTGGAACGGGTTTGGAGAGCTTTGCGTTGAGCTTCTCGTCACTGCCACCTGTGGGACTTGGAGTGGTTTCGGGTACACAACAACAGACCCACGTGGCTCCAGAGGCTGTGGTTCTTGTGACATTTGTATGGTTTGCCTTGTAAGACTTTTTGAGTAGGATGGCTGGTTGTTGTTGGTTGCTACTGGTTGTTGTTTGTAGTTGGTGCTTCCAGACACATTTGTGTTTTTCGATCAACAAAGGCCAGCACCGAACATCAATTACACAAATACACAACAAACACCGTATACAACCACACAAATACACCACGAACCGTGCAGACACACATCACAAAATACAATGATCAGGCGTGAGAGTCTGCCTCCCTGGCGCAAACTGCTCTACATCCGCCAGCCTTACGCAGACAACTACACAGACGGCTCGTTCCTCTCACAGTTGAAGCGTAACACGACTGTTAAGAAGCACTCTTTCCACAAACTGGCAGCCCATTTCTCACTAATTTCGCTACACCTGAACGTCCTTGCCATTACACACCTCGTCTTCTTAGGCATTTACTCGCACAAATGGGATCCAACGTTGCCAGTGTCGCTATCGTCGGCGTTGAGTGTCGTTCTCTTCACAGTCTACAACGTCTTCAACGCCGATCCAGCAATGACATCTTTACGCTCCTCAGTTGTCATCACACTGTTCATATTGACACTCTCGCCAGTGCTCAAATCACTCTCGGAATCAACGTCGAGTGACTCCATTTGGTCGCTCTCCGTTTGGCTCACCATAATCAACGTCATCACCACAGACTACCATTTCGACCTGGAGAACAAGTTCAACCCAATATTTGCTACAAACATCCTCTTAGCAGATGTCACTGTCCTTGCTTCCCGTCTGGAATCATCGACTGCCGTTTTCTGCTTCGTTCTCTTCGCCGTTCAAGTCCATGGGCTTTTCCCCGTATGGCAGACATGGCTTAGAGAGAACCATCCAACTCATCATTTAACGTTGATTTGGTCAATTGCATTATTCGTCTGCGTATTCATCCCTCAGATGCTCAGTTGTGAAGCGTTGGGTGTATGGATCGTGTTACACCTCTGTGTCGTCCTTGGATGTCCAGTTTACTTTTTAATGTTACAAAAGTACAAGGATGAGCTTCAAGGACCTTGGGATCCTGCTAAACCTCGTCTTTAATTCACGATAAATTTAACGTAACAATACAGCTTTCATTAGACTTTTATATAGTACAAAACTTCAACCTCTAAAAGCACCAGCTGCTAGGACCAAATTACCCTTTGTGAAATGAACATTGTAAACTGGTGTTCTTTTCGTGAAGAATGAAGCCAAATGATCAGCAGTTGGAATAATCTCTTTACGTCTTCTTGCCTCTTCAACTTTTTCTTTGCCGTTAACATTGACCGCAGTGGTTGGGTCATCACTTGTTGGGAATGGATCTGGTGCTGGTCCAGCCTCAGTAGTACCCCTTTTGATGTCCCACACTCTAACCGAGTTATCAGCACCACCAGATATTAAGATAGAACCCTCTTGAGAAAATGCCAAAGAATAGATAGAACTTCTTCCATGACCTCTCATAGTTTTCAAACGACGTCCTGAACCAATGTCCCAAATGTTAATCATAGTGTCTTCACCAGCAGACGCCAACCATCTTCCATCAGGAGAAACTGCTAAGGCATTAACAGCACCAGTGTGACCATTGAAAATTCTGACACAGTTACCCTTTTGAACATCCCACATACGACATGACTTATCAGATGAACCAGTAAACACGTACATCGAATTTGGATGGAATTCAACGGTATCAACATCACCCAAATGTCCAGCAAAGATCCTTAATGGATAAATATGATCACAACTCCATAATCTTGCCGTTTGGTCATGGGATGCAGTGGCGAAATAATGACCAAATGGTGAGAATTTGACATCCCATACCGGATGGTTATGACCTTTGTATGAAACCAATGCACTATAAGTGTCCAATGACCATAGTCTTGTAGTCTTATCCTCAGATGAAGATAGCAAATATCTGTTATCAGGACTGAATGACAATCCATAAACTGCACCACTGTGTCCAATCAATCTTCTTGTGTTATCCTCGTTATGTTTATCATTTTTAATGACAGATTTCAATGCACCTCCATCCAATGACCATAATTTGATATAAGAATCTTGGAATCCACCAGCAATGATCGTAGAATCATCGTTGAATCTCAACGTTGTCAAATCGTTATTTGTGTTGTGGAAAGTGTACATACAAACACTTGGAGCTGAAGCTTGAATTGAATCCAATTTGATCTTATCACGAGACTCCTTAACGTATTGTACTTCTCTCTTGACATCCATAGCTGTTTTCATTGGTAGTGGCAGCATTTCTTTCGTTGGAGTATCATCAGTGACTTGTGGTTGTGATTTTTGGAATTCATCAACAAGTTTCAATTCATGAGTCGTGTCTCTGTCATCTCTTTTCTTCAACTCATGTTCAACTTCTTTAACAAACTCTGGATCCATTGGCATTTTGCCCAATTTGATAGGTTGAGAGTTGAATTTCTCCACTTCGTCAGTTTTAGCCATACCTTTTATACCATCATCTAAGGAGCCTTCATCTCCGGATCCACCACTAACAGTAGCAGATGTGATCACGGGTTGGATGTATCTGTTAATCAAACTGATCATGATGGAGCCACCAACAGCCTCGTTTTCATGGAGGAAGTAAAGCAACAAGTTCAATACCGTTCTTGAGACGTGGAGGATATAAGTGTTTTGTCTGAACGTCTTTGCCAATTCGTTTTCTTCCAAATGCTCCGCCGTTCCGATACCAGCCAGTTTGCTTATCTCAGAACCGTGAAGAATCTCATGATCACTCGAAAACTTGGTGAAGAAGCTTCTTGCAACTGTGGCATCCTTGGTGATGAGATCCAAGAAACAATGAACAAAGAGTGGGTACAGGACTCTGAACAGCTCGGGTCTGTAGATGTCCAACGAGCTTTCGACCCACGCTTTCAGCATCGAATAGCCACGAACAAAAGCTTCTGGGTCCTGTTTCTCCACCGTGGCAACGGTGTTCTTATCAGTGACCGGTGTTCTCACGGCGCCCGAGGCAAAGTTCTGTGGAGCCGCTGTTGGCACGTGCGACGACTCGACACGCAACATCGCTTCCGTCTTGTGGTATCCCTTCTTGTTGAGGTACTCGAGCACAATTCTGTTGAGGTCTGCCTGGGAGAATTGACTTCCTCCAGCGCCCTGGCGACGCTGTTGAGCCTGGGCCTGGGCCTGGGCATTCGCTGTCTGTCCGTTGTTCTGTGACATCTGGGCAGCGATAAAGGTGTGGTTTTTTGGGGTGTGCTGGATGGTCCGTGGTTTGTGTTGTTGTCACAGCAATGTTATGAGTTGCCGCCCGTTGGAACGACCTTTAAGTGTTGGAAACGGTCGATGTTTACTGCCTTTTTATGTTCTTTACCTAACAGTTGTTTTGTTTTGGACGGTCGCCGGCGCGATGAAGATTGGAGATCCGGCGCGGTTGTTTGATGAATTCCGGGGTATTACTATTATATACGGGATAAACCTCGTCATTTTACACTGAAATGTGTCTTATATGCGTTTATTCTTATGCCAGACGTACCAATTCATTGGAGTTGAAGTATCTTCCACTGAAGATCCACCCGTATCTGAACCAAACCATTTGTGTCTCGTGAGCGTTCATCATGGCAGAGGCTATCAACACCGTTCCTGGAAGATCAGTGTAAATGTCAATTGATCCTTCTGGGGTCATATAGTCTGCAAGTTTGTACAAAAGAGTGGAGACCACAGAGTCCTCGTTCAGGTGTGTTGGGATGAAGGCTTCCAACGACGATACAAGGAGCTTGACGTTTGTGTAAAGAACCCAACTGTACTTCTCCAAGACGTTCCACGACTTGAGTACATAGACGGTCTTATCCGACTTAATAGCACCTTTGTACATGGAAATGTGGTTTGGATGGGAAGAGATACCTTTATCGTCAAAAGTCAAGATAACGTCTGTCTCTTCTCTGACGTATGTCAACACCTCGTCGCTGTCCCATTCCAGCTCCATCGAGTCTTTGAAACGAGACTCATCATCAACAACCTCAAAGTTGGAACCAATCCCCATGATCTCCACTGATCTCTTCAACTCTTGTGCCCTTATCAGTCCAAGACCTTGGTCGTTACCATTGGACAAGCACGTCACGAACACGGTGTTCCCATACTGTGGTTTTGTCAATTCAATGAGAGAAGGACCAAAGAACATCACTTCGTCATCTGGATGGGCAATCAAAAGCTGGATTTGTTTGTTCTGGAGCTCTAATGGAACGTGTCTTGATGAAGCTATCTGTGGGAAGAACTGAGGCAACGTCGTGGAGAGAAGAACCCATATGGCAAACACCGGGAAGACGTGCTTGATAACGTTGACGAACATTGTGATCCAAAGAGTTTGTTACTTCGAGATTGGTAAGAAGACTAGTGTATCATGTGTATGTGTATGTGTTGGTGGTGTTGGGCCTGGTGGTGTTGGGCTGTCACTTTTTTTTGGTGTGGCGCGCGAGAATTGATTGGACTCCAGATAGCGCTCTACAGCTCAAAAGTCTACATTTTCACCATGATAAATTCCCAGTTTATGTACAAGATCAAGTTATATATAGTGTTTCCAGTTTCCAATAGCAAGCTTTAAAAAAAATCCTGTCTTCTTCCCATCGTTATTCATAAGAATCGTACGTCCAAGTACAATTCACTTTCTCTCGTTATCCCAAATCCACTTCTTCAACACGGACTTGTCACCGTTGAGCTCTTCAACAACAGGAGAACCGTCTCTTGGAATCAACTTCTTGAACTTCTTGTTCTCAGTTCTTCCATCGGCAAAAGTGTTGCTGATCTCGGTGAACTCCTCGGCATCACCGTTTGGCAAAGTCTTGTACTGAATGGCCTTACTGGTGCTGATGAGGCCATTACCGTCGCCGTACCAGTCAACATCCTTCTCATAGTCAGCATAAATCTCAGAGAGTGTCTCTTTCTCCTTCTCAGCACGCTTCTGCAACTCTTGCTCCTGGACGAGCTTCTTCACGTGCAACTTCCAGTCCAACAACGAAGTGTACTCCTTGAAAAAGACACCATACTTGTTATCGGTGTCATTCTCAACATCCTCTCTGGAAAGTTCCCTCTTCTGAGTGACTTGAGATTGTGGGAAGAGGCATCTCCACCAACCGTTCTGATCCCAAACGCCAGCACCATTACCCTCCTGGCACTCCTGGTACTGCGATGCCGATGGAACCGGGTACGCCTTGAGTCCGTGGATATGCTTACCCTTGTGCAAGTTCTCGAAGAACTCCCAGTCTGGACGACCGCCGAATCCCCATGACTTCCAGTTGTTGGAGTCAAACACCTTATCAACCAATCCGTGAAGCTTCTGATCCATGGTGGCGAAACCAGGCATCTGAGCGGCTAAAGACGAGTTTGCGCTCTCCACAGCAGCCTTTTCGGTGCTGTCTCTGTCGCTGGATGAGTCTGAGTAGAAGCCCATTGTTGTATGTGTTTCTGTGTGTCTTTGGTATGAAATGCTGGTCTGTATACTGTCAATCAGAGGAGGAAACTCATGGAAGATTGCTGTTTTTTTTAGGGCCCCGTACAGGCCGCGATACGTGGTGGCGTTGATGCGTTTGCCACCGGGTATTGTGATACAACTCTGATGTTTATACTGGATGAAATGCCATCATTGTTATATAACGGCTTGTTTCTATATGCTCTCCAATTTTGAGAGAATTCATAGCACTATTGAAAGAGTTGGTTCCTACCTGCCACCAATCGATACACCCAGACACCACACATTTGCTACCCCAGATTCATCCCCCCGCCCCCACACACAATCAGTCCAGGCACCAAACCATGCACTGGCAATCCCCGTGGGGTAACACATGATACAGAAGTACGGTGGGCACTGGTGACGTGAATTGAATCATGGAGAAACGGATTAATTTGCGGCGAGATTTGATTCGGGCCGGCTGAGCGGGCGCTGAAGCCTTCACTAGCAGAGCAGTTGGGCGCAGCGCTGCGTCGAGATCACGTGCCGGCTTCTTGCGTGCACTATAATCGCGGTATGTATACAGTTTCCCAGGCCCTTCATATGTGATCGAATGAAGACTGTTGACTGTTGAGGACAGGAGAGCATGATGACTACGTCAGAGGCATCATCAAGCTGGGACACCTCTCATGATCCGCCCAGATTCTCGCGTTAATCGCCTGCGGGGTCCCCACCTGTGTATCTCTTCTGTGCCAAGGATCGATACTCCCACCCCGAATTTTAGAGCTGAAACGGAGGCTGTGTGCTGTTGCACTAATATGGGTCAGTTTGAAGGGAGTTGAGGGTGATTGCAAGTGATATAGGGCCCGCTGGAAACCCTCAATCATCTCATCATGTTCCTACGGTGCACGACGTACCCCAGACACTCCACGGTGACTCTGACTTCCCCCGGAGAGTCAGCCACTTGGCTACGCGTTGCTGCTCTTGGCGCCGCTGTTTGTATCACACAACCATCCAGGGTCCAGCGCCCGAAGGTTCAAGGAGTCATAGCGTGTTGCTTTCTATCCGATGTTCGCTAGATTCCTCGGGAGTCGATTTCATACTTCCGCTCCCTGTGGCAGTATAAAGGTATCGATCTCCCCTCTAAGTCTCATCTGATTGTTTATTGTCCTCCATCAACACTACAAACACAATATGTCTGATTACGACTCAACGAGCAAGGGGGCCCTCTCCGACCCCATTTCGCCAGCTGATGGGCTTCATGAGGACGGCATCGAGAACTACCTCTACGAAGAAAGGCCATGGTACAAAGTGAAGCACCTGGTTATCCTCGGTCTCCATATCTTCTCCGTCACACTGGTCTCTACCAACAACGGCTTTGACGGTTCAATGCTTAACGGTCTGCAATCTCTCAGTCGTTGGTCTGACTACATGGGCAATCCAACAGGTCACGTCCTTGGTGCCCTCTCTGCAGGTTCTATCTTTGGTTGTTTGCTTATCTTCTTCATCGCTCCATGGATGTGTGATCGCTTTGGAAGAATGTTCGTCATCATGTTGGGTCAAGCCATCACCCTCCTCGGTGCTATTCTCCAAGGTGTCTCTACCAATTACGCCTTCTTCTTGATCGCAAGACTGTTCATTGGTGCTGGTTCTGGTATTGCAACTATCGGTGCTCCTACTTTGATCTCAGAGTTGGCTTACCCATTACACAGAGAGGTCTGTACTTTCTCTTACAACATTTGTTGGTATTTGGGTGCTACCATTGCTGCTATTGTCACTTACTTAACCAGAAACATGGACAGTAACTGGTGTTGGAGAATTCCATCATACCTTCAAGGCTTTTTCCCATTGATCCAGCTCGTGATGCTTCTCTGGGTCCCAGAGTCTCCTCGTTTCCTTGTTGCTAAAGGCAGACATGAGAAGGCGAGAGACATCTTGCTCAAGCATCATTGTGGTGGTAGCACTGACCCAAGAGCTGCTGCTTTCGTTGACTTTGAGATGAGAGAGATTGAAGCTGCTTTGGAAGCTGAGAAGTTGGCCGGTGCTTCTTCAAAATACTCTGACTTCTGGACTAGACCATCTTACAGAAAGAGAATCTTCCTTGTCTTATTCATTGCTACTATGATGCAGTTCTCCGGTAATGGTTTGGTCTCTTACTACTTGAACAAAGTCTTGAACTCCATTGGTATTACCGAAACTGCTAAACAACTGGAAATCAACATGTGCTTGATGATCTACAACTTTGTCATCTGCTGTGTCTGCTGTGCCACTTGTAACTTGTTCAAGAGAAGAACGTTATTCATGACTTGTGTTCTTGGTATGTTATGTACATACATCATTTGGACAGCATTGTCAGCTCAAAACCAAAAGACAAACTTTGAAAACAAGTCTCTTTCCAATGGTGTCTTGGCCATGATCTTCTTGTATTACATGTTCTATAACATTGGTATCAACGGTTTGCCATACCTTTACGTCACAGAGATCTTGCCATACTCTCATAGAGCAAAGGGCATCAACTTGTTCCAGTTGTGGATGCAGATTGTTCTTGTCTTCAATTCTTTTGTTAACCCAATTGCCATGGATGCTATTGACTGGAAGTACTACATTGTCTTCTGTTGTATTATTGCTGTTGAAACGGTCGTTGTCTACTTCACTTTCCCAGAAACAAGTGGTCGTACCTTGGAAGAAGTTGCTGAAGTGTTTGGAGATATCATTGATCACAGTGAAGCTAAGATTCACCAAGACTTTAACATTGAGAAACGTACTGGTTCCGTTGAGCATTTGGAATAGTCTTGATCAGTCGTGTCGTCTCCATATATATTCATACATCTGATCCAAGGATGTAAGCGACGCTTATAACAATGATTTGCTTTTTGATAAGACTTGTAGAGTATTTGAGCTATAGATATTGGTACTTAAAAGTCGAAAGGCCCAGTATTCTGTTAGAAATCACAAACAAAGTCTTTTAAATGCCTATAATCTCCTTAGACCCTCAAGATTTGGTTATGTGCCCGCACAACCCAAAGCACAAACAAATTCTGAACCAGCTACTACACACCTAGGCAGCATCTATATGGTAGTAACAGGATTCCAACACTCCAAAGGGCACCTTCACCCGGCAAATCACAACGAAAATGACCTCCTTAGAGTCTCAAGCAGAAGAGCGCAAGGCCCGTCTCGCGGCTCTGCGCAACAAGAACAAACAACCAACAGGAACACAAACAACAACTTCAACGCTACCACCGCTCAAGAGTCGAAATTTTGACCAGGAGCAGCGCACTTCGGTACAAGGACTATCACAGCCTCCCACTGCCCTTGATGAGAACTCAGAGACTGTTGAAGCTGTCTCCCAGGCGATCCAAGAACAGGTGTTGATGCAGTTCAGGGCTCGCGCTGATGTTGATCATGTTGAAGCTCCGATCAAGCCAAGGAAGATTACATGGGATTTGGAGAGAGATATGAAAGAGGACTTGGACTTGTTGGAAGAGAAGACAGATGAGGTTATCAAAGCCTTGGTCAAAGAGAGATTAAGGAAGTTGCAAGCCGCACAGCCAGAAGGGGATGAGGAAGAGTAAGGATGTACAGTGCTACTTAAAATAGAATGGAATGATTGATGAATATGTCTTTTTTGAAAAATCTAGACGTCTATAAGTTAATTCATGGAGCTATAAATACATTAATAGGGAATTTGCGTGGTTCATGAGTCATTTCAAGCGTCATCTTCGCCGTAGACGGCCTCGTACAAGTACAAGATAGCAAAGACAAAGAAGGCAAAAGCACCACCAAGTGTGACGGTTCTCATGGAGATTCTGGAAGCGAGCATCTTACCACCAACGACGGCAGCAGCGGTACACAGACCGTGACCAATGACAGCACCCATAATGACAGGCCAGTAGTTCGAGCCGGCAGCCATGGCGATGGTGGCGATTTGGGAACGGTCACCCCATTCACCAAGGAAGATCATGACAAACACTTGAACCCACAATGGAGAAATAACGGTGGAAGAGACTTCTTTGAGTGTAGCGAGGGAGGAGATAACGGCATTGACAATCTGGTCTTTAGCGGATGTAGCACCTGCTCTTGGTGCAGGAGATCCATGACGGCCAGACTCAAGGTCGTGCATCTCCATGTTCATATCAGTGACGGTGATCTCTTCTTCCACTTCAGCAAGTTCTTCATCGACACCAAGTTCGGAGGACATCGCCAGACCTTCTTGTGTCAACTTGAATCCGAAGACAACGAACAAACCAGCGGCAAGGAACTGTGTGACACGCTTTGAAAGCAAAGTTGGGAGTGTGTGACCCACGATACCAGAGAGGACGGTCATGATGGCCAAAGAGGCAAAAGAGGCACTGAACACAAGCAAACGAGAGTGACGCATGGCCATCAATGCAGAGATGAGGAAAGTCTTGTCACCAATCTCAGAGACGACAATCATTGAGATGGCCATGAGGAATGGGTTGGAGCCGGACTTGGAGCCTGGAGCGTCCTCTTCCTCGCCCGTAGTGATGGCAACTGAACCAGGTTTTGAGGCAGAAGTGGAGCCAGAGGAATACGTTTCATCATCCTCGGTGCCCTTTTTCGTGGACGGTACCTTGATTGACGAGGCCAAAGAGGATACAACGGTGTCCTCGATTGGGACGGTGTTGGACTCTGGAACGTCCATTTCAGCGGCGATGCCTCTCTTTGTGACGATTTTGCGGGAGTGTGGGCCATTGAGAGACTGCAACTGGGCGAGGTCCAAAGCGAGAGCCACCTGAGTGAGGGCCAGAATATACGTCAGTTTCATGGTGGTTTGTTGTTCTGGAGGCTGTGTGTGTCGGTGAGATGAGGGCAGATTGTAGTGTTCCCGTGGGTGTATAAGTTTGTGGAAAACGGGTGGTAATTGTTCAGGACACGAGGAATGCAGATGTAAAATTAGATCAACTTCAAACTGACTTCAACACACTGGAAAACGCGTGTCCAGCTGTGGTTTTCTCCTAATCAAGCCGGTGTCAAATCAGAAAAAATTGGCCGTATCCATCCAGTCGCGAGAATCAAGCCGCACGTTAAAAAAAGAAACGTGACGTCACAGTGACACGGTGATCACTCCGTTATCGCCCAATTAGGATCTGTTTTTAGTCATTATTTGTAGTTTTCTTGTGTATATTGGCAATAAATATCATGTGTGTCAATAAATAATAAATAAGAGGGCGGTCGTCTCTTTGTGTGCGAAATTCGGTGCAAAGTGACCAATAAATAGGGGATAAATGGGAATAAATAAAGGATGGGCAGAAAGAGCCTTTTCACGAGAGACCTAAAAAAAGATCAGTGATGGAAGTGCTCAGTGAGGCCGTGGACCTTACCGTCCTTAACAGAAGTACCTGGAGTCCAGCCACCGAACTGGACGTCGTGCTTGGAGTTGTACTGTGCGATTCTCTCCTCGATCAACGGTCTGAAGTTCTTGACCAAAGCTTGGATAGGCCATGCGGAGGCATCACCGAGACCACAAATGGAGTGGCCCTCAATTCTCTTGCTCACCTCAATAAGCATGTCAATCTCTCTGGACTTGGCATCACCAATGACCAATCTGTTCATCGTTTTGGCCATCCATGTGGTTCCCTCTCTACAAGGTGTACACTGACCACATGACTCGTGACGGTAGAACTGGGATAATCTGGCAATGGCAGCAATCATATCTGTGGATTTGTCCATCACAATACAAGCACCGGTACCTAAAGAGGAACCAACCTCTTTCAAACCATCGTAATCCATCAATGCCTTCTCTGCAGCGTCTTTGGTCAAACATGGAACAGATGATCCACCTGGAATGATGGCTTGCAAGTTGTCCCAACCACCACGAACGCCACCACAATGAACATCAATCAATTGCTTCAATGGAATTCCCATCTCCTCTTCAACGACACATGGCTTGTTAACATGACCAGAGATACCGTACAATTTGACACCAACGTTCTTGTCTCTACCCAAGCCTGCAAACCACTCTGGTCCACGACGTAGAATAGTTGGAGCAACGGCAACAGTCTCGACATTTGTAACAGTAGATGGTCTACCGAACAAACCAACAGCAGCTGGGAATGGTGGTTTCAAACGTGGCTTACCCTGCTTACCTTCTAAGGACTCGATCAAAGCAGTCTCTTCACCACAAATGTAAGCACCCATACCTCTATGAATGTACACGTCAAAGGCATAACCAGATCCACAAGCGTCTTTACCAATGAGACCAGCCTTGTAAGCTTCGTCAATGGCGCCTTGTAAAATATTGGCTTCCTCCAAAAACTCACCACGAATGTAAATGTAGGCAGCAGTGGCGTTCATGGCTCTACCAGAGAGTAAACAGCCTTCAACGAGCTTGTGAGGCTCCTTGCGCATGATCTCACGATCCTTGCAGGTACCTGGTTCACCTTCATCAGCGTTGACAACAACGTAACGAGGACCTGGGTTCTTGTCCCAGCCAGAAGGGTTCATGAAGGACCATTTGAGGCCACTAGGGAAACCGGCACCACCACGACCACGGAGGCCGGATGCCTTCATCTGGTCGATGATCCAGCCGTCACCTTTGAGCACAAGCTCTTTGGTCTTGTGCCAATCACCACGCTTCAAGGCGCTCTTGAGATCGTGGCCATAGTAGCCGTGCAAGTTCTGGAAGATACGGTCCTGGTCACTGAGCTTTCCGAGCGGGCGGTTCGGGTTCTGTGCGACTGCGGCAAATGTGCGGCGGGCTCCGATCTGTGGGAGCCTGGAACGCAGCATTTTGTGTGTGTTTCAGTGCTTTCTGTTCGTTGTTTCCAGTCGGCTGAGTTCGTTGTTGTGGGGCAGTTTGGTCAGAATTCGCCCGCCCGCAATTCGTTGAGCCATAAATTCGCGACATTTCGCGGCCCCCGCTCGGCCAGGGCCTCATAACCAATAGGCCCTAAAAAGTGGGTACTAATTATATGACGATCAACCACCGCGATGGTCCAGGTCGAATATAGTCTCCTTTTTAAGAGCATGATAAAATCATGATCGTTTCTAGTTTCTACTGTGTTCTAGAGTCTCCTTGCCCAGATTTGGGGCAGGTCTACGACGACGCACTCAACTCAACTTAGTTCAGAGCTTGGATAACTAGCTCGTGATTGTAGGTTTACTGAAGTTATATATATATTGCAAACTGAGACCCACCGCTCGAGCAAGTCATTCTCAGCTTCAATTCCATCTTAGATATTAGCCAATCAGCAGGAGTACTTCGTAAAATCCCTCCAGCTATATATGGCCGGATGAAAAACACCCAGACACCATCCGAACCTCTCAGCGCACATCCGGACACCTCAAATGTCTTTAAATGGCCGAATAAATAGTCTGTGGGCGATATTCGCTCTAATTTTTGGGTTTCCCTTTGTCTTTTGAATTGTCTAACACCCTAGAATTCATCAAACTTCCAGATTCCTTTGTTTCGGGACGCGCGCCGAAATTTCATAATAGCAAAGTTGCTTGAAGTGTATAATCTCGAGAATGGACTCGCTCTTTCTGGCGACCGCAAATTGATTTACTGCACAAGGAACGGGAAAAGACCGATTTTCATCAACTTCCGGGGAATTATAATATATATATTTTTAATTAGCACTGAAAAGTCATTTTTGTCGACTGTATATCATCTATATTGAAAGATATGATGATTCCAAGCTTAGTGGTATAGCTTATTACACAAAACACCAGCCAATTATGCTCTTAAGCCTTCATGAGAAGTACGCGCTTCCGGCCATATATGTCCCACCACTAGACTACCTGCGCCGATAAGCGAAGAGCACGACAACAGAGAACGAAGATGACACAATTGAAGACACATGATCAGTATTGAAGAAATTGTGGAATCAAATTAAGCAGGACAATCATGACAAACATGACAAAGAAGACTGGAAATTACTCATATGATCTACTCATGATCTACGCACGTTGAAGGGGCAACATATGTTCAAGTCCCCTACTTCCCCATAAAAAAACCAAACTATATTTTAGGGACCAAGGTGTTTGATTGTGGAACTATAAAATCTCCCCGCTCTAATATAAACAGAGTCATTCAGGTAACTATCACCAATGTCACATAGGTCGTCTTGGAGGAGTGCGAGCTTGTTCACAACCCCTCGTCCACTGCTCAGGAAGGCTTACAATTGCTTTAAAACGCTCAAACCCTTTAAACACATGGTTCTGAAAACTCGCTCGACAGAACAGAATTGTCCGCTATGTCTGAATCTTGTCAGCTTCGATGAGTCTCTGTCCCTCAAGTGTAAGCATATCCTCTGTGGACCATGTCTGAATGAGCTTGCGGAGAACACCATTGATAATGGAGATGCCACCTTGTTCATTTGCCCATGTTGTCCCCACAAAGATCATATTGGAGACTTGGCAAAGACCAAGAAGACAACGGTAAACACCCTTCGCACTACAATTGACCCGCTGAAACACATGATCATGGAAGAGAAAGAACTTGTCAAGTGTATTGGGTATGAGAGGGTAGAGAAGTGGAAGAGACTATACAATCTTCGAAATATGCAACGTGCTTCTGTTCTATTCCCTCATTTTATCTATGACTGTCTATCGTGTGAAAGTAAGGGTTGGTGTGACCAGCTCAGAGTTAATGGGAGACGAATTCAGTGTCGGATGTGTGAGTATGCCTACTGCAATGTTTGCAAAGGTGATTTCCATGGAAAAGTTTCCAGTAATTGGTGCATATATAACTCCAACGAGAAGTTTGGATACAAAGTTCCTATCTCTCAGTTAAAAGCTTACCGCAGCAAGCAGACATCACCAAGGGACAAAGCAGCCTTAGAGGTCAAGTACGGTGTTAAAAATCTCAAAGCAGCCAGCACAGACATGGAAGTGGATACTGATCTCATGATGGTCATACAAAATCGAAAAGACAGTATGTGCAGGTGCCCTGGGTGTGGTGTGTTTGCATGGAGAGAATCCGGCTGTAACCGCATGACATGTTCTATATGTCGAGTCCGGTTTTGTTTCTCCTGTTTGGGAAATCTCAATACTCATGGTAATTACTGTCAAAAGTGATTTCTCACTGGAGTCTTGAATGTGGTCCCTATAACACATACATTTAACGGTCAAGATACCGAGTGCTCTATTATTACGTTCCAAATACAGCCGCTACGAGGTTAGGAGTCCATATGTGATCGAATCAAATCAACGGTTTCATGAAGGTCACCTTGCTATAGTAGTCAACCTTCCACATAGTCCTTGTGCTTTGTAACGAAGTGTGCAAAGTAGTTGAAGTACAAGCCTTGGTTTTTCAGTTCTGGGATATTTGGACCATCCACTGGGTGACCCAACCGAATCCATCTGTTGCACACTGGACACTCCACGGAATAGTTGATAAATGGACCAGACATGTTTTTGAACATCGACAGCGGGTAAGGTAACAAAAATGGCAACTTTTCGTTAGGCAACTGAAGGATTCCATGGGAAAGTGCCAAATGGGTATCATACTTTGACTTTGGAACCCAGTTCTTACCTCGACAGAAGCGACACAACAATTCCACTTTGCGTCTGTTCAGATTGAGAGTTCTCATGTAGTGGTACAGTGTGAATTTTTCCAAGTGGGATGCCTCTGCATAAGGGTAAGTGGACTTTGATCTTGAACCATCAGCAAACTCTTCTCCAATCACAGGAGACTTCGGACACTTTGAGTTCTTCATGTAACGAAACCCATCTGGTCGATGGAACTGAGCCTGTGTGATGCGGTGATTCTGGAAAGTTCTTGGAAGCCACGTCTGGTCGTCAATAGATCTGATGTCTTTGTAGAAGACAACTGCATCATCTTTCTCTTTAAACTGTAAGTGTGGGTGACTGCATGAAGAATTTGTGGAAGCAGAGTTGTAGTACAGTGGGAGTATATTGAACTGTGGATCTTCATCAAGAATGAGAGAGCTTGGCTTGTCATGGATATAATCTTGATCGTTCTCATCACCGTGGTACTCTTCATCTTCATCCGTGACAACACCATTAGCTTCGTCAAAGTTGTGATCAAGCTCGTAAGAATCTGAGTATGAATCACTGTTCCTCTTGGCTCCGTTAATAGAAAGGTTGGAAATGCCTTCAATGAGCGATGTATTGAGCAAACTCTGGTGTGCCAGTGACTTGAGAGGAGCACTTGCTTGTGTAGCTGGGCGACTGGGAACGTCTAATGTAACACACGTCTTCAATGGAGTGGAAACGTTGTAGACTTTAGACTCACCAAGGTAGGTCTTACCGCTTCTTGGGTGTTTCTCTTCCTGATGTCTTGTGTCTGGAGTGGACTTCGAGGGGTCATGGAAGCTGTAGTGGATCCTGTCATCGTTGAGAGACACTTGAGGGATGGGAGACTCAACAATACTCTTGATCTCGTCACTGGAGAGGCCTGTAAAGACCTGTTGGATGGAGCTGAGCCAGTCGTCAACGTATTGGATAGACATGCAAAGAGAGGCAAAAAGTAGTAGCAGTGTATGTGGAGAGCAGTCTCAGAGGAGGGAATAGAAGAGCAATAGAAGGCAGGGACAGGGCGTAAAAGATATCTAAACCATATCTGGGAACTTCTGGCGATTACTCCAATTGCTTGTTAACTTGCAAGAATGTGTTCCAAACCGTGTGGAGGAGAATCTGGTGGATGTGACACAAAAGCGGCCACTCCGGTTGTCGGCTTGAGCAGGGAACACAACGCCGCTTATGGGGTAATACCAGATCAAAGAGCTCCATAGTGAATGCAGTCCACGATATTCTTCAATATTCAGACTCAACGGTGCTGTGACGAGGGTTTGGCCCTGTTTGTTGTCTTAGTTCTGTTTGACTTTGGGGTCCGAGGTTCCCCACCTAGTAGAGCTGAATCGCGGGGACCGTACAAAGCCTTGAAGGACAGAGCCCTCTGTTGAGAAGGCCGTAAACGTCCAATGCCAATGGATACCCATAACTTCTACAATCAAAGCCCAAAATTTAAAGTCGTAAAAAATAAAGCCCAACTAAACAGATATTTTCAGATCTGGGAGCGCCCAATCCAGAGCCTCCAACCAGCGTCGATACAGCCTTTTATCATTATGCCGTATCCCGTATCAAACGGACTTTGCAACCCCACCTTCTCTCATCTTCGTCATATAAACCCCACTCATACCAGCTTAGAGCTTGATGTCGCAGTTGCAACGGCTGATGGTGCACTTGCAGTTGTCTGGGAGACACTTACAAGTAGCAGAACCACACGTTGTGCAGCCCTTGGAGGCAGCTGTGTTGACGGTGGCGATCTGTGGCTTTGGCTGGGCAGCGGCGGTGGCAGTGTTCTTGGAGCAGCAGGACATCGTGTGTTGTGTGTTGTGTAGTGTGTTTGTTTGTATCAGATGGAAGGCCATGCAAGATTTTTCAACAGCGAGGACCCAGCTTTTTATACGCGTGGATCCGATGGACGATAAGAGGAAGGCGCATCCCCGAATCCGATGGGTTTGTGAGCACACGCTTCGTAATTCCTAATCGGGAATGTTGGTGCGCGCGGGGGACTCCTTCTGGTTAGCCGCTTAGCCGCCCGCCAGCGCCGGTCTTTGACTTTTGGTGTCTTTTTGTGCACTCCGAAGAGCTCTTGAAGGTAAAAACATCTATGTACGTTGGTTCCATTGTGGATAGAAATGCATAAACAACGACATGGACTATGTACGTGTATTGAGTGAAGTGGTCAAAAGGGCTGGCTCATTCCTTCACTTTAGCATACTTAGGTTAGCAAATTGGACATAGAAACACCTCGAAGTTGAACACATCAATCATGGAACGACATACGACGCTTGAAGTCGTTGTACTCGAACGTCTCAGGGTAAGTTGGAGCTTGATTAGACTTCTGGAGTTGATCGTGGCTCAACATCTGGTTTGAATGGAAGCAGAAGCCTGGATTACAATCAGGGTGGTCATGACCGTACTCACACGTGCTGGTATGGGTATGATACTTCTTCAAATGTGCCGGATGTTTCTTTTGGAACTTCTCATTTGCCTCCTCTGTCTTTAACTCAAATGAGTCCCTTCTCGTGCCATGGTACTGCA
This sequence comes from Petasospora maritima, assembly GCA_030557345.1. Lineage (NCBI taxonomy): Eukaryota > Fungi > Ascomycota > Saccharomycetes > Phaffomycetales > Wickerhamomycetaceae > Petasospora > Petasospora maritima. Next base: position 343,022 of record JAKTOZ010000006.1, read on the forward strand.
CGTTGAACTGATCAGTGGAGCGAGCGTTCTCCAAGTCGATGCTTCCACGCTGCATGAGATGCTTAACATCCTCGTGGGGGTGTGGTGATGATTGGCTATCGTGACTTGACTGGCGTTCCAATGGCCCTGGTGGGCTCGTTCCTTTGGTATCGAGTGGGGAAATCTCATCTACCAGTTGCTCTTCTGGCTTTGGGGAGACTGAAGCGGAAGGGGACTTTCTGGAGTTGAGAGCCGACAGGTAATTGGATGAGTGTCTTCTGTGGAGGAAAGCTGGCAGACAACCGTACTCGTCACCAACTGATGATGATGAATAGTCCTGAGACATGTGATGTGACTTGAGGGACTCCTCTAAACGTGTGAGGTCTGGCTCAGGAGTGCGGCAGGCAAGTGGTGGCTCTGTGATATCCTGAGGGTTCTTGTTGGCCGTGTGTGTGTGGAAAAGCATTCTTGTGTTTTGTTCTGGCTTCGAAGTGACGTTGCTTGAAAGGTAGTAAGGTGGCGGGTTTACACGGTTAAATAGTGAAGTACGTGTGGTCAGGTGAGTGGCGTGGCCCTTGACTGGGATCGGCTTGCAGGCCCGTGACAGCTAATTGTGGGGGCACGAACAATAGGCGGGAAGTTGGAAGCCGGTACGAGGGCGTTGGAGATGGAGAGGCCCGAGACTGTCGTGGGGTGTATCAACTTGGGGGATCCAAAGTGTGGTGTAGATGTAGTTCTGTTTGTGCAACCGCGTCTGAGCTATGTCCCGTCCCGGGAGAGGCCAGCTCCGAGAGTCCAGAACTCCCTGTTGCCCGAGGACCCGGTACACGGTGAGACCATCCCCCAATAACAGCCACTGACCTGAGTAATGGGCAGGCTCGTGACAGCTTATACGGGCTTTAAGAACTACTACATCAAATAGGCCGAATGCCACTTTCCTGTGTTCACTGTGGAACTCATCGTGATCGGGAAGCCTAGGCCGTGTATGTGCCACCTGTAGGCTGTCACACCACTGCGAAACGGCAAGCTGAAGCTGGTCCTCGAGGCTCAAGGACAGGGACAACTCAGAGGATCTCGGAAGAGTCCAAACGGCACATATCTCGGAGTTCTTTCCGGTCTAAAAAGACAGCCGTATACGCCGTATACCAGCCGAGGCAAAACTATGATTGAAGGCCCTGAGATTGTTCAAGGTCAAGGTGATGAGCGTCGCTCAAATTTGAGTAGGGCGACCGCTGAACGAGGCGGATACCCCACAAGTGCACTGGGTGATTCCTATGGTTTAGATCAATCAAATTAAGATCCTGAGACATAGAACAATTACACAACTTTGGTGTGGTACACCATGAGACCCGATTTCCATCACCTTATCTGGGTGCATCCCCGCGCAAAAAGACATGTCAACACGCTTTTCCTTCCATCAACACCACGAACAGAGTAGGCCCCAAAGACAGCAAAAGTCGCACATAATCAAGCACAATGTCACATGCAGTAACACACACAAGAACACTCGGAATTGAGGTCTGCCTCCGCCACCTTTCAGAAGCTTCGACACCGTCAAGCGCCCTGTCACAGGCTCAACGCGCCCCATCACATCAACACGGCGGCTACGACAGCGCCACAGAGGACCAGAAGCGCCTTTCAACTGCTATCGAGCTCTATATCCGCTCCAACCATACTGAACTTTTGCCACATACACAAGTCGAGTTTTGGGACCATTCGTCAAATCTTGAGATCTCCACACAGATGCATGAGATCTTGCTCGGTGGCGAGATGACTTTGACCAAAGCAGAGTTGATAGTGAGTCTTTACGTCAAAGCCATACACATTGGACAGGGCGGTAGACATCCAATGGCCGGTGAGATGGCTGAAAGTGGGTTTGAAGAGGCTTGGATCTGCTTGAACCAAATGGAAGACGCCCCAGAGCCCAATGACGAAGCATTCATCGTCGAGGAGTGCCAGTTCAACTTCACCTTCTATCACTGTTCTGACGAAGAGAGTTTGGTCGATGCATTTGACGGGATCACTTTGACATCAACAAGATCCATACATGGGCTCGAATATGTTACCAGCGGATTCTCTGAAGAAACAGAAACCAATGCCACCATTACCCCATTGCCAAACAGCAAGTTTGATGATCTTTGGACTACTCTTTATTTCCCACCTGAGTTCAAATCACAGTTATTGGGTCACGCACAACTCTCATTGGCCTTATCCCCTTACTCTTTGGGCTCGATGAACAACAAACTCTTGGTGTTGCATGGGCCTCCTGGCTCAGGGAAGACTACAATCTCCAAGGCTTTGGCTCACAAGGTATCACTCCACAAGAGAGGAATGCTCATCGAGATTTCAGGAGCCAGAATCTTCTCCAAATGGTTTGGTGAAAGTGCACAGAAGTTGGAAATCATCTTTAAGGACATTCACAAATTGATAAGTGACAATCCAGACTTAATGATCTGCATCTTGATCGATGAAGTCGAATCTCTTGCATCTTCACGAGCCCAGATTATGGATAAGAATGAGGCCACAGATGCAGTCAGAGTGGTCAATACTTTGCTTACTCAGTTGGACTCTTTGAAACCTTATGATAACTTCATTATATTTGCTACATCGAATCTTGTTGCTTCTCTTGACGAGGCTTTCTTGGACCGTGCAGATGAGGTATTCGAAGTATCCAGGCCGAACATCACCTCAACGTTCAACATCATCAGACAATCCATCAACAGGTTGATCTCTGAAGGATTGGTTATTGGAGACTCGATCCCCATTGATGCTCAAAGTAGTGAGCCTGCAAAGTTGGTCTACGAGATCAGTAAACTCTGCCATGGACGAGAGCTCAGTGGCCGCTCTCTTACAAGGTTACCTTTGATGACGCTTGCAAAACACCAAATTGGATCACCAGCAAAAGTTCACCCTTCTCAATTACCGCATTTCCTCTGTTGTTTCGTCAAGTACGTTGGTCTGACTTATTAAATGGTTCAAATTCTAAATGATCTCAATTTCCCCACACAAATATACGAACCTCTGCTGCCATTTCTTTCCGTGTCGGCGGCGCCACCACCAGTTTCGGCGGCGTTGGGAAGCCGTGTGCTGCCTCGGCCAAAAAATCACTATAAGTTATACGATCCTGTGTACACGCTGGTCAGTTGAGTGCAATTGAAAGAAATCATAAAGGAATGACTGAATACTCCATCAAGACCGCCAAAACCTCCAAAGAGACGCTGGATGTTGCCACAGCTGATGGTAAGACCCATGAGTAGTGAGTACACATTTTGCCAGGGTCTACCCCGGACCTCTCTCCGAAGATCCAGAGAACTAACAGACCCCACGACAGCTTGTACATTTGGTTGAGAGATAACTGCCAGTGCTCTGAGTGTTATAACTCCGACACTTACCAACGTGTTTTTGACTCTTACACCGTTCCAGAAGATGTCCATGCTCTCCAGGCAACTTCCACTACCGACTCGTTGAACGTCAAATGGAGCGACAACCATGAGTCCACTTTCTCCACTGAATGGCTCAAGCTTCATACTGCCGGCTACACTGAGCCGAACCCACACAAGGAAGAGCTCTATCCTGCCAAAGCTTTCTGGAATAAGGATTACATTGAAGCTAACAAGCCAAGTGTTTCTTTTGAAGATGTCATGAAAGGCGACCAGAAGGACCTGTTCAACAACATCCACAAATATGGATTCACATACATCCATGACGTTCCAAAGACTGCTGAAGCTACTCAGGAGATGTGCAAGAAGATCTTACCTTTGAGACATACACACTATGGTGGATTCTGGGACTTCACAACCGACCTAGCCATGAAGGATACCGCTTACTCTGACATTGAGATAAAGTCACACACTGATGGTACTTATTGGGAGTACACCCCATATTTGCAGTTATTCCACTTGTTGTTCCATGATGGAGAAGGTGGATTGACCACTTTGGTTGATTCTTTCAAGTGTGCACAAGACATGAAGAGAGAATTCCCAGAAGAGTACAAGATTTTGAGTGAGACTAGGATTGAATGTCATTCCCTTGGTGATGTTCATTTGGTTGAGAGAAAGCCTGTGTTCATTCATGATGAGCAAGGAGAACTACTCCAGATCTCTTGGAACAACTGTGATCGCTCTACCAATTATCATTTGGACAACGAGACTTTGAAAAGAGTTTACAAGGCAATGAGAGCATGGAACGGTATCATTACCAAGGAGGAGAACGTTGCTTGGAAGAGACTTGTCCCTGGTGAAGTCCTGTTGTTTGATAACTGGAGAGTCTTACATGCTAGAATGAAGAAAACAACTGGTAAGAGAAGAATGTGTGGTGTCTACTTTGATCGTTATGACTTCTTGTCATCTTTGCGCAAGGTCAACTGTGAGAGTGAAGAAGAGTTGTTCAAGGCATCCACTTGAGTTCGGACTTATTTATAGCTTACAAATATTTAAATATTAATACGTTCATCGTTAAATTAAGTCATTATGAAACAGTGGAGGATCACAGTTCGTAGTTCTTGGAAGCAGATTTGTAATTGGCTGTCGCTGGGGTGTTTTTTCTTATACTCTTCTGTTCATCCTTCTTATCGCCATCTTTCTTATTCTCAATTGCTTTCTGTTCTGTCTTTGGTGGTTTGGAAAGCTTCTTCATGACTTTACCAACGATAGAACCAATTTTGAGCTTCTCGGCTGTTGACTGGCCCAATGGTCTCTCTTTACCCCAACACAATCTCATTGGGATGTTTTCCACGATGAAGATACCAGCTGATTCTTTGTTCTTCTGTGATTCTAGGACGGAGGAAGCTGCAAGTTCAGCTTCGGATCTCTTGGAGAATGTAATGAATCCACAACGTGCCTTGTGTTGACAGTTGAAAGTCTTGATGGTTCCGTATTTCTCGAAGAAGTCTGTGATTTTGTACTCTGGTAGAGAGTCATCGATACCAAAGATGAAGAGAGTCTTGAGTTCTGTGTCTTGTGCAGGTGTCAAGTTACCATTGAACGGAAGTTTAGAGACGGTCTTGGTAACGTCAATCTTGTCAATATGAGCTGGCAATGCGTCTTCTTTCTTCTTGGACTTCGGAGCCTTGTTTCCTTGGGACAGGGCAAGTTTTGTGAGGATCTCTTTGGCCTTTTCTGCATTTGAAGTGACACTGGCACCTCCTATACTTTCAAATCTGTCACTGTTGTTGGCAACGTAAAGTTTTGAGACTTCGTTTTGAGGACCTTCACTTCCTGTGACCTCAACACCGGCCATCTTCAAAGCAGCATCTCTGAGCTGGATCGGTATACCGTATGTGAGATCAAGGAGACAACTCTGACAACAGTTTCGCTGTTTAGCACACGTGAGACAGATGATTGTGTGTTTGAAAGGTCCGTTCTTGACCGGAGTCCACTTGAACACGGTGAAAGGACGCGTACAGAGCTTACACTCCAGACCCCTGTGCTCTCTCATCATGCGGAGGTACGGGTTTGGGCCGAGACAGGTCTCACAGACAGCTGGAACCTCATCTTGGTTTGACATTGTGGTGCGTTGTGTGGTTTGTGTAGTTGTTGGTGGAGTTGTTTGGGTGGCGAGTTGATTTTGTTTCTGTTCCTGTATTTGGATTTGGTGATGAGGTGTGGCCCGTGAAAATTCTCTGCGATTCTGGGATCTTGGATCTTGGGACTATTCAAAATATCAAGGTTCTAGGATAAAACACGATCATGCTTTAGATCTATGGATTATTCTACAGGTTCAATTGTTTCAAAGCAAGTTCGATTTCATTATACAGAAGAAAGACTATCACGCATTGTCAGTACTTAAGTCCCCCTACAAAAGAAGGGGCCCAAACAGCACAGAAAAGAAATGCATTCTTGGCTCAATGATCAGGGTTAAAAAGCTATGATATGTATCCGCATGGTGTCCTAGGATGAAGAAATTCAAGTTGTTGTTGTCGGGTTTTCATCAGAAAAGAGCCAAAGAAGTGCATGTCTGTTGTTGTTGTGAGGGCCTGAGGGGATGAAACTTACACTGCTGGGAAGAGCAGAGCTAAGAGACCACCGTCTGATGGTCGTCTTGCTCCTGACACCAGAACATGGCGAACAATTAAGGCTTAAAGCCTTAGAGCACACAGACCCAAACAGATGGGAAGAAGAAGGAAAGAAAAGTCGCAGAGATGAAAAATTTAACTGCTCGGAGTGTGGTGTCCGGGTGTTCGAGACTCTGTTAGGGCAGCACGCTTCCATTCTCTGAGATAACAAGCGGGACAGAAGTGTTGTGGGAGTAAATAAATAGACACCAGAAGCAGCTCTGTTCGTTGTCTTAACACAAGCAGACGAAGAGAAGGCACAGAAATGCACAGAAGAAGCGAGCAGCCCAGCAGAGCAGCCTCGCGGCGGTCGTCGTCGCTGAGACCTCCAAGTATTCTTCAGCACGAGGACGAGAACAACCACGAGATGTTTGACGGTGCCGCTGGCGAGAACATCCCGTCGTCCATCTCGTCGTTCCACCACAGCCACCACTGGGGAAGAAGAGACTCCGTGGCGTCGTCTGTTCCGAGTTCGGCAGCGTCGTCGATAAGGCGTGGAAGAGCCGGTGCACACATGTCACAATCGCCAGCTGAGATGCTTTCACTGACGAGAATGAACTCTCGCTCGTCGTCCCGTTCCAGATCCATTGACAGGTTCAGATTCTTCGATCCTGAGGAAGTGGAGGCCGCCCAAGGCGCGTCGACAATGGAGGAAGACGTGGACTACGACACCAATTGGGACGAGGACTACAGACGTGGAAGCTTCACGAGCACAAGCGTCCAGGACTACGGCTCTGTTGAGCGTGTGAACACCAACTCAACTTACAACTACAGAGACAGAGTCCCCAGTGATGCCTCCAGAGCGCTGTTGGATGACGACGAGATGTCCACCGATGGCGAGCACGACGATGAGAGCACAATGGGCCCAACTACATCCAACAGCCCAAACCAAGCACCAGAAGTCGACCCAGCATTACACGAACACTACTTCCCAAACTTCCCTACGAACATCAAGTTCCAAAGATTCTACATCGCTGAAGAGGATCTCGTTCTTGGTATTGCCGGCTACAGAACCCACAAGTTGCGACTCTGGGCTTATTACTTCATTTGCACAATCACTTTTGGCCTGGGATATCTTCTGTTCAGATGGATGCCCAAGTATAAGTTTATGTTCTATGGTTCTTTGACACCATTGGCCAAGGCTGAGTGGGTTGTCATTGAGACAGAACACGGCGAATTGAGCGTTGTTGACGTGCACAGACAATGGTACAACAGATCTCTCTCTTCCATCATGAACGTGCCACACTTGGATACACAAAGCGTTCATACTGGTTCCAATTCAGGTTCTGGATCCTCTGGACTGAACTTAAACCTGGATCCAATCATCCCTATCTTGATCTCATTTGAATATAGATATTTGAAGTTGGTGTACTCCCCAATTGAGGACATCTACAGGACCAACACCAACTGGGTTGACTATTCCTGGTTGCACCACTCTAAGGAAGGTTTATCCACAGACTCCTATGACGATAGACAGTTGGTATTCAACACCAACTCTTTGGATCTGAAAGAGAAGTCATTATCTCAGTTGCTCGTTGACGAAGTGCTCCATCCTTTCTACATGTTCCAGGTATTCTCCATCATCCTTTGGGCATTTGACGAGTACTACTACTACGCTGGGTGTATCTTCTTGATCTCTGTTGTTTCCATCATGAACACACTCGTTGAGACGAAATCCACGATGAAGAGATTGACAGAAATTTCAAGATTTCAATGCACTGTCAGAGTCCGGAGAAATGGGTTCTGGAAAGAGACCTCTTCTCATGATCTTGTCCCTGGTGACGTTTACGAAGTTTCAGATCCATCTTTGAACACGGTCCCATGTGACTCTTTGCTTCTATCAGGAGACGCTATCTTGAACGAGTCGATGCTTACTGGTGAGTCCGTCCCGGTCTCTAAATTACCAGCTACACAGGAAACGCTTGAACACTTGATAGATAACGCTTCCAACATCTCTTCTCTCTTGGCCAAATCATACTTATTCAACGGGACGAAGATCATCAGAGTCCGTCATACAGCATCAGACCCTGCTTTGGCTCTTGTGACACGTACAGGATTCTCCACTACTAAAGGTGCATTACTGAGATCGATGTTGTTCCCGAAACCAGCTGGGTTCAAGTTTTATGAGGATTCTTTCAAATACATTGGTTTCATGTCGCTGATTGCCATGTTTGGATTCATCTTCTCCACCATCAACTTCATCAAGCTTGGTCTTGGTTGGAGATTGATCATTCTAAGAGCATTGGACATCATCACTATTGTCGTGCCACCTGCTTTACCTGCCACGTTGACGATTGGTACCAGTTTTGCCCTCTCGAGACTCAGAAAGAAGGATATTTACTGTATTGCTCCAACAAGGGTCAACGTTGGTGGTAAATTGGATATCTTGTGTTTCGACAAGACTGGTACTCTGACAGAGGATGGGTTGGATGTTTATGGAATTCACTCTTCCAAGTCATTTGATACGTTGTCGAAGAATGTTGATCAACTGGATGAGAATATGATCAAGGCATTGGTATCATGTCACTCGTTAAGAGTCGTGGATGGTGAGTTGATTGGTGATCCATTGGATTATAAGATGTTTGAGTTCACTGGTTGGAACTATGAAGAGGAGTTTGGTGGATTCAGCTCATTGAACGAAAGCAGAAACGACGAAGACATTTTGCCTGAGAACACCGGTATTTCTCCATCTGTTGTTTATCCTTCTGATGATAAGTCCAAGTTGTTGGGTATCCTCAAGAGTTTTGAGTTTGTCAGTGAACTGAGAAGAATGAGTGTTGTTGTTAAGCATGGTTCACAGTTCAACGTGTTGACCAAAGGTGCTCCAGAAGTGATTAAAGACATCTGTGATGAGAGAACTTTCCCACCAAACTATGAAGAGTTGTTACACCACTACACACACAACGGTTACAGAGTCATTGCATGTGCCGGTAAGCCGTTGAAGAAGAACTCATGGCTCTACTCACAGAAGCTTCCTCGTGAAGAGGCCGAATCTGGATTGGAATTCCTTGGATTTATTGTGTTTGAGAACAGATTGAAGCCATCCACAACTGGAGTCCTGACACAGTTGAAGAAAGCCAATTTGAGAACTGTCATGTGCACCGGTGATAACTTGCTCACTGCTGTCAGTGTTGGACGTGAATGTGGATTGATCGACGAGGACATGATCTTTGTTCCAAGATTCACAGAAGAAGGCATACAATGGCATGAGATTGATGACGATCAAATCAAATTGGACCCTGTGACACTTCAATTGAACCAAAGTTACAAGTCATATGGTCTTGCTGTCTCTGGTGATGTGTTCAGACACGTTTTGAAGAACGAACTGGATCTTTTCTCTGAGGATTACATCACTGCTATGTTGCTTAAGGCCAATATCTTTGCACGTATGTCTCCAGATGAGAAGCACGAACTTGTCGAGCAATTACAGAAGCTGGACTATACAGTCGGATTCTGTGGTGATGGTGCTAATGACTGTGGTGCTTTGAAAGCCGCTGACGTTGGTATCTCTTTGTCTGAAGCAGAAGCCTCTGTCGCTGCCCCGTTCACGTCTCGTAAGTTTGAGATTTCTTGTGTGCTCGATGTGATCAAGCAAGGACGTGCCTCATTGGTGACTTCGTTCAGTTGTTTCCAGTACATGTCGTTGTATTCTGCCATTCAGTTCATCTCGGTGTCTATTTTGTACAAGAGGGGTTCCAACTTGGGAGATTTCCAATTCTTGTGGATTGACCTGTTCTTGATCTTACCGCTGGCGATATTCATGTCGTGGTCTGACGCCTATGGCTCTATTGTTCCTAAGAGACCTTCAGCTAACTTGGTTTCCCCTAAGCTTCTGATCCCGTTGATGATGAACATCGTCATCATGTTGGTATTCCAAGTTGGTCTATGGCAGTACGTCCAGACGATGACGTGGTACATCAAGCCTATCCCTGCCGGGGATGATGCTGTACAGTCTTCAGACAACACGGTGTTGTTCTTCTTCTCCAACATGCAGTACATCTTGTGTGCTATTACGCTGACAGTGGGACCTCCATACAGAGAACCTGTCACAAAGAACGTTCCATTCATCCTCAACGTCGCTGGCTCTTTCCTTTTGAGTCTTTTGCTGATGAACGTGAACCCTGAAGGGTTCTGGGGCAATTTATTCAACCTCACAGCCATTTCAACGTGGTTCAAGTGGCTTATTGTGCTCATGGGGCTGCTAAACTTGGCCGCTTGTCACTACATTCCACCGAAGTTCAAGTCCGTTTGGCGTAAGAGAATCAGTGCAAAGAAGTACAAACGCTGGATGAAGGACCAGAGAACTACTGTGTAAGATTCTATGAACTAAATGGTGCTAGAAATGAAGAGATTTGTAGTGTAAATGCTTGTAATCAAGGGGTTAAGCTCGGGTGATCTTTCGCGATAAGAAGCTTCAAATGAACGCCACTCAGATCAACTTCCACCACCACGTAGAAGCAGTCAATAAGAGAAGATTAAAACACGATGTCCACCTATGAAGGTAAATATACTCTCCTTCTCCCGGGGGATACCAGAGAACTAACTTTCATCAGACGAGCACAACATTCAGCGCAGAACGGCCACAGACACAACTGCGCACCGTCCACACCAAACACTCTCGTCATTACTCCAAGGGTTCTTTGAGGACTCTGGCCAATCAGCCGAGTTGCTAATGTCTCCATCGGAGACCAACACACCTGTCGACCAGATGACCAGAGCCCTCCATCAGTTGAACGACCTCCCGATGGCTGAGAGCCTCATTGAGCAGTTACAGCAGGAGAAAGACGTCTCCGGAGTCTCACAGGAATACATTGACTCTTTGGAAAGAGTCTCTAAGAAGTCATTGAAGCCAGATATGACGTGTTCCATTTGCACTTCCGACTTCGTTGATGATCCTCATCCATTGGTGGTGAGACTGCCGTGTGATGGTAAACACAGGTTTGATCTCGAATGCATTGCACCATGGTTGAAAGTCCATTCAACGTGCCCAATGTGCAGAAAAGACCTTTTGGAGAAGAAGAAGTTTGTCGATTTACCACAGGATGACGAGGAAGAGGAAGAACGGTGGGATATGTATGGATGAACTACTGTGTATATACAGATGTGTGTTATATGTACATGTGCATTATATGAATCAATCATTAAAGATGGGGGGGGGGGGGTTGTAGTTCTTCACTCCACCTGCTTAGTCTCCTCCTCAGTCTTCAAATGTCTCTTGAACACCGGATCGTTAAGCAACTCCTGGACTCTCTTTGAGATCTGGGCGTTCTTGGAGTCAACACCAGCAACAACGTTCAACTCATCCAATTTGGACAACTCGGTCTTGTCCAACTCTTCAACCAAGTTCACAGGCTCACGCTGGTACGTCTGCACTTTGATACCAACACCGGCATTACTGTGCTTGGCCAGGTAAGAAACCCAGAGATCAATGACTTCCGGTGTAGCGTCATAGGCCTTAATGACTCTCTTATGTGTCAATCTCAAGAAATTCTCCTTCGATTTGGCGTGCACAAACGGAGCTCTGATGACAGTCCAACGCTCTCTCTTGGTAGGCAAAGGAACGACTCCACTGACTGGGATATCGAGGTAGTAAGCGGCTCTCAATGCAAAATCACCAAGGAACGAGAGGTTCTCATGGTCATAAGCTCTGATGTGGATCTCCGCCACGAGGTCGCCGTAGCGCTTCTTGTGTCTCAGCGGGGCGTAGTAGTTGAGCTCAGCGTTGATCGGGAATGGTGTCTTTGTGGTCTCGAGCACTTCTTCAGGCGTTAACACCTGTGGATTGTACGCGACTGTTTGTGGTTGGGCGCTCGTTGATGATGCGAGTGGTGTTGATCCACCTTTGACGATGCTCTGGGAGGCCCTGAGACCCGTGGAAAAAGCACGCACGGATGTTCTTCTGGTGAGCGAGAACATGGTACTGTTGTTTCTTCTTCAAATGGACCACAATCACTGATAATCGGTGCAAAATTAGAGATCCCAGACCTCCGAGACTGGTGAGAAAAGTTGGAATTTTTCAGTTGGACGACTTCCGGGGGTTCGGAAACACGTGACTCAGTACCCCGGAAATGGACCCTCAGTTTGAAAATTTCTGACTTCTCTCTCCATTTGATACGATGGGATGGGTTTAAGAACGGATGATAAGCGGGTGAAGATGGGTAAGAGCTCGAAAGACAAGCGTGACTTGTACTACCGGTAAGCACACACCTTCCATGTCCAATTTCAAGCGTGCGATTTGACTAACAAATGAACCAGAAAGGCCAAAGAAGAAGGATGGAGAGCCAGATCAGCGTTCAAACTGCTCCAGCTCAACGATCAATTCCAGCTGTTCAAAGGTGTTAACAGGGTCGTTGACTTATGTGCTGCTCCGGGATCCTGGTCACAGGTGCTGTCTCGTGAGTTGTTTGAGAAGAGAACGGAGGAGGAACAGAAAGAGGCGAAGATCGTCGCTGTTGACTTACAACCGATGGCACCAATTGACGGTGTCACGACGTTACAAGCCGATATCACACATCCAAAGACGCTGAGTAAGATCTTGGAGATCTTTGGTGGTGAGAAAGCAGACTTTGTGTGTTCTGACGGTGCTCCAGACGTTACAGGCTTGCACGACTTGGACGAATACATCCAGGCTCAGTTGATCTTGGCCGCTTTACAATTGACGACATGTTTGCTTAGACCTCGTGGTTCATTTGTGGCTAAGATCTTCAGAGGACGAGACATTGACTTGATGTATTCACAACTGGGATTCCTCTTTGAGAAGGTCATCTGTGCCAAACCAAGATCTTCGAGAGGTACTTCATTAGAGGCCTTTATCGTGTGTCTTGGCTATAAACCTAGTGAAACATGGACTCCAACGCTAGATTTGAATGTTTCAACGGAAGATTTCTTCAAAGGTGCCAACATTGGAAGATTTGAGTTGAATGATGATTTGGAATACGAAGAGGAGAAGAGAAATGTGGCACCTTTTGTTGCATGTGGAGATTTATCAAGTTACGACTCCGATGCTACGTACACGATAGACACAGGTGTTAAGAGAGTCAGTTTGGACCCAGTACAAAGCCCTACTGCTCCTGCTTATAAGAAGGCGTTGGAGATGAAGAGAGCTGGTGAGATTAGACGTTAATACGTATGTAATCTATATGGATAATTCCCTGATCATAAAGCTAATGTACAAATTTGTATTGTAGAAATCAATATCTAATAGCAGAATCAGTAACAAACTGACTCAACACCTGCTGTTCAACATCCTCGGAAATGACACCGATCTTGCTTGACAATGGCAACCACTCTTGCAAAGACTCGCTATTTGAACCACCTTGTGTCTTCTTCTTATGCATTTGGTAGTAGAACTGACCCAACTCATCAACTCCCTCGATCAAAGATTCCATGTTTGAGAGGGTGGCCTTGGTCTTCAACTGTGTGGACTCCAATGATGTTGAGGATGTGAAGTGTTCTGGGTCCTTGGAGACCAAGTACAAGTTGACGAGATGGTTGTTGTTGACCTTAACTGGGAGTTCTTCAAAGATGTTGTCGAATGACAAGGAGTTCTTGTTGAGGGACTCGACGGAGTAGTCGTGGGATGTGTATGTGTCGAGGAAGTTCTTGGTCAGTCTGTAAGCCTTCAAGCTGAGGACACCGTACTTGGCCTTGGCCTGGTCGTGGACGAGGACGATGGAGTTTGGAGACTGTTTGAGCTGGCCGTAGGCAAGGGACTCGAGCAAGGAGTCGGTGATGAACTTACCGGAGACGGCGGCCTGGTACCAGCCGAGCAACTGGGCAGAGGACTCGAGCTCCTTCAACTCAGCAAGCAAGTCGTCCTGGTACTTGACGTTGTACTTGCCCTTGTACGGAGAACCGTCCTCGTTGATGTATGGGAAAGGGTAGGCACTGGTGATCTTGAGGACGTCAGCGTCAACGTCGAAGCCGAGAATTGGGCCGGAGGCGGAACGTGGGTACACCTCGGCGGAGTGGTTGACGATCTTGAGAGCGGCCTTTTGCAGCTGTTAGTATGTGGTCCTTTTTACATGTCATTTTGAGTGGTCAATACGTACAGAGGACTCGATCTGGACCACCTTGGTCGTGGCAGCGTACTGTGATTTGCTGCGGTAAGTTGTTAGTGAAAAACTCTTGTAAGGTAAACCAATACCAAGGATTCCATACACACCCTTTAATTTCAGCCATGTTGTGTACTTCTGGAGATATCACCGTATTTGTGCACAATAACAGCTCTCCAGAGGTCCTCTTTTCCACTTCTTTTTCACTCATGTGTTGGTCGGAACAGAAAATTTATCTTGCCCTCGGAAATTCGTCCAACTTTTCGAGTAGAAAAAGTCATCGATTTCCACTCTTTTTTAGTCCTTTCTGGCACTGTTTTACCAAATATCGCCATTACAAGATGCCCGCTGAACAGAACGAGGTCGAGCAGGTGGCAGAGGCCGTGCAGAACCTCCACCTTGACCAGGAGACCGGCGAAATGGTTTCCAAGTCAGAGCTCAAGAAGCGTGAGAAGGCCAGAAAGACCAAGGCCGAGAAGGAGAGAAAGGCAGCCGAGAGAGCTGAGAAGCAAGCCGCCCAGCCTGCTAAGAAGAAGGACATCTTGCAGGAATTGACCCCAAACCAGTTCTTCGAGATCCGTTCCCGTCAGGTCAAGGAGCTCAGAGAGACCAAGCAGCCAAACCCTTATCCACACAAGTTCAACGTCTCTATCACTTTGAGAGCTTTCTTGGAGAAGTACCAGCACTTGGAGCGTGGCCAATCCCTCCAGGACGAGACCGTCACCGTTGCCGGCCGTGTCACCGCTAAGAGAGAGGCCGGTGCCAAGCTCAAGTTCTACGTGCTCAAGGGAGACGGTACCCAGGTCCAGATCATGGCCCAGGCCCAGGACTCCACTGAGGACTACGAGGAGGCCCACGACTTGTTGAAGAGAGGTGACATCATCGGTGTCACTGGTTTCCCAGGTAGAACCCAGCCAAAGAAGGGTGGTGAGGGTGAGTTATCCATCTTTGCCACTTCTGTCCAGTTGTTGACCCCATGTTTGCACATGTTGCCATCTGACCATTACGGTTTCAAGGACCAGGAACAGAGATACAGAAAGAGATACTTGGACTTGATCGTCAACAACTCCACCAGAGACAAGTTTGTCACCAGATCCAAGATCATCTCCTACATTAGATCCTTCTTGGACAAGAGAGAGTTCATTGAGGTTGAGACCCCAATGATGAACGTCATTGCCGGTGGTGCCACTGCTAAGCCATTCATCACCCATCACAACGAGTTGAACATGGACATGTACATGCGTATTGCTCCTGAGTTGTTCTTGAAGGAGTTGGTCGTTGGTGGTATGGAGCGTGTTTATGAGATTGGTCGTCAGTTCAGAAACGAGGGTATCGATTTGACCCATAACCCAGAGTTCACCACTTGTGAGTTCTACCAGGCCTATGCTGATGTCTATGACTTGATGGATATGACCGAGGTGTTGTTCTCCGAGATGGTTAAGGAGATCACCGGTGACTACAAGGTTTCCTACCACCCAGATGGTCCAGAAGGTGAGGAGTTGACATTGGACTTCTCCAGACCATGGAAGAGAATCAACATGATTGAGGAGTTGGAGAAGAGATTCAACGTCACTTTCCCACCAGGTGATCAATTGCACACTGCTGAGACTGGTGAGTTCTTGAAGAAGATCTTGATCAAGGAGAAGCTTGACTGTTCCCCACCATTGACCAACGCTAGAATGTTGGACAAGCTCGTCGGTTCATTGGAAGACACCTGTATCAACCCAACCTTCATCTTTGGTCACCCACAGATGATGTCTCCATTGGCCAAGTACCACCGTGACATTCCAGGTTTGTGTGAACGTTTCGAAGTGTTTGTTGCCACCAAGGAGATCTGTAACGCTTACACCGAGTTGAACGATCCATTTGACCAGAGAGACAGATTCGAAGAGCAGGCCAGACAGAAGGACCAAGGTGACGACGAGGCCCAGTTGGTTGACGAGACCTTCTGTAACGCTTTGGAGTACGGTTTGCCACCAACTGGTGGATGGGGTTGTGGTATCGACAGAATGGCCATGTTCCTGACCAACTCTAATAACATTAGAGAAGTGCTGTTGTTCCCAACCTTGAAGCCAGACGACTTGGTCATTCCAGGAAAGGAGAACTAAGCATTTGTATAGATATAATTGTTGATTTTGTAATGGTATTAAAGTAGTAAGAGTGGGGGTATAAAGAAGAAAAGAAAAAAAATCCAACAAACCCCACAAAAACAGGAACATTCTTTGTTGAACTTTTCCTCCTTTGCACACCTTTTTCGAAGTATACAGAGAATTGAAGAGAGTTAGAATTGAAGAGAAAAGTGTAAGAGAAAGTTAAGAAGAATTTTACCAGCTAGAAAGTTTAGAGGTGGCAATTACAAGATCAATGATGTACCCACGAACGAGCTCTTCCAGCTCTGATCACGCCACATTGGGGATCAAGACAGGTTCTCCTTTATCGAACAGTTGGTGTACACACATGGCTGACTGGCCTGTTGTTTGCTTCACCGTTTGTATAAGGACATCTTTGAACTCCTCTTTATCACCAACATTCCAAGAACTTGTACGACCTCCTGGTGAACAACTGGGAGTGTACTGTTGTTCTATGGGTTCTTTGTTCTTTATCTACGATTCATGACAGACGTCTGACACATGCAACTTATTCGTAGAGACTCATAATTTGTAGACTTATAAGCGCAAGACTTCAAACTAGAAATCCCTTAAGTTCCATTTTTTTAATTCAAAGCTTTTGCCAATCTTTATACCTCTGTAAGCTCTTATCAACTCCATATCATAGGTCTCAGTCACGTGGCTTGCGCTCATCCGTGGACGTCCCCCACAGCCAAAAAACGTACGAACATTTCAACCATCTCCCACACAGGACAGCCACCAAGACAGCCCCATTCTCTTCCTGCGATGTGTGCTGGCATTTGGCTATTTAGTTGGTCCCAATTGAATCTCTCAAGTCCCCTCACTGGCAAACATCAGCTTACCCATCCATCAGACCAGTACGGCACTGTGTTTAATGACCTAAAGGTTGTTGCTCAAGTAGTTATGGCTTTTTGAATTTGAATTGAACTACTCTTTGTGCTTACACACACATTGGTTGGTTGAAGGAGATGTTCAGCTCAAGACAGAAGCTGTATATTTGTCCATTTGTCTGTCTGTTTCATAAAGGATTGACTGGTTGCTCTGTATAGAGACTTGTGTCACTCCTTAACTTCACACGGCAGCACTACAAACTCTTGAATAGAAACACCACATTCTTTTCCTGAATCAATTGTAGCATGATAAACACATCTTATAGTCCCAGGCCTCACACTGTAGAAAGATGTCCATGAACCTGACGTTGTTCCCACCCCTTTTCAGTGCTCAGTGCTCACCCGCTTGCAACCGCGTATAGCAAAAAAATGCACCGCTTCTTTCTTGACATCGATGGCATCTGAGTCGTGTATCTCCACGTACTCTTTCATTTAACTTTACCAGATCTTGAGTCCACTTCTGTCACAGACTGTGTCGGTTTGACACCATTGTATCAGAGTGTTGGTCATGCCTATCACCAGACATCTCAGCTCGATCATCGATTGGCCTTCCTCAGCCCCGACTCCTTTCTCCTTTTGGGCGCTTGGAATGCTACCTTCTTCACGTGAATGACGATGATCGATGGCTCGTATCATTTGAGGCCTGGGAGACAGAGATCGTTAGAGTGATACAGCATCAGATTGCTCTCTTCTATTGTTAAGTGCATCATAAGCTTGTACTGTTGCTCTTACACAGAGCTGTTGTACAGCTTGTGGGAGCACTCATACGACAACTACGATTTTGAATGGAAGTCTTTCTTCTTTTCTTCATACAGCTGATTGTAGATATCTATAGACTAGAGAACTCACTGATATGTGTTGGTTTTTTACCAGCCTTCTCTTATGTCTTGAGTACGTCGTCCAGCCTTGACTCTTTGTGTCACGTAACACAAAACAAGAACTCTTTATGAACCGTTTTCAGAGTTTGAAAATTGGTATACCATATATTCATATATCAATTAGTCAATAGAACCACTTTAAATAACACATTTACATACAAATGTACGTCCATAATTGGTAAATTGTATATGCCCCGCCACACCTTGTGTTGCGCGAACCGGTGATTTTACAACCTACAACCTGTTGAAGCCCCGTCAAAACATCTCTTTTACTCCTCTTTTGGTACTCTCTTGTCGATATCACATACAAAAACATTATTCCAAAAACACACTGAAAGATGGGGAGACCGAGAGTAAGTTGTGTGGAGATACATATACCATATGGCTTTTGTGTGTGTGTTTATACCTCCAGTATAACACATCGGGACAGAGTTATCCATGTACCAAAGGACAAAGGACACCTCATACTAACACTCACCCAAAGCTCATCATACTTGTCCGTCATGGAGAAAGCGAAGGTAACTGTGATAAGTCTGTGAACAGATACATCCCAAACCACAAGATCACATTAACACCACGGGGACATCGTCAAGCGCAGGAAGCTGGAGAGAAGCTGAACAGTCTGTTGACGAAAGATGACGAGTTGCTGTTCTATACCTCACCTTACAAACGTACGAGACAGACGTTGGATGGGCTCATTGATGGTATTAAGAACAGTGGAGTTAAGTATAAAGTGCACGAGGAACCACGGATGAGAGAACAGGATTTTGGTAATTTCCAAAGTTCAGCTGAAGAGATGGAGAAGATATGGCAAGAAAGGGCACACTATGGTCATTTCTTTTACAGAATTCCATTTGGAGAGAGTGCTGCGGATGTGTATGATCGTTGTGCCGGTTTCAACGAGACTCTGTTTCGACAGTTCCATAATGAGAAGTTCCCAAGTGTGTTGGTGTTGGTGACACATGGAATATGGGCAAGGGTGTTCTTGATGAAATGGTTCCGATGGACTTATGAAGAGTTTGAGTCGTTGAAGAACGTGCCTCATTGTCAATTGATCATGATGGAGAAGAACGACGAGACCCAGAAGTATAAACTGTTGACACAGATGCACAAATGGGAAGAAGACGATGACGACGAGGCTTCTTACCGGTTGGAGATCAAGAACGAGGTGTTGAAGAACTCCAACAGTTATATGGATATGAACTTCCAAGGAGGAGAGAGCTCATTCGACACTGAGACGGCGGAGAGACAGAAGGAGAAAGAGAGCAAGCTCAAAGAGATGTTCAGAAAGACGTTGAACGATGACAAGTCGGAGTGATACATGCATACAGGGGTGGCTACTGCTGGTCGAGCTACAAGAGAGGGAGAAACACATGCGGAACGAGAAGGTGTTATTTATTCATAGAAGATATCAATTGTATCATACACGTGTAGTTTAAGGGATTCTATTTATGTCCAGAGGTGTCAAGAGGTGCCGAGTCACGTGCTGATCCCACCCCCGCGAGTGGTGTGGTGGCCCCACCGGGGTGGTCATCGTTATAAAAGGAAAAGCGTCCGCCCGGAAGCAACAGCTGGACATAATCATGGAAGGTACAACACAAACACAAACGTATAACAAACACACAAAAATGGTATGCAGAACAGCCTCAATTCCACCCACAGAACACACGACTAACACCCGCAAAGGCCAGAAAATTCTTCGTCGGTGGTAACTTCAAGTTGAACGGAACAAAGTCCTCAATCACTGAGATTGTCGAGCGCCTCAACACGGCCTCCTTGGACCCAAACACCGAGGTCGTCATTGCCCCACCTTCCACCTACTTGGACCTCGCCGTCTCCCTCGTCAAGACGCCACAGGTCGAGGTGTGTGCCCAGAACGCGTACACCAAGAGCGCTGGTGCCTACACCGGTGAGGTCTCCGTCGAGCAGGTCAAGGACGTTGGTGCCACCTGGGTCCTTCTCGGCCACTCAGAGAGACGTACCATCTTCGGCGAGTCCGACGAGTTCGTTGCCGAGAAGGTCAAGCTCGCCCTGGAGTCCGGCCTGAAGGTGATGCTCGCCATTGGTGAGACCCTCGAGGAGAGAAAGTCCGGCGTCACCGACCAGGTCAACGAGAGACAGTTGTCTGCGGTCATCAAGCTTGTCAAGGACTGGTCCAACGTTGTCGTCGCTTATGAGCCAGTGTGGGCCATCGGTACCGGTTTGGCCGCCACCCCAGAGGACGCCCAGGAGACCCACAAGAACATCAGAGCCTTCTTGGAGAAGGAGCTCGGTGCCGAGGTTGCTGAGCAGACCAGAATCTTGTACGGTGGTAGTGCCAACGGTAAGAACGCTTCATCTTTCAAGGACAAGGCCGACGTTGATGGATTCTTGGTTGGTGGTGCCTCTTTGAAGCCAGAGTTCGTTGACATCATCAACTCTAGATTGTAATCTGCTTTTTCTAAGCTTTCCAAAGTGTTTAATGTCTTGTTTGATTCGTGATGAGATGTATGTGTCTACAGTGTAGTATTTAAAATTCATAAAACCGTTAATTTTTTTTTGGGCGTGCTTGTTCATTCATCATTCTCACGATCAACCTCACTCAACATCAAAGGAGTCATTGGCACCTGTTCATCCTGGATAGGCTCCAAGAAGGGACTCATGTTGCCCATAACCATGCCGTTATGAGAGTTGTGCCTTGACATACCAGGGAATGCATGTCTTTGTTGTTGATACGAGTTTGGTAGTTGTTGTTGTGACAAGATGAATCCAGAAGGTGAGTTTGCCAAAGACGTTGGGCCAAACGTTGGTGTGTCTGGTGTGTTACTCGTTGTCAAGATGGGTATTGGTTGTTGTTGTTGTTGTTGCTGTTGTTGTTGTGATGCCCTGCGAGAATGTGCAATGGAGTTGTTGTAATAGTGGTGTCGTTGTACTTGGAATGGGCCAAGCACACGGGAAGAGTTTGAGAAAGAAGCTTGACGAGACATGGATTTACGCTTCATATCACCGGGGGACATGTCCAGATTGTTCTCACGACTTAGCGATAGTAGTGAAATGGTGGATAAAGAAGGTAACAGTCTTCCTTGTGAATCATTGTAGGAAGTAGCCATCAGATTTGGAGAAACAAGAGGCGTAGAGTCCGTATCGTCATCATCATCAATAGCATTCTCACTAACATTTGCATAGTTATAAGAGTTGTGCATTTGCAACACTCTCTGCGACCCAGCAGATGACGTTGATGAACTTCTGGAAGCGTGACGGCTCCTCGTCTTTGGTGACTTCAAGGCCAGCTGTGCAAATGGAGAAACCGAGTCTTTACTCATTGTGGCGTTGAGTGTCTTGTACATGTAAAGAGGGTGGACGGTGTGTGTGTGCTTTCTGAGTCTTTTGCAGTGTCTTTGTGTCTCGTTTTGTGTCTTTACAAACAGTTGTATAAGTTGTACGTGTGAAGTTTTGTTTTGAAAATTTCGCTAGCACTTTTTCTCTTGTGTTTTGCGCCAATTGCCTAATGCAGCTAAAATGACACGGAGTGACACATGCAGTTACCGGATTGGGCCATATTTGCGGCAGAAGTGGCGCGATTGTGCACCGGTCAAACCCGTCACCATTTGCTGTTGGGTGCTAAAATGCAGTTAAAACGTCGCTTAGTTCGGGTGCAAAAGAGGGCCGTGCAAGTTGTTGGTTGTGCTTGTTTGGTTGCTGCGAAGATTTGGCTTTAATGTGTCTGAGTACACTTCAGGAGTCTATCTCCAGGAGCTTTAATGTGCTCGTTTATATGCCATCATAGGGAAATGGATACCCCAACAAGCCAGGAATCTACTCGGTATTCCTCATGTATAGCTACCTCGTATCACATGATCATTCTAAGTTCTAAGAATATAACCGGGCTGCTTGTGCATTTGTCTTGCGCTGGTATGTGTCTGGTGTTACGTGTATGTATGAGTCTCCCTGTGCCCTGTGAGACAAGTACCGAAAGACCACACAATCTCTACAGGGCCAAGGCGTCACTGAGTTGAAATCACACCACTGTGATCCACTTTATTCTTTATTAGTACCACGGACTCTTCAAAGCCCAAAGAGAGAGCCGTTCGTCATGATACCACTCTTCCGGCCATAAGGAGTGTTATCTCCGGAACAATGATAAATGATACACCGCGGAATCCTGTTCATACTGGATGTTCTGCTCTTTATACAGAACCAAGAACTAAGTCCAATGTCACACGTCAGAGAAATTCATACAACTTTTGGCTGTGGATAGGTTCACCCTCGAGTGCCCAACGCGTACTGTTCGCGTCTTGTTCGCGTTTCGCGTTGTTGTCATTTTTTGCACAAGCTCCACAAACATTTGTTGATGGAGGCTCTCACTTTATAAGTACCACAGCGAATACCATTACACCGAGACACCAAGATAAACACACACAGCAGCCACCATGAACGTCAGCGCGATGGGCAACACGTTCAAGGGCTACATCGCCGAGTTCCCTGGAATCCGAGTCGATTGTTTTGACGACGTTGCATGTCCACGCAACAGCTTCACCAATAACTCGGTTGTATTGTACCTCTTGACACATGCTCACTCGGACCACCTCAATGGGCTGAGCTCTGACAACTTCAGCGGCAAACCCGTATACTGCTCAGCCACCACAAAAGCAGTACTCTCCGCCGATCCCAGCTACAAGACTGCCATTGGATCTCTACAAGCCCTCTCTGTCAACACAAGACACACTTTCACCCTCCACGATCAGCCCATCACCATTACACTCATCCCTGCCAACCACTGTGCCGGTGCCGTGATGTTCCTCATTGAATCCAATGACAAAACGGTCCTTCTCACAGGAGACATCAGAGCAGAGAAGTCATGGGTCAATCAACTCCCACGCAATCCAATTCTATTCCCTTTCACAACACGGGCTAAAGTGTTGGATATGGTATACATGGACACCACATACCAGTACCGTCCAGCCCCATACATCCACATGGTGCAGAATTTTGAAGGACTTCAAATGCTCTCGACATTCTTGGACAGATACCCATTGCACCACCAAGACGTCCACTTCTTGTTAAAACAGGAGATATTGGGGTTCGAAGAAGTATGGGCTCAAGTGTTAGGATCATTCCCTGAGATAAAGATGACTGCCAGCTCGAAGTTTGTGGAAAGGACAAACAAAGTTGCAAGTTGTTGTGGTGGGATTGACGAGTGGTATGGTGAACTGGTTCAACAGAAGATGTCATTGAAAGATCCCAGTGCCACTTTCCACATCGCTAAGGAGATTCCTAAGGCATTGCAAAACAAAGTGTTCACTGTCACCGTCAGGGCCGTTATTGATCTTTCTTATGACGAACTCATGGCACAGACTATGCCACTCAGAATCCCAAATAAGAGAGTTCCCAAAGAGTTTGTGTCCCTGTTCAAAATCCAAGGTGGTACTGTGTATGAACACACGAGAACCGAGAAGAAATTCCTACACTTGGATGATTCTGATACATTGCTTGGTGATGAGATCTTGTACTACTTCAGTCGTCACTCCTCATACTCCGAATGTTACAACTTCTTGTCCATGTTCAACGTCGATGACGTTTATCCAATTGTCGAAAACAAAGACGCGTGGTGTGATCGTGGGTTCTCCATTCAACGCCATTTCGGCAAGCTGCTGAATAAGAACACATACCGGTACGATGAGGAGTCGATTAAGTTCTATCGTAATCAAGGCTCCATGAGATTCCAACCATCACCAACGACACAGGAGAAGCAAACACCACAGACCAAGGACTTCACACAGAGCATGAGAGAGTACGAGAGCACTCATGATCTTTCCAAACTCATCCGTGGTCAACAACCACTTCGCAATGCTTTTGGTCCCGCTGATGATGAGGAACTTGACTTTGCAGCGTTGAGACATAACGACATGGCCATACGAGGATACAGATTAACGGGTAACAACCAGTTCAGAATTGAGAAGAATGTTCTCAATGGTGAGGATTGGACTAGTCTAAAGAGGCAAGACAAAGGGCATGACGAGGCTGACTATGAGTATTCCGAAGATGAGGATAATGAAGATGCTATTCGTTACAATGCCCTTGCTAAGAGAGCTGCGGAGCAAGAGATGAGAGCTTTGAAGATTGCCAAGGAGGGAGTTGATGACAAGACCACACAAGAGACACACAAAAGAGTCAAGCTTCAGAGAGTGGAGATTGAAATTGTGAGCCAGACATTTGATGAATATGATGTCATTAACGATTCACAAGCTGAGGAAGAGATTGTGACATCTAAGGACACTATATCATTCCGTTCAGAGACTGACTGTGATGAAGAAGACGAAGCTACTACTTTACCAGAAGATGACACATTGGAATCAAATGATAATACTCCAGAAGTCAACATTGTCATTGAATTCCCTATGAAGCAGCATGGTGAAACACAGACACAAGAGATTGACCTTGCAAGGGTGAAGATGATTGAGAACTACATGGCTCGTGATATTGGACACGGGTTCTTCGTCTGTGGTCTTGAGAGCAGTAAACAAAGATAACGACATTAACAGGACTACATAAGCTACTTAACGAATTAAATGACATAATGCATAAATTACTTTTTATTAACACGTTGAAAGCGAATAAAATCCTCCAAATAACTCCAAAGAGAGACCATTAAAACGGCCTGTATAGTGTACAAGATATGATAGACCCCAGCAAGTTGCTCCCAGCACTCAGTTCTCTCTCCATTGGTGACCACACTTCGTACACTTGTAGAAAGTGGTCATAGGCTCATCAGCCGAACGAATCTGAAGCTGGAAGAAGTATGCCTTGTCGTTTCCACAGGCGTCGATTGGACACTGAGCACCTGTCTGGTCAACGTTCTCCCAAGCACCGTCACCACCGAGAACATCGTCGATCTCTTTACGCGGGAGCTCCTTCCTGTCAAAGATCTGTGCTCCTGCAATGGTGAACTCATACGGACATGTCGGGCAAGCCAGGCAGTTAGAGCCCAAGGAGTCTCTCTTGACCTGTGTGTGTTTGTTAGTCAGATGTGCTCGGAGTAGGGAGATCTCGGGCTTTAGAAAGGATTAGGGAGCCTGAAAACTTGGGAGCACATACCAGGAGCATATTGGAACACGTAGGACAAAACGATAGCATCTCAAATGGAGTCGATTGTGTAATTATCAGCCAATAAAGGTGCCCATGAAGAGACACAAAGCGCCGCGCTCTCAAGTTTTTTGTTTAGCGTAGGTCGGAATTGAAACCAGTTCCGACTTCAAGTAAAGCCCCAGGGCCGAGACACTTCTCTCCACCACTGTTCTTCTGCTTTACTGATTGGAAAAAGGCGCCAATTGACACACAAACGGCAGATTTTCGAGCTTCATCAACATCAGAATCGTCTTCAGCATGTCCGAAAGCCCCGGAAACTTCTCCTTCACAGAGTTCTTCAACCCAGACGGTGCTGAGTCCGCCGACGTCTCCTCTACCACAATCCTCTTCGATTCCAAGTCGCCAACACCGCTTTCACAGCTCTCCGATGCCAAAGCCAGGCTGATCTCACTGTTCAAGGACCCCAGTAAACAGTACACCGGCCGGTCTGTGGACGAAGACTACTCAGATCTTTTTGGCGTCCGTGGTTATGGGCCTCCACCAAAGAGAAGGGGCCGTCCTGCCAAACTCAGAAAGAGATACAAGATCACGCTGGCCACACAGTCGTTAACCGATGACGAGGAATCGGTGATCACTCCGGGAATCGGCAAGGTGCCTCGCAGGTTCGTCAAGACGAGCAAAGAGGAAGAAGCACCCCCTATTCCCCAACTGCAATACAAAACACGAACACGAACCAGAACCAGAACAGTCAAAAAGGTGAAACAAGAGACGTCTGATGATGGCAAGAAGAGGGGAAGGAAACCCAAAGAGGAGATTCGTGAACAAAGTGAACGGAGTGAAAGTGAAAAGGAAACCAGTGCATATTCCTTAAGCAGTGACGAAGAGGAAGAAGAAGAAGAGGTTTTGAAAGATTCAAAGATTGCAAAGCTCGTTACATGGACTCCAAGTAACAGAGACTACGATGCAGAGAAGGTGAAAAAGATCATCAAGGAGAGGAAGAGACGACGTCTGGAGAAAGAAGAGAAAGAGAGAGAGAAGATGCAGAGAAAACTGGAGCGTCTTCGCTCAAAGGATGAAGACGAATATAACTTCAGTTCAGACAGTGATACTCGCCCAGGTTTCATGTTCATTGATATGAAAGGAGCCAAGATCATGAAGGCAAGAAAGAAGACGATACAGGAGAAGAATGAGAAGATTATACAATTGGATCCATTTGCAAGTCCCAAGAAGCAGAGAGTTGGTGTATTACAATTGGAGGAGTTGAACAAGTCTCCTTCTAAGAGAGGTGTTCTTTCCGCAACATCACTTTCACCAGCAAGAACTCCAAATGGCCGTTCTGGATCTCCACGAAAGGTAAGAGTGAGCTCAGAGCTTGAAGAGCGACAGGATCGTTCTGCGAGAAAGAAGTTCAACAAGAAGTTGTATGCAGTGATGGCTGATGGGCTTGAACAGCTGGAAGACGAGACATTCCAAGAAGACGTGCGTCTTGCTGAGAAGATCATCCGAGAGTCAAGAGAAGAGCCGGAACCACAGACACCGTCTAAGTCACAGTTTACTACTCCAAGAAAGGGTAAACATGATCTCCCAACACACAACCCGGACTTTGTTGCTACTCCATTACCAACTGCACGTGAAGACGAAGACTTTTTGGAGTTTAAGTTTGACGATAAGGCATTGTTCTTGGATGGGCCTGATGGGTACTTTGATCAACATAGAGTCAAGATCCCTACCTCACATCATTCGATGGTGCAGGCTCCGCCTTTGGATTACGATGAGTTCAACTCACTGGTGTTGTTGAGTGGGTTCATGCATCATCCACAGAAGCAGAGACTGGTGAAGAATTACAAGGAGATGTACACACAATGGATTTTTGAACTCCAACAAGGGTTTAATTTGCTTTTCTTTGGTATTGGATCCAAGAGAGCCTTCCTGTTGTCATTTTTGGAAGATTGTGTCCTGGATAGAGTCGATGCACCAGCTCTTGTCATCAACGGCTACAACCCATTGACCAATTTTTCTGAGATCTTGAAACAAATCTGCACAATAATGAAGATCAAAGGAGCTCCAAAGAGGACTGGTGAGCTTGTGGAGTTCTTGACCAACAGGTTTGAGAAGATGAAGGACAAGTCTGTTAAGTTGGTACTTCTCTTCCACAACATTGACGCTGAGCCATTGAGAGACGAGAAGATCCAGGAGTACATCTCGAAAGTGGCTTCGATCAAGCAGTTTTATGTGATAACGTCCATTGATCACATCAACTCTCCACTGCTCTGGGATTCCATCAGATTGAGTAACTTCAACTTTGTTTGGCATAACATTACCACGTTTACAGACTACTTGACTGAGACCTCATTCCGTGACCCACTGGTTCTAGGCCAGACACAGAAGTCTGCTGGTTCCAAAGGTGCCAAGTACGTTCTCTCCTCACTCACCAACAACTCCAAGTCTCTGTACCGTGTGTTGGCTTCTAATCAGTTACAGAACATGGAGGATGAACTCACGGGTAAAACGACCGAACGTGAGTCTATGCATGGCTCTATCAGAACCGCCATCGAGTTCCACAGACTGTTCCATTTGTGTGCCGAGGAATTCATCTCGTCAAACGAAATCAACTTCAGAACCATGCTCCAGGAGTTTGTTGAACACAAAATGGCTGTATTGGCAAGAGACCAGAGTGGTACTGAGATGGTTTTCATTCCATTCTCCTTGGAGGAACTTCAAAAACTGTTGGAAGAGGAGCTCTTATAAAATCTGTGAAGAAAGAACTGGCTATTTATCATACAAATTAATCATTTAACCACTTATCTCTGTAATTCCCCTCTATAGCTTATTGTTGTCCTGGAGTTTTCAAATGGTGTTCGGGTGTCGCGGGCTGTTTGATCCGAGCATCCGCCGCCTCTGCTTCAAAAGACCCTCCACAATTTGCCACCAACCCCCGCCAAAAGACGCCAAAATCATACCGTTCGAAAGAGATGGAGAAGCTCCCACCAGGAACCGTCATCAAGGTTGGCATGCACTCCACGGAGATCGTTTCCTACTTGGCGGAAGGTGCGTTCGCCGTCGTTTTGTTGTCACATTCTGTGCTCGGTGTACTAACAAGAATTGATAGGTGGATTTGCACACATTTACAAAGTCAAGTGCACGCCAATTGAGCAGAATGAAGAAGATGCAGTGCTCAAGAGGGTCATCGTCAAGACGAAACCGGAACTCAATCTGCTCAGAAAGGAAGTGGACACTATGAAGCGCCTGGAGCAGTCCAAGTACTCTGTGAAGTACTACGACTCGAACGCCCAGAAGCTTGAAGATGGCACATACGAGGTACTCCTGTTGATGGAATACTGTCCCAACAAGTCCCTGCTTGACTACATGAACCTACACTTGAAGACGAAGCTCCGTGTCGACCAAATCACGAAGATCATGTACCAGATAACCCAGGCTTTAGCAGACATGCATTCACTCCAGCTTATCCACAGAGACCTGAAGATTGAGAATGTTTTGATTGATTCCAAAGGTGACTTCAAACTTGCAGACTTTGGTTCTACTTCTGCCTATCTCCCAGCTCCAACAAACCAGGAAGAATTCCAGTATGTGGCGCATGACATCATCCACAACACAACCCCACAATACAGAGCACCAGAGATGATTGACCTCTACAGGGGACTCCCAATCAACGACAAGTCTGACATATGGGCCCTTGGTGTCTTCTTATTCAAGCTGATGTACTATACAACGCCGTTTGAGACGCAAGGTGAACTCGCCATTCTTCATGGATACTTTCAATTCCCACAGACACCAAAGTACCCTTCTAGACTCAAGAACCTCGTTGTTATCATGCTTCAAGTGAATCCAATGCTTCGGCCAAATATTTACCAAGTTCTCTGTGAGATATGTGACATGATCAACAAACCAGTGCCGATTAAGGATGCTTGTGGACTTGGCAAATACGACTTTGATGCCTATGCCCAATATCAACAACAGATTCAATTGCAACAACAACAGCAACAACAATTGCAACAGCAGTACATCTTACAAAAGCAACAAGAACAGTTGGCAGAAGCACAGAAGTCGAAGCAGAATTTGGCTCCACCAGTTACGTCTCAGGCTCACTCACAAGAGCAGTCTCCACAACCACAACATGTACACCTTCAACCAGAGCAATCGGTGCTTCAGCCACAGAATCACGAGGATGATAACGAGGAGACAGAGCAGCAGATCAAGAGGTCGAAAAGTGTACAGTCCATTCAACCACATGAACTCACACGCTCTTCCAAGTCTTCTGTTGGTGACTTGAAGTCCTTGAATGAACAGCTTTCCAAAGACATTGAGAGTGGAAATGGGAGTGACGAAGAGGACCCTGACTTGGACAATGTCGAGAACAGATTCCCGGATTTGGATGATATTGAAGCTGTTAAACAGAAGTTCCCTGACATCGAGGACGTTGAACAACCACGAAAGTCGATTGATGAGTCCATTGGTTCTAATGTTGAAGGTGCAGAGAGATCTAGGGGAAGCCCTCCAGTGGAGCCTGAAGCTCCTAATATTGGATTGAAATTGTCGCATACGGATGCTTGGACGGTTCCACCTAAGGAAAGTGTCCAACTTCGACTTGATGGTGTTTTCCACAAAGAACATCAACAACAGCCACAAGAAGACGTGACTACTGACGATGCGACTGTTACTGAATCTGTTGAGACTGCTCCACAAGAGGAATTGAAGTTGAAGAGCTCGTTTGACAATTTGTTTGACGACTTTGAATCTCAACCACTGTCTTCGCCTTCTGCCACCACTTCTATCTCACAACCTTCATCAAGAGTATCATCACAACCAGTGCCATCAAGACCAGCTCCTACGACGTCTGTATCACAGCCAGGTACGAGGGTCTCATCTCATTACAATGTTATTGACCAACCTATGTCTCGCAACCCTTTCCCAACGTCTAAACCACTTGCACCATCAGCCATGTCCAAGAATCCATTCCCAACAACCAGCAAATCATCCACAAATGTCCCATTGGAAGTGAAGAACGTGTTGAGACCAGAACGCTCTGGGGCAAACCCATGGGCCCATTTCTCACAGAAGCCACAAACACCACAACAACTTGCTGCACAGTACTTACAACCACAGACTCCAATGAGAACGGCACCAGAAGAGAAACCATCACTTCCAGCACGTCCCGATCAACAGTTGTCACCGAAATTGAAACCCCAAACTCAACAACACACATCACCTACAATCACACTAACACCAGCTGAAGTGAAATTGATTGATCTTGACGACGAGCCAAGAGAGCATCGTCCCAAACTTGATCTGAACATGAAGTCGTTTGAACTGGATACACGTGATAATGTGAATGATCAAGAAGATGGTGACACTGATACTGATAGTAATGGAGATTTGAAAGTTGAAGTGATGAAAGTTCGTACGACTTCAAAATCTTCAAATGAGCGTACGTCAACAGAGTTGAAACGTCTCAATTTGGATTTACAAGAGCTTGATTTGGAAGATGATGCCGTTGAAGACGATGCCAGATATTCACGCAGATCGATGAGTTTAAAGAGGAATTCGTCTAGTGGGTTAAGAAAGAGCTCTAGGTCAAGATCGGATAAGGAGACAACGTCTAAGGAGAAGAGAAGGTCATTCTTGGGATTTTAATGCATTGAACATATACGCTTGAGTATGATCACGATATAATTGTAGAATTTTGTACATATATGGGAAATAATTCATTAAAAGGTGAAGGACAAAGGCCTCAGAACTCAGAACTGAAGAAGCAATTTTAAAACCGGAACAAATGACGTATATAGGGCGTGGGCAAAGAAAAAAACAACACCAAAGGGGCATGCAGAAAAACCTGGAGACATCATTGTGAACTGACACCGTACTCCACTAATAATCTTCTGAAGTCGTCACCTGTCAAATAGTAGTAACTTCTCGTGAACACCTGGAAGAGCCAGTGTGGCAAGTATGCAAAGACGGCGTAGACCATGAAGGAGAACACCACAAGGAAGAAGCAGTGTAGCACGGCAGCATCCTGTGCCTCCATCAAGTAGTATGGCAAGTGGATGTAGTAGGCCCAATAGAGCTTTGTGAAACCGTTGCGGAAGAAGTTGACGACCTTGTACGAGTCCCTGTCACGCTCTTCGTTGGTTGGGTAGTACTCGAATGTGCCAGCCATGATGTGTGTGTGTGTGTGTGTGTGTGTGTGGTTGTGCTTCTGGATGTGTTTCTGAGTGATGTGGGCTGGATCTGTGTGGACAAAGAGCTGCAGACCAGCTGAGAGTGGAATCGGGTTTGCTGTGTTCCAGTGACTTCGAGCTCGTGGTTTTAGGGGTTCACCGTTGGACGCGTGGATCTGTTTGTTTGCGTTCGCGGGTTCGCGGAATTCGCGGGTACTGATTACGTAATGCGCGAACACGCTTGATGTGTGTCGCGTACCGGACCTCAAAGCTCAAAGCTCGGAGTTCAAACCGATGATGAATCGGTGGATGATTTTGAGCCAGGTCACGGCTGTTTGATCTTTATCTCTGGAGTCTGATGGTGACACAGAAATGACGTAGTTTGGTTCTTCAGAATGACACATCGCTCTGTATGCCGTATGCGTGGTTTCATGTTGTTGCCGTTCGTATCCTTCCGAGGCTGTCGGCTCAACCGGTTCGTTGTCTGACCGTTGGGGAGGTCTTGCATGATGGATCAAAAGAGTTGATCCACGGCGACGAAGAGCTTCTCTGTGTGTCCATCGTTTGCAATTCAGAGCTCCAAACAACGCCAGGAAACCCCTATTTCAGGTGGAACGACTAGAAGGAGTAGGTATAGCACATACAATGTAAACAGATCGCCAAAAGGGGCTGTAGACACATCACTGTGGTCCGTGATGGCGGAGTTAGCTAGGAGATAAGCGCCACAGCGGAGATGCCACATAGAAGATATCTAGAAGAAATGAGGACGCAGCGGAGTCACCAGCCAGGGCCACCAAGGTTATAGATTGGGCTTATAGGTTGTTATAATTAGAGCGGGGTATACGTATCACAAGAGGGCCCAGAGAAATGGAGCTTCGCACCCGCTACAAGGCTTGCAACGTTGCATCTGTTCTTCAGCTGTATGCTTGTACAGGATCTGAATATGTACACGTAAACGGTAACAGAACCTTCCACGCAGATAAAAGTTGGCACTTGGCAGTTGAAACTTGAGAGACCAGCTTTGAATGCAGGTTTGGGGGGTTCGGCGAGAACTGTAAATGAGCATGATCCTTGAGCATTCGAGGCTTGTACGTATACACATATGCACGATCCTTTCGCTATATATAGACTGAACATATGACGTTTCCACTATCTTCTAGTATGTAGCGACTGATCGGGAGTCAGGCGTGTCCCTGTTAGAGCAAATAATTATAGAAACATAGCGGTCATGTGCCAGCGTGCGACTGTAGACTATCGATATGGGTCATGTGGGCCGTGGAGCTAGCGTGGCCCTAGAGCGGACAAGAGCGCGGTCGGATGCTCGGCGGTGTTGGCCCTGTCACCGAGAAGCCCGTGTTGGTATAGCTTTGAATGGGACGCCTGGTGTGATAAAGCGACGGGGGAACTACTGTTTGATAGGCAGAACACGGCCACACACCCCGAGGACCACCAGGCTTCACCAGCGGTTCCCCAGACTACCACAGGGTCTCTAGAGCACAATCGGCAGGGTCTTTGCAAAAGTCTTGGCTTTCTCGGCACAGGACCCTGCGGTTGGTGCCGCGTGGCCAATCAGCGCGCCGTTCTGCCCGTCTTCAGCCCCTCCCTCCGTATTTAAGAGTTTGCGATTCCTCTTGGCAGTCGCTTGGCTCTTGGCGCTTTCATTGTCACCGCCGTCACAACATCGATAGTGTACACATAACTACTACTACACAGCCATGATGTCGCTCCACGTCCACCAGGTCCTGCCCAAGCCGTCTGCCGGGGTCTCGCTGCCTCCGATCTCGTCCCTGCTGGGATCCGTGGACACCTCCGCCAAGAAACAGGAGGCCATCCCACACGACACGCTGCTCGTGCAACACATGTCGGGCCACTCGCTGCCCGTGCTGATTCCCCAGGACCTCCCTACCCCCACGTCCTCAGGGTCCTCGTCCTCCTCCTCTCTGATGCACTACTCACACTCCCGCCCAGTGGGCTCAGACATCTCCCGCTCCAACTCGGGCTCGTCCCTGCACTCCAACTCGCCGCTGCTCGACAACCACGCCACGGGCGCCTCCATTCTCTCGTCGCTGGCATCGACGTACCAGCACCAGCCACAGACAGAGGCCCTCCATATTCCACCACAAGCGCATATCCCACAGTCCCCACCACAGGGCATCGACAAGAAATCCCGCAAGTACCGTTGCAAGACGTGCGAGAAGTCCTTCACAACATCTGGCCACTTGGCGAGACACGCACGCATCCACACCGGCGAGAGGAAGCATGCCTGTCCACACCCAGGTTGCCAGGCCAGATTCGCAAGACAGGACAATTGTATGCAGCATTTCAGAACACATAAGGCCACGAAGTCGATCAGAAGGCCCAAGAGGAAGTGACGAATTGGGAAAGTATACACGTGTTAAAGCTTCTCTGTGTGTTTGTATATTTATTGGGTTTCTGGTTTTAATGGGATTTGGTTGAGGTAATATGGAAGAGGAATTGTAGTACGTGTCATATATTGTGGTACGTCATATAAGGTATGTGTCCAAGCCAGTGGACCAAGAACTATAAGATCAGTGCAAAGAGCCTCTTGTCTTTCTTGCGTGTTCGACAATCTTCCAGTATTTGTGTTTCAACTTGTTTCTCCACCATGGACCAGTGTATCTCATGATCAAGAATGTACCCATGGATCCAAACAGTGCGAAACCAGAGTTAATGAAGGCATACTTCAAACCCAAGTTATCAATCCATTCTGTTAAACCATAAGAGCATGCAAATGACATACAGTTTCTGATCAAGATCACGATAACCATACCTTCAGTCGACATCTCATAGTAACTATCAGCACAATACGTGATGGAAGTGATAGATGAGAAGATACCAGATCCACCAAGGACACCCATCGACAACACCAGAACGAACCAATGGATCCCATAAAAGGCGCCAACACCCCATCCAATAGAGGCCAAGAGACCAATGACCATACGGATCGACAAGATCCACAGTCTGTCCTCGGCAATTGAGAGTCCACCACGACGACGTGCAAAGAAGATCTTGAGACGATCACTCAATGGAGAGGCAAAGAAGTAGAAGAGTAAAGCACATACCACAGGGGAAATATAAGCCAATCCTCTGGAACTTGGTGAGAAGTTGTATGGTTCAGCAGAGAGAATCTTGGAAGCAGTACCGTTCAGTAAGTTGAACCAAACAAGAGAAGAACCATTGATGAATCCAGACCATAAAACCGAAGGAAACTGTGCCATTTGGAACATACCCCATACCAAATGTGGCAAGATGAATCTATCAATCTTACCAGAAGTTAAAGACATTCTCTGCACCCAAGACTTGGTCGACTTGGTCTTTTCAATTGAGTTCCCTGTTGATTCCGATATTTCGATTTCAGAGTGTGATTGTTCATCCACAACGTAATCGATCTTCTGCTCTTCATCCTTAACCTCGGGAATAGCACCGTCATTAGAATGAACAGCAATACCATCAATGACTGAGAATTTGTCTGGGTTAAGCTTTCTGTTATAATTGGTCTCCTCCATGAAAAGAAACAAGAAAGTGAATGCAACACCATCAAAGATGGCACACCACCACATGACCCATCTCCAACCCATACCTTGAGTGATGAAACCAGAAATGACAGAGGCCATATAGTTTGAAGTCGTGAGTGAAAGACCATAGATACCAAGACCAAAAGCACGTTCATGTTCAAAGAAAACATCAGCAACTGCAATCTCAGACAACGATTCACATGGAGAACCAAAAAATCCTTGAAGGATCTTGGAACCGATCCATTCTGGATTGGACTTTGTGTATGGAGCCCAAACGCAGATCAAACAAGTGGAGAAAGTGGAGAACAAGAACACAGGTCTCTTACCCCATTGAAGAGCAATTGGCTGGAAGAAAGCACACCCGAGACCGAGAAAGAGAAACATGTAACCGGTACCAGCGTTCAATTGGGCCAATGTAAGACCTGTCTCTTCAGAGACGTTCGTCAACACGGCGTAGATGGCAGCGGATGGGACACCAACAGCATAGACATAGAGGACAGTGCAGAAGACAGAGAGCCATTTACGCTTGGCAGTCCAATTGAGAGGGTCGTCTGGATCGTCTGAAGGTGTTGGGATCAACACAATGTCTTTGTGTGATTGGGAATGGCGAGAGTTGATCTTACCCTCGAGGTCAACGAGCGTTGTGTTGCCAGGGATGGCATCGTAGTTGACTGGCGTCATCCTTTGAGTGGCTCAATGGTACTACAAGCTCATATAAACTAATGATCTATAGCAAACACTGGAAGACCGCGGTGCTTTATATAGAAAGAGCTGCCGGAGGAGACTAGAGAGATAGCAGATCGAGCAGCAAACAGGCCCCGACGGAATATTATCCAAGAATGGCTGTTTTTTTAGCCGTTCTTAAATGTTTTTCCCCTTCTGGGCGTATTATTCTCTTGGCATTTCACGCACAAATGGCTGATCTCTACACTTGCTCTCTGTTTCCGTGTATAAAGAGGAGTGTTTTACTGCAGGGATGTGTCAAGATAAGGTGCGCCCCGGTTTCCTTATCGGGAACACGCGCTTTAACCCCCACAGTGCACAAAGAAAAGAGAGCACAGAACTCGCTATTGGCTGTCGAATATGGACGTTTTTGTGTTCTGAGATCTTGAGAGTCTTTCTGAGGTCAATTGCACAATTTTTTAAAGTTAACAGCTTGCTTTGTGTAACCAGGCGATAAGGAGAAGATCATATACACCTTGGTCACTGGTGGGAGAAGTTCCCGTGCAAAAGCCGGTCTAAGAACCATATTGAGCCAAATGTCAATTGAGATTCTGTTAAAGTTGTACATCATATACACGTATGAATTGGTAGCACAGAGCACCATTTGACCACATCACATGGCTTTGTCGAATGCTGAATGGATCAACCCTCCGCTGTCCGCTCCATCAACATGTAAAACCCCACACAAGCGCACTCCCGTTTGGGCCCAGAGCCGCTCAGTTCTACAGCGCGGCGGACCTTCCCTTGTTGGACTATGGAGATATCAATGTTCCGTATTTACAATGTACATATAAGAGAGGGATGTCCTGGTGAAGACATTCACTTACACAGAACACAGATCAACAATCAACACCGACAATGAGTTACAAAGAGATCGCCAAGCGCAAAGTGGCACAGCGTGACACCTTGTTCAAGTCAGAGTGGCTCGTCCCTGAGGATCAACTGCCAGACAAGAGTGTGCTTGATGTCCTCACTTGGCCAGACACATCTGGTTTCCTTTCTGCCCAAGAGATTGAGATCACAAACGCTTCAATTGCTACGCTCCAGGCCAACATCAAGTCAAAGCATTGGTCAGCGGTGACCATTGCCAAAGCATTCATGCACAGAGCCACGATCGCCCATCAATTGACCAACTGCTTGACCGAGTTGTTCTTTGACATGGGTATCAAGATGGCTGAGGAATTGGATGAGTACTATGCCACCACTGGCTTGTTGAAAGGTCCTTACCATGGTTTACCAGTGTCGTTGAAAGATAACTTGATCATTAGAGGTGTTGGTGCATGCATTGGACTCGCATGTCTTGTTGATAATCCACCAGTGTTTGGTGCTGAGAAGGAGAGTCTTGTCGTTAAGATGTTGAGAGACATGGGTTGTGTCTTCTATGTCAAGACTAACATCCCAACTGCTATGATGATTGGTGAGAGTATGAACAATGTGTATGGGTATACTTTGAACCCATTCAACAGAAACTTGACTTGTGGTGGATCTACTGGTGGTGAAGGTGCATTGTTGGCTATGAAAGGGTCTGTGTTTGGTATTGGTGGTGACATTGGTGGTTCATTGCGTATCCCATCTGCTTTCCAGAATCTCTTTACATTGAGAGCCACATCTGGAAGATTGCCAGGTTGGGGAAGTCGTGCTGCCTTGATGGGATTGGAGAGTGTCCCAAGTGTCACTGGTCCTATGTGTCGTGAATTGTCATTGATTAGTGATTATTGTAAGAGAACAACCACTATGGGTTTGGAGTCTCAGGATGCCAAAATGGTTCCATATGGATGGCATGATGATTTTGAATTACCAAAGAAGTTGAAGTTTGCTGTGGCAAGAGAAGATGGTAACGTTCATCCATATCCATCAATCTTAAGAGGTATGGATATTGTCATTGCTAAGTTGAAAGCTGCTGGTCATGAGATTGTTGAATGGGATGTCAGTGGTCATGCAGCATTGAACAAATTAACCAATGTGTTCTTCACTTCTGATGGTGGCCACAAAGTTAAAGCACTTCACGAGGCCACTGGTGAGCCTTACTTTGAGTTCTTGCAGATGTACAGAGATGCTCCAGAGATCAGTGTTGCGGACTTATGGGACTTGCAATTGAGACGTACGATGATGGTCAAGGAGTTCATTGATAAATGGGAGAACACTTCTAAGCTGACGTCAGATGGGCAGAAGATTGATGGGTTGTTGTTACCAGTGGCCCCATACTCTGGTGCCCCGTTGAATGAAAACCAATACTGTGGATACACTGATATCTTCAACTCCTTGGATTGGCCTGCTGGTGTAGTCCCTGTGACTCGTGCTGATAAGAACTTGGACTTGAAAGAGGTGGATTACAAGCCTAAGAACTTGAAAGACCAACGTTGTTACGATTCTTATGACGCTAAGAAATGTCATGGTGGTGCAGTTGCTGTTCAGGTTGTTGGTAGAAAGCTACAAGATGAAAAGGTGTTGAAGATGATGGAAGTTGTTGCTGATGTGCTGGGAACAGTCGATTACTGGAAGGCTTGATGTATACATCTACAGAAATGGATGGTGTCTCTGATCAAATGTGGGATTGAAAAGAGAGCAGAATTATGTAGAGAACATAGACACCCCCACTTGGCTCTTCAGTTGTACACCAATTACACCTTTTATGAGGGTATGTTCATTGAGGTTAGTGGACGTTGTTGATACCTTTCAAGCACATATATAATAAACAGCTTGAAGAGTACCAAGTGCCAAGTCCATGACTTGCTCATAAACAGACAGTCCTCGTCCAAAGCATTCAGCAACATATAACTTAACAAGGCTACAGTCATGCGTGTTGCCGTCTTGTCAGCAGTCCTGTTGCTCAATGATGAGAGCTTGAAGAAGATCAAAAATTTGAAGCTGGATCGCGAGGTCGTCGACTCCTCGACTCTCGAGGCACCACAACATTCGTAAGTAGTGCTTCCATTTATATGGGATCTGGATCATTCGTAGCTCTGATACTGCATTCTACATATTACAGCCTCTTAGTTCACATAATATTTCAGCTGCAAACTCTTAAAAAGGGCGTACAATCAAGCACGTTTCACTACAGGAGTGTTGTAGGTCTCTGATCAGCCGTGGGATTGGTCAAAGGGAGACAGAATTGGTGTATAGAACGATGTTATTCACTAGGCTCCTCAGTTGTTCACCGAGTGTGCCATTTGCAATTCAGAGTGTTCTCTTGTCAAGTGTTGATACACTGATGCTTTGAAGCTTCAATGCCTATGAGCAGTTCAGAGACTCTTCACTTGCACATCAACCATCTTGCTAATGAAAATAGCCAATTGGCAACACGTATGAGTCTCCCTGGAAAAATGTAAAGAATCCTGGGTCCCTCAAACCGAAGTACTGCAGACGTACTGGCCCGATACCGATTCCGACTCACGCCGATCCAACCGTTCTGGAAGCTCCCAAGTTGCAACTGGTCAGTGGTGGGTGCGATGTATTTCAAAGCGTCGACGGACCCCTGGGAGATCGACATAGTCACGTGATATTTACCCATCATCCTGTTCTAGAAGTACAACTACGAACGACCATTTGTGAATTGACAGAGAGAAAGAGTTTTATCAGTCTTCTCTGTAGAATCTTTGCATTAGCCTATAGAAAACCCCGTCTCGGCAACAGTCTCAGAAGAGAAACTTGTAAAGAGCAGCCAGGTCTGACTAAGAGCCAATGTGTACAATACCCCCAGGGTCAGGCAAATGCAATCTTAAACAGTTCCATGAGAGATGAGAGCTTTCCGAAATCACATTGAGCACACTGCCTCTCTTGTGTGTGAAAAGAGAGTGGTTCCAAAGACGTCTCCGGGGGGTGTCATATGACTGGCAATGGTAATATTCACAAGCTAGCTGTCGAACAAGCATACGACCAAGCCTGCATAGAGTTTAATCCAGGCATACATAGATATCCTAAAGGCATGGGTTAACTTCACAAAGAAAGAGGCGGTCCATACCCGGCCTTCAAAGTGAGTCGAATGGGTGCTTGTCTTCTCGAAATGGCTGGTGTTTACTCTTTTATAGCCCGGTTTTTTTTTCATTTTTAAAGTGGTGTGCGCCTCAAAAAGCCCACTGATCAGAGGATATATGAGTATTACAAGGGTTATTGGCGGTCATGTTGAGCTGAATGAGAAGGGCTTACTACTTGGATCATGAGCGACGGCAAGAGCTTATGGCTGAAAGCGGGAGAGCCTTGAGTATAGGGACAGTAACAACGTTGTACTACATGAATGTATAGGTCTCTGAGCAACCATGATATTAGTCAATTAGAGACAAGATTTGTGTGGAGAACGAACATGAATCACTTGGCTCCTCAGTTGTACACCGAGTGTACCGTTATGATTCAGTACGCTCTCTTGCTTAGTGTCACATTGATGCTTTCGTAGCTTCTGTAGCTCAGGGTCAAAGCAGCGTGGTGCTCGTAT
The DNA here is from genome assembly GCA_030557345.1 of Petasospora maritima. Taxonomy (NCBI): domain Eukaryota; kingdom Fungi; phylum Ascomycota; class Saccharomycetes; order Phaffomycetales; family Wickerhamomycetaceae; genus Petasospora; species Petasospora maritima. The sequence continues at coordinate 382,933 of JAKTOZ010000006.1, forward strand.
GTTGTGAAAAAAAATGGCACAACGCAATGAATAACCCTGGCTTCTGCTGCAAGATCTGTAAAGCTTGGTTGCATGAGACTCAAAGAATTTCAACATGACTCCATTTAGAGAGATTGTTTCAAAAACATGGTAACACCTCCCTACATAGATGCACTTGTGTGAATGTGTGCACTGTGGAGTGTGAACAGCGGGTTTTTTTTTGCTTTTCTACAATGTCACGTGAGACGGCTGATAATTTAAGTAACTACGAAAGCAGATTTTTGAAGTGACAGAGTGCAAGAGTTTGAAGTCTTCTCTGTATAATTGTTTCATCGATTCGCCTATGAATTAGCCCCCGTCTCCAACAGTAATATTCAATAACATACAGAGCAGCCGGGATTACAAGGCTCAATGGCATATGTATGGGTTATATGATACATCTCCAGGGTCAGTTGCAGATGCAATCCCTCAAGCACACAGAAGATCCATGAACACTGAGTTTCACAGTGATTCACAAGGTTCTGTATGAAGCAGATTGATCCACAAAGACATAACCGTATACCTCCATCTTTCGAAGGTAGAGCCACATGATTCGGTCCTTAGCTCACATATTAGCATTAGCCATGGACTGGTATTGTTGAGAGTTTGTTGACACAATCGGACGAAGAAATACTTCTCGTATCAGAGAAAGACTGAAGCCGTGGTTCAGTGAGTTTCAGGAAAGAAAGGCTTTTTTTTTCATATTTTTATATCTCCAAAATGGTACGCGCCACACCCAGAAATGGTAAACAAATCGAGGCTCACGCTTTTTTAGCCACTGAGAAACACCTACAAAAAGCATCAAAATCCACACACAAATGTCGCGAGAGGTCCTTTCTTTGGAGGAGTTGATTGCCAAGAAGAGGCAGGAGACAGACGTCGGGACACCGAAGTTCCTCTCCAAAAAAGAGCGCCAGAAACTCGCTTTGGAGCGCAGACAGCTGAAAGTTAGTGAGCAGAGGCAAACACATACAGCATCAACATCAACATCAACAACACCCACAAACGACACAGAGACAACGAGGAAGCGCCAGCGAGAAGAGGAAGTCGCTCAGAACCTGGAGAAGCTGCGTGAACAGAACCGAGGACGGAGGTTCCAGTTTGATTGGAAACAGGAGGAAGACACGCTGTTGGAAGATGACTTGGTTTCAAAGTACGCTTTGACTGGTACAGCAACAACACAACACAATGACTTCGGTTATAAGCGTCGACAGCAGAACGATGACATACATTGGACCAAGAAGCCCCTGGACCAAATGAAAGCCAGAGACTGGAGAATCTTGAAAGAAGACTTTGAAATTATCACAAGAGGTGCCAATCTTCCCAACCCTTTGAGATACTGGAATGAATCAGACATCCCACAAACACTCACAAACATCATTGACAAACTTGGATACACTTCACCAACACCGATCCAACGTGCCTCGATCCCCGTCGCTCTCAAACAACAGGATATCATTGGTATTGCCGAGACAGGATCCGGTAAGACTTTGGCATACTTGTTACCGATGCTCTCCAAGCTCTTGGACTTACCAAGACTCAATGGGTATTCGAAATCTGATGGTCCATATGGCCTCATCTTGGTTCCAACACGTGAATTGGCTCAACAGATTGAAGTCGAGCTGAACAAGTTTTTGAAATATCTACCAGAGATTGAAATCATATCCATCGTTGGTGGTAAGCTCATTGAGAGAAACATCTTGGATTTACAGAACAAAACCATTGAAATCATCATTGCCACCCCTGGTAGGTTGATTGATTGTTTGGAACGTCATTATTTGGTATTGAATCAGTTACAATTCTTGGTATTGGACGAGTGTGATAAGATGATTGAAATGAACTTTGGTGACCAGGTGGCTCAAATCACTGAGTTTATCACACCGGGGAAAAGACAAAACATGATGTTTACTGCAACAATGACAAATGACGTTGAAACGTTGTCTAAGAAGTATGTCAATAACGCTGCTATTGTCAACATTGGTTCTGTTTCATCCAAGGAAATGACAATCAATGAAAGAATTGAACAAAAGTTTGAGTTCTTCCAAACCTCTGATGATTTCAAGAAGTTGAAGAAGTTGGAAACGATATTGAACTCCCAGAAGTACAAACCACCAATCATCATCTTCATCAACTATAAAGAAACAGGTGAATACCTCAACAAACAACTCTCATCAAAAGGTTTCAAAACTTCACTCATCCATGGTTCAAAGAGTCAAGAACAGAGAGAATTGGCATTACAAAACTTCAAAGATGGTAAAGCCGATATACTCATTGGTACAAACGTTGCATCTCGTGGTATTGACATCAACAACGTTTCATTGGTGATCAACTATCAAATGTCAAAGAAGATTGATGATTACATTCATAGAGTTGGAAGAACAGGAAGAGCTGGTAATTATGGTACTGCTATTACTTTCTTGTGTGAATTGGATGATCAACAGGTGTATCCAGACTTGAAGAAGTTGATTGTGAAGAGTGGGAATAAACTTCCTCAAGAGTTTAAGAAGTTGGAGGACCTTCAAAGTATTGTATAAGCGTACTACATGTACTCATCTGGCTGATGAATATTCATGTATATGATTGAATGTATAGCTCTAGTATCTGTCATAGTGCAATCTTATCGCCAAATCTCTCCATCAACATCCCACTCAAGTCCGAATAGAACATGGCTTCTCTCTCTGGACCACTGATTGTAGGATCATCACTGATATACTTCCTCTTCACTCTGGAGACGATCTTCTTCAAAAGTTTCTTATCTGAACTTTGATGATACTCCAGACCAAGTATATCCTTCAACTTCCTGATCAACTCCAATGTATAGTCTTTTTCCAAATTCCTATGCAATTTGGCCATATAAACCTGGTGTTTCCCTTGTAATTGCTCAAACGGAGTGTTTTGGAACTCTGGTGTGTTGACTATCCTCAAAAGGACGTGTAGTGTATAATAGGCGTCATTGACGGATGGATGGAACGGTTTCAACTCAGTGATGCCCAAAGTCAATGCCAACTTCCTCAAATTGAGACCACGAGAGAAAACAACTTCACGACACAAAACGTCAGTGTCAATCTTGGGAATAGAAACGGGTACCTGGACACCTAACGATCTCAACGCTTTCAAGTCTCTTTCCAAGTTGTGCCCAATAATACACACATCATGGCCAAGAGATCTCTTATACGAGCAGTAATAGTGTAGCAACTTGTCACAGAACTGAGATGCGTGTTCCGGCTCCAGCTTCAACGGTCTGGCGAGTAAATTGGTCAACACACCACCTTTCCGAGAGAGTCGACGACCTCTGATATCAACCTGGATCTTGTAAACTGCACTCAGTTGCTTGTCATAGATGCAAAACCCGACATCTGTGACGTTTCGCTCGCCACCAGTGTCAACGGCAATAACAACTGCCTCTGGAGATAAAACCATCCCCAGGGACTCTTCTGATTCTGGACGTGTGTTATCCTTGAAGAACCCATCGTCTTGGGCATTGGAGCGGAAGGACCTCAACAACGACTCGAACTGGACGATGGCCTGGTCACTGGAATGCGCTCTGATCGGTGCTGTTTGCCACTGTTTCACCGCGTGTGGATGGCGCTCCAAAAGCCGTGTCACCCGGTTCGTCAACCGGAAACACTGCGAAACGGCGGCGTGGTCCTTCGTTGTTGTGCTGAGGTGGCGCGTTAACGTGGGGAAGACGTTGTGGATCCGTGTGTGCATTGCCCTTAGAAAAGAAATATCGGGAGACAAATTTGATGGTATGAACCCCCAGAGCTTGAAGATCACACCGTGGCTTACCGCCGTGTTCAAGCACCGTTGTTCTGTTTCTGAGGCTCTGAATAGCTGTGCTGCTCCTTATCAACGTGGGACCCACATGTGTCACAACGGCCTTGATCTGCCAAAATAGCGCGTGCCATTAGTGTGCGGAAGTGTGGCGCATTTAACTTCCCGATTCGGATGGAGCTAAAATAGCGTATGGCTGACGAAGAAAGAGTCTGCTACTACTACTGCTTATTAGAGATCTGATAAACGAGGCCATCATCTGAATCAAATGCTCGAGAATTGTATATGTACACGCTGTTCGTCCAAATAGCCAATCTCACGGCACGTGCTGGTCAGTCACAGTGGTCTCCGATCAGTGGTCACTTGTTAACTGTCAACTGTCAATGCGCGGGGGTCGACTTTAAAAGCTCCCAACTCCCAGCTTCAAACTTCAGACCCCCCGCAAACAGTCGACTGAAAAGCTACCTGCTATAAGAACCAATTCTATCACTATAAACATTACCATGTCCCTTCAGAAGGACTCCACTTACAAGCTCAACAATGGTCGCGAGATCCCAGTTTCTGGGTTCGGTGTCTACCAGACATCATCCGACGTGGCCACCAAAGTCGTCTATGAGGCCTTGAAAGCCGGTTACAGACACATTGACTCTGCCAGAGCCTACAATAATGAGAGGGAAGCGGCGCTTGGTATCTCCAACTTCCTGAAAGACTACCCAGACGTTAAGAGAGAGGACATCTTCTTCACCTCCAAGATCTGGATCGTCACCAGACCAGACTCCACTTTTGAACCTCTCACTTACGACGAGTCTGTTGCCCAATTGACCGAATCTTTTGAGCGTTGTAAGGACCTTGTCGGATACTTCGACTTGTTCTTGATTCACTGTCCATATCCTGATCACGCAAGCAGATTCAACCAGTACACTGCTCTGCAAGAGTTTGTTGATGCTGGTAAGATCAAGTCCATCGGTGTTTCAAACTACGGTACAAGACATTTGGACGAGTTGATGGCATGGGAAGGCTTGAAGCACAAACCAGTTGTTAACCAGTTGGAATTGCACCCATGGTTACCAAGAAAAGATCTCCAGGTCTACGCTGAGAAGTACGATCATCTCTTGGAGGCATACTCCCCATTGACCCAGGCACAGAAGTTCGAGGACCCAGTACTTGTTTCTATTGCTAAGAAGCATGGAAAGAGTCCAGCTGAGATCTTGTTGAGATGGTCTTATGACCAGGGATTCATCCCATTGGCCAAAACTGCCACTGTATCCAGAATTGCTCAGAACTACAGCGTCTTGGACAACGTCGTCTTGGATGATGAAGACAAGAAGTTGTTGGAGAAACCTGCTTCCTATGAGGTTTTGACTTGGGATCCTACCGTTCATATTGACGCCTGATCGGACGTGGTGTTGTATGGTACATAATTCGAAGAATGAAGAATGACATCAGTTCCATAGTAATGCACTCCATGATTAGAACAACAACCCACCAAACATCAACAAGTTAGTACTTCTCCACACGAGACATTTGACGAAAAGAATCAGCCGCGGCTCATAGGGGCTGCAATGTAGGTTTCCCTGAGTTCCTCATCCTTTCCTCCGCATTCGTGGTGTCCGGGTGTCACCCCCTCAATTATTTGTGCCTTCGCGAATTGCGGCTTCGCTTCCACAATCCGGATTTGATTCAAAGCAGTCATCGAACAACCCACGCCACTGCCTTTGATCCACGGCGCTTGCACTAAGAAGACCACCTCATACTCCGAGAAGCTGATATTCGTGTTCGCCATCCCAACCGCTACACCACACGCTCTCCAACCGCTCAAAACTACACGCTATAATGTCTCTTTTCGGTGGTGCTGAGTGCTCCACAGCGAGAAACCCACTCGCCCAGTTCACGAAGCACACGGGCGAGGACCGCTCTTTGCAAAGACCCGGGTTCGCCAACCAGGCCAACCAGAACTCCATCAGAGAAGAGATGGTCATGAACCAACGCGACCAACAGGTGAGTTTCCCCCTTCTTATGGTCTTGTCGTTTGACATTACTATACACCCCTGCGATAAGAAGACACGATGACTAACTTATTACCAATAGCACTTGAACCAGTTCATGACGCCTCAGGACAACTTCAACTTCTCGCCTATGCACCGTGAGCTCCACCAGATACCACACCAACAGCCACAGTTTCAAGCAAGACAAGGCGCCTCCAGTTGGTCCACTGAGTTCAAATCACCCGAAATGCAAACCCCACAGATGAAATCATCCAACTGGACTTCTGAGTTCAAAGGTGCTTCTCCAGCAATGCAGACATCCATGACTCCAATGTCCATCAACTCCCCACAACTCTCACAGTCACACATGATGAATGGAAGATTGGGATATCCTATGTTTAACAGAATGGGTGCTATGAACACGGTCCAACCAGTGCATGCTAACTCCAAAATCCAAGAACTTAGTGGCAACCAAGAACAATGGGATGAACAGTTCAAAGAGATGGATGCCCAGATGGAAACTCAGTTCACAAAGCAAGAAGGGAAACAAGCTGAAGACACTGCCACTGTTGAACAAGAACCAGAAGTTGTTATCGATGATAAGTATCAGGCAAACTTTGATGAAGTTTGGCAATCTCTACATCAACAGAATGAGGCATTTGATCAAACTGAACCATCTTGGGAAAAAGACTTTGCTACGTATGCACAGGCAAGAGCCAATTTTGGTCAATACAACTTTGAAACACAGAACCAATTTATGAACCAACCAAATGCCTATGAAATTGGTCTTACATTGATGGAGAATGGTGCCAAATTATCGGAGGCCGCTTTGGCTTTTGAAGCTGCTATTCAAGAAAACCCAGAACACATTAATGCTTGGCTCAAACTTGGTGAAGTTCAAACTCAAAATGAGAAAGAGATTGCTGGACTTACTGCTTTGGAACACTGTTTGAAATTGGATCCACAGAACTTGAGTGCATTGATGACTTTGGCTGTGTCTTACATCAATGAAGGTTACGATAATGCCGCTTTTGCCACTTTGGAACGCTGGATCGAGACAAAGTATCCACAAATCAGTGAACGTGCCAGAAATACAAACCCAACCATTAACGATGAGGATCGTTACACTTTGCATAAACGTGTCACTGAGTTGTTCCTTCAGGCTGCTCAATTGTCCCCAACTGGTGCTAACATTGATGCTGATGTTCAAATGGGTCTTGGTGTTTTGTTCTATTCGAATGATGATTTCGCAAAGACAATTGATTGTTTCAAAGCTGCATTGGCCGTTCGTCCTGATGATGCTTTACTTTGGAACAGACTTGGTGCCTCGTTGGCCAACTCTAACAGATCAGAAGAGGCTATTGAAGCTTATCACAGAGCACTGCAGTTGAAGCCTTCTTTTGTTAGAGCAAGATATAACTTGGGTGTTTCTTCTATTAACATCGGTTGTTATAAAGAAGCTGCTGAGCATCTTCTGAGTGCTCTATCCATGCATAACGTTGAAGGAATGGATCCTAACGATCCAAGATTGACATCTGTTGCTAATCAATCAACAAGTATCTTGGAGACGTTGAAGAGAGCATTCATTGCAATGGAACGCAGAGATTTGTTGGAGAGGGTGAGACCTGGTATGAACTTGGAACAGTTCAGAGGTGAGTTCAACTTCTGATGGACCGTGCATCCTATTTTCTCTTTTGGCTTCTGCTTAACTGATTTACATATGATCGCTTTTATAATTGCATAAGATATGAGATTTAATTGGAACAGGATGCAAAGCTGCTGTAGATCTGAGTGTATACGCCTCGTGTATATATTGGATCTATCAAAAGATGTGAGCTGTGCGGCGTGCCCACTGCCCAGTCATGTGCCACTTCCGAGAGGCGATATAATCATAACTTGCAGTGGAGTTGCACAGCCCACTCGCCTGAGATCTGGTTCAAGTTCAACCTCATAGATCTTCATAGAGGCTTGAACCGTTGGAAGCATCTTATAACTTCCTTCGAATTTCAGGAGAACAGCCATGTTGATGGGCGAATTCCCGAGAGATGGTTGAGCAATTCTCAGACCCGAGCTAAGGCAGCACGTACATAAGCTTGCCGACCGAACATTGTGGGCGTGCGTAACCCCACGGAGCGGAGGCAGAGTGCTTATTCGTCAGGAGTAAGGACGAGATGGCTGAATCTGAAAACTTCCCTCGAGGTCTAGACTCGAAGGCTGAGCAGTGAACAGTGAGCGTCCGTCGTCGAGGAACGAGTAATGAGTTGTTCATATCGCAGAGTGCAGGCTTTGACTCGTACATTTGATGCAGCGACCAGTATCTGAAAAACTTCCTCTGCACCTCTACACACTGCCACTGGCTCAAGCTGGAATACACGGGCATTTCAAGCAGAAAACTCTGGAGATGTCTGATGTCTGAGTCCACAAGAAACAAGGAATAGGTCTCTTCTTGTTTGTCTTATAGTAAACCACGCTTCGGGTTATATCATACATGTAGTGTATTGTCCTGAGGCCTCCATCCAGTGAACATCAACACTGGCCTGTAATCTATAACTTATCCATGGATCGCAAGGCTGACCAGCGACCCACCGGGGAATCGGGAATCGGGATCGACAACCGTTCCATGAGAAGTTATGCTAGTGAAGAGAAGCTAAATGATCCCGCTTCCTGGTGAAACAGTGCTAACAGCTTTGGCAGTGGCCTCGTCTGCCATGATCGCTACAGCTGTCTTGGGCTTCAGCGAGTTCCATGAGACCGAAAGGGTCTGGATCTAGGTTTTTGACACCTGAGTCTTTCAGAACTGATACCTTTGAAAAATTCTGATGAAACCTTCTCGCTCGGAAGTTGGAGCTTGGAAGTACTATCCTTTTCCTCGGAAGTATTCTCCTCCAACACATGGTGATGATCAGAGATCAGATGAACAAAAACGGGTGAGCGCCTTGGGTCCAAGCTAGTCACAGAATATGGCCTGATATCTGACGATGCAGCCACTGATACTGTATTTCTCATAGAGTGCTGCCTCGTCCTTTTCTTTTCATCTAGATCGATTCAGATTCTGCGTATAACTTCATGAGTAGAGGCTGACAGGTCTGATCCAACTTCCATAACCGCCGCTACAGAAAAACGTTGTAGGAGTTTTTTTGGTTGCTCTGGTGACTGCTTCTTAATAAGTTAACAGAGAACAGAGTGTGCGCTTGGAATGCGTCTCATCTTATAGATACTGTGTTTGAGCCTCGAGGCAGCACCGTGGTCCGTCCCTCTTCACTGTTCAGCATCCTCGCTCTTTAGTTTTTCACACACGATTCACGAATCAAGCGCCCTCCAGGCTCCCAGGCTCCCAGCTGTCACGGCTGTCACTACAACAGTATGGTCCGTTCAACACTCAACTGCGCAGGCAACTGGTCCTGCGATCAGTGACATCATACATTCGTAGTAGAATGGGAAGAGAAATGGCCCTATTGTCTCTGGATCTAACTTCTGGATCTGGAAACTCGACCAACTGGAGTATGGAGACTGCCCCATCTAGATTTGGTCGCGCAGCGCGCGCTCCACGCACACAAATTATGACTGGTCTCAACTCTGGGGCCTGGAGTCTGGACTCTGGAGCTCGTCAACTGGTCCTGCTCGAGGGGATGTATAATGTACACCCAGATACAAACAGATAAGTAGTCGTACCTCGGTCTGAAATGGGAATCTACCAGCGACCACCGGAAATCAAAAGAGAACCTCAAATTCTTGCCAATGACCTCATAACCAGCCAGCCACGTGACGTATGGGTCCCACGATTTCTCTCCTTTGCCCCACCCCCCCCCCCCCCCCCCCCCCCCCCCCCCCCCCC